>JAAGEH010000018.1:34398723-34615133 GCA_011751065.1 Lasiurus cinereus
TGTTGGTGGGAATGCAGACTGGTGCAGCCATTGTGGAAAACAGTATGGCATTTCCTCAAAAATTTAAAAATGGAACTGCCATTTGACCCAGTAATACCACTTCTGGGAATATATCCTGAGGAAAAAAAAAACACCAGTAAAAAAGGATATAAGCAACCCTATGTTCATAGCAGCACAATTTATAATACCTAAGATTTGGAAACAGCCTAGGTGCTCATCAGCAGATGAGTGGATTAGAAAACTATGGTAGATCTACACAATGGAATACTATGCTGCTATAAAAAAGGAATTCTTACCATTTGCAGCAGCATGGTTGGAACTGGAGAGCATTATGCTAAGTGAAACAAGTCAGTCAGTGAAAGAAAAATACCACATGATCTTATTCACTTATGGATAATAAAGAACATTATAACCTGATGAACAAACAGATAGATGCAGAGGCAGAGAAGCATCAAACAGACTATCAAATTACAGTGGGAAGACTGGGGATTGGAGGGGAGATAAGAGATCAACCAAAGGACTTGTATGCATGCATATAAGCATAACCAATGAAGGTAAGTCACTGAGGGGAAAGGGGAGAGAGCATATGCCAGGAGGGGTAGGGAGGTAGAGGAGGCCTGGGAAAGGTCAATGGGTGGGGGTGGGGGGTGGGAAAGAGACATAGGTACTACTATTTGTAATACTTTAAACAATAAAAAATAAATAAAATAAATTCCTCACATGAGTAAAAAAAAAAAAAAAACAAGTATAGCCCATACTTTGGCGGGGGGGCAGGGGGGCAGTCAATTGAAATGGAAGTAACTCAAATATTGGATTTACTAGATAAAGACTTTAAAAACAGAAGATGTATTATTGAATTGAACACCTGAAACCTATATAATTTTATTAACCAATGTCACCCTAATAAATTCAATGAATTAAAAACAAATAATATTTAAGCCCCTTACAGGAATAGAATCTGGAACTTTCTTTAGACTTTAATTCTGATGAGACCACAATTAAGAAAGATACACATAATCTGGTCAGTGTTGCTCAGTGTTGAGCATTGATCTGTGAACCATGAGGTCACAGTTCAAATTCTGTTCATGGCACATGCCCAAATTGCAGGCTCAATTCCCAGTGTGGGATGTGCAGGAGAGAGAGATAGAAACACCATTAATAAGAGAAAATCATTGATCAGCTGCTTCCACATTGGGGATCCAGCCTGCAACCTAGACATGTGCCCTCACTAGGGAATCAAATCGTGATCTTCCTTCATTGATTGATGTTCATGTCAAACAGGAGGAAAAGCTTTTTTAAAATAGCATCCCCTAAGACCAAGTCTTCTCAAACCAACAAATTAATACTAATAGGATAAGTGATATTGATTTTTTAAAATAATAATGGAAAGATCCCATTGAGAAATTCTCCAATAAAGTAAATAAATCAAAAGAAGAGAAGAAAACAGAAACAGTGGGAAGTCAATCTCATCCAAAGAATAGGGATAACCCAGATGATGTACATGAAGACTATAACCTTTTCTCAAAGTGAATCTTTTGCCATTTCACTTATTGAGGGTTTGTAGAATAAAAAAGCAAAAACAAAGAGAAAGTTTTGTATGTGTGGCATATGGATGATAAGATATGATGTTGTACCACACAAAATTGTGAGAACATAGAACAGAAAATAAGAGGTGTGATAAGAGATGTAATACTCTGTTCAAAATAAATATTTTGTCTTTGAATATAAATACAAAATAAATATGATGTCTTTGAATAAGTTTGCATTTAGTTTTGGGGAAAGGAGACAGGGAGAGAAATTTATTTTGGGCTAGGGGTATAACTTCTTTTAGATGGAAGCTGGTTACAAAGGGAAGAGGTATTAAATGTAAATAAAATTCAGATATGCATTTGAGCCAGGTTCCAGCAACAGAGAAGATTGGCTAATGCAATTACATAAGAATGAAGTGCTGATAGCCAATATACACAGTCTAAAGTTTTTAAATACACTAACTTAAATTGTGTCATGCCCTTTTTTGCACTATCAATAATTTTAGAGTGGGATCAGCATTATTAGTAAATCTTGAATAAGAGTAGAAGTGATTGAAGTCTGTAGAACTATTCAATCATTATTTGAATGATAGGAATCACTTAATCCTATTGAATGGATGGAAGCAATATATTATTGAAATGATGTTACAGTAAATCTCATAGCAAAATGAGTGATAAGTTTAAGGAGTATATATAGAAAGGATTAACAAAGAAGATGAGTACAAATATGATTTATAAAAGAGATAGCACTGACTATCCTCAGAAGTATAAGAATAAAAGATAAAAATGAGCAAAGTTATCACAAAATGTTTTTAAAGGTACCTGAAACCTGAAAGATTTTATAATGTCTCCAAGTAAAAATAACAAGCAGGCAGCCATTTTAATACATAGCTTTATCAAAGGATTAAATACCTAGGAAGATTCTCCAAGCATCCAAAGCTTCCCCCAGAAAACAATACTATAAACTGAGTCAAGTGTGGAAACTGTTAGATTTCTCTATTAATAAAACAAATTATAAGCAATGGAGTTATATTTTCATAATTATTGAACCAGTGTCCTAATTCTGATTAAGTTTGTGCGAGTTCTTAATCTGTATATAAAATGTATCATTGGTTACACTGTATTTTCTACCTAAAGGCTAATAACTTTCATCAGATTAAAACACATGATAACTATTACCATTTTCTTGTTCCTTTTGGTGGGCACCCATTATGTGCAATTTTGGTAAAAATATCAAAGTACAATCTTTTCCTAGCCATCAGCCAACAGATGACCATATAATTTAACCTAAACCATTGAATTTTCATTTCTCCCAATTCTCCTCACTCTCTCCCCTACTCTTACTCTCTCTAAAACCAATAAACATATCCCTCAGGTAAGGATTGAAAAAAGCACAATGAGGCTTTTAAGAGAATAAGCAGAAAAGCTACAAACAGAAAACACTTGCAAATCACATTTTTTTTATAAAGGATTTGTATTCAGAATACATAAAGAACTCTCAAAACTTAATAACAAAAAGAGCAATCCATTTTTTTAAAAATAGGCAAAGCATATAAAACTGTAGCTAAAGAAGTATAGAATAAATTTATAATAATATAATATTTTCACCTATCAAAATGACAAATTGTGTGTTCCATACTTGCAAGAAACTATGAGGACAAGCACGCATACTTTTGTAAAAATGTAAGCTGGTACAAATTTTCTGTAAGGAAATTTTGACGCTGTAATTTTAGAGCTTTAAATAGGTTCATATTTTTTACTCATAAAATCGTTTTTGCGTAAACTAAGGAAATAACAATACATATAGTCAAAGGTAAATATTTGAAAATATTCTTTACAGCTGTTTTAAGAGAGCAGAAAATAAAAATAAACTAAATATACAATAGGAAAATGATTGTATAAAATAAGATACAGGCAGATAATAGATTTGGCAGCCACAAAAAAATATTGTCTGAAATGAAAAAAATACTGAAGTTTTAATGTTAAGTAGATATATAGATATGTATTTGTTTAAGAGGGTTAACTCACTCTACCTCAGCATAGGGAACTATCAGGATTCAAAGGCACAAAACCTTTGTTATTTATAAAATATAAAATTCTGAATTATTTTTTAGGTTGTGGATAATTTTATCTTCTTTCTGCTTTATTCTGCAATGTTTTCTACAATAAAGATATTTTATTTATGTGGAAAAATAGATTTTGTTTATTTTAGATAGGAGAGCAATTATCCAAAGTCCACATTTTTCAGGCACTGATTCATAAATAGAAGACATTGAGGTTGAAATGTAGATTATTCCTTTATCAATTTTGTAAAACAGATTAAGAATAGTAAACTCAATCAGCATGCTCTCAAACCAAATCAAGTGACTTAGTTTCTAAAATCTTATGTGATTATATTTTTTGAGCTTGAGAGTAGAGGGCAGGCAGGCAGGGTGAGTCAATGATATTTACTTTGACATTGGAGGATAGAGGGAAAACATGTAGGGCTCAGTATTGACTAATGACTTTTATAAGAAAGTAAATTAGTTGTTGTATTGTTCAATTTTCTCATTTTATAAATGGATCATCTGAGACATTACTTCTATATCCATTTTTAAATATATACTGATTATATCTAGCTACTATTTTCTATTCCCAGATTCAAAACACTATACCTACCACTCAGAATTTCAGTGAGACTTGAGACATTTGTTGTACAAAGACAAACAAGGATGCAAAGGCAACCTGAACTATAATAAATGACAGTGACAAATGTGTTCCAAAATATGTTGGAATGAGCCTTTGCTGGTTTTATTTCTAGAAACCAAGTCCTTTTCAAATTGTACCTGAGTGATTTCTGTGAATTTTCCAGCATGCTACCTTCTATCTGCTCTCATGTCCTATCATTAGCTTCTTACTCAGACCAGCACTGTTACTTTGATGCTGATGACCCTTCTACAATTGACCTTTGATCATAGCTGCCTTCATCCAGATGGTAGCTGACTCTGCTACCACCTCTGGCCTCAGAGAAAGAATCTTGCCCATTCATTGTCTGCTTTATCTTAAATGTTGGTCAGATAGTTCTCTTTCATTCCCTATAGCACACTGTCAACCCCATAGTTAAAGAGAAAACTGGAATTTGCAACATGTCTTTTGAAGAATCAGGGAAACATAAGGGAATCTACACCACCCATAACATTCCTTTGAGTAAATCACACAAAAGTAGAACCAATAGATTTTTGCCATAAAAAGAGGGGGAGGGAGGGCTGTTAACCATACAACCCATGTCCTCTAGTCCACTATGTACTCCAAATAAGACAGAACTTTGCCAAATATCCAGAATCTTACTTTCTCATGAATGCCCATTTGCTTCTCAATAATCTAAAACTTGAAATCCCTTTAAATCTATCATTGGGTTTTATTACCTTGGTTAACCTGGATATTTGCCATTTCTGATATTTGCCATTCGTTTTGTTTGAATATTTACATTTGTAATACTAGAATATTGGTATTATATAGCAAGTTCTTACATTTGTTTCATTTATCTAAATTCTGTCTCCATAGCTAGATGGCTAACACTCCAAGGATAAAAACTACTACATCTTTTTTATTCTACATAATACTCTTCACAGTACTGGACAAAGAATAGGCTTTTGATACTCAAAACTTAAGTGAATTTGAGTTACAGATCTAGGATATTTTAAGATTTGAAATATAAAGGTAATAGTCTTCAAATGTTTATTCTCTTTCTGATTCAATTTAAATGCCTTAGCCTGAAATAGAAGCGTGAATATAAATCATTGTAAACACTACCAGGAAACAATAAGAAATGAAATCCAAGTTTGGAGAAGAAATAATTATGTACACATATGATTAATTATTTGAATTTTACAATTCTGTGTTATTTGCTTTCTTTATAGGACTTGCTTAAGCTTTTAATAATAAAAATAGTCTTTGAAAAATTATTCTATTTTAATGTCAGTTCAAAAAATGCATGGATCAGTAGTAGTATTCTAAGCACATTAACCTACTGATTATCTTAAAAAAAAAAAAACAACCAACTGTAACATTCATTCACTGAAACAAGGACAAATAGGATAGAAAATTGTTCATTTCCAGACTCAGGCAATTAGTTTTAAGTATGTCTAGATGAGTCCTGCTATAAGAAATAAACACATTGAATAGTAACTATGAAAAAAGATAAATTACAAAAAAAGCCAAGGTATAAGTAAGTATTCTAACAGAAGGCACCTGAAAATAAATCCTACTATTATTGAAGGACTTAAAATATAACAACATATTAAATTTTATTTTTAAACTTCCATACTATTCCCAAAGTAATAGTCTAGAGGACAATTTTGATAGGAAATTTTAATATAAGTTGGACAGAAAGAACAAATATACCTAAGTCCCTAAGTTAATTGAGTAAATGAATTCTAACATTTATTTAAGAAAAATAAGCCTTCTGTCATGAACAGTAGATGGGGTAATTTTGAGATAATCAGACAAGATTTTGCTTAAGGATGTGAATATAGATTGTCCACAATTTACCACAGTTTGACTTAGGATTTTTTTTTTTTACTTTATGACAGTGCGAAAGAGATATGCATTTGGCAGAATCCATATTTCAAAAATGAACTTTAACTTCCCTAGGCTAATAATAAGAAAAGTCCACCCTGAAGGCCTCAGAGCCAGCACACTACCTGCTGCCAGTGCCGCAGGTAGATAGTTCAGACCACCCACCACCATCAAAAATGACACCCTCAAGGTGCAGACTCTGCAGACTCTGCTGAAGTAAATCCTGGTCTGTGGGGATAGACCCTGCACAACAAAGCTTCCACAGTGGTCACAGCCAGTCCTTGAAGCCCATTGCCCTGGGGGGCAAACCCTTTCATTGAGATGCCAACAACAATCAAGGCTCAACCAAGGCTCCACTCAGCAGCAAGGAAGCCAAAATGAGGAGATACCAAAGCATGACCAAAATGAAAAAAGAAAACATCAGAAAAAAGAACTAAACAAAATGGAGACAAGCAATCTGCTAGATGCAGAGTTCAAAACACTGGTTATAAGGATGCTCAATGAACTTAGGGGAAGAGTAGGTGAACCTAGAACTTCAAGAGCATTTAAAAAATACATGGGAACCATAAAAAAGGACAATTAGAAATGAAAGATATGCAAACTAAAATGAAGAATAATTGACAGGGAATCAACAGTAAAGTAGATAAAGCTGAAAATCAAATCAGTGATTTGGAATATTAGGAAGCAAAAAAAACACCCAATCAGAACAGCAAAAAGGAAAAAATATGAAGACAGTGTAAGGAACTTCTGGGACAACCTCAAGTGTACCAATATTCACATCATGGTGGTGATCGAAGAAAAAGACATACAGCAAGAAATTGAAAACCTATTTTAAAAATGACAGAAAATTGCCATAATCTGATAAAGAAAATAGACACACAAGTCCAGGTGGTTCAGAGAGTTGCAAACAAGATGAAACCAAAGAGACCCATACCAAGACACATCATAATTAAAATGTAAAAGTTTAAAGACAAAGAGAGAATCTTAAAAGTAGCAAGAAAAAAGTTTATTACATACAAGGGAGCTCTCATAAGAATGTCAGTTGATTTCTCAACAGAAACTGTAGGACAGAAGAGATTGGCAAGAAATATTCAAAATGATGAAAAACTAGGACCTATAACCAAGGTACTCTACTCAGCAAAGCTGTCATTTAGAATCAAAGGGCATGTAAAGAGCTTTACAGACAAGAAAAAGCAAAGGAGCTCAGCCAGTGTGGCTCAGTGGTTGAGCATCAACCCATGAATTAAGAGTCACTTATTTAATTCCTGGTCAGAGCACATGCTCAGGGTTTTGGGCTTGATCCTCTACAGGGGCATGCAGAAGGCAGTCAATTAATGATGTTTCTTCCATTAATGTTTCTGTCTCTCTATCCATCTTCCTTCCTCTCTCTCTAAAATGGGATAAAAACATTTTTTTTAAAAGAAAGAAAAAACAAAAGAGTTCTTCACCACCAACCAGTATGATATGAAGCTAGAGGCCTGGTGCACAAATTCGTGGGGCCCCTTGGGGTGGCCTGTGGAGATCGGGCCCCAGATCACACTCCCAGCCTCAGAGCCCCAGCTCACGCCCCAGGCTCATAGCCCCGCAGCACCCCCTTGCCCCTCACCTTGGACTGGCCCTGTCCTCTCACCTGCCCCACCATCCTACCTGTGGGGCAATCAGTTCAGGTGGGCCCCCTTTCCTGGCTCCCTCAGCACCTGGGAGCCGGGCAGTTATCCTACCCCCTCCCACTCCCCCTGGCCCCGCCACTGCAGCTGGTTGCTGTCTACATGTTGATCAGTGGGGCAATCAGGCCCCCCACTGGCACCTGCCTTGGCCTGGTGCTGTCCGTTCACCATCCTGCTGTGACCTTGCTCTTGTTGGGGCCCATGAGGGCCAGCAGCACCTCCACTACCACCTGCTGCCAGTGCTGCAGTCACCAATGCCCACCATGTTCCACGCCACCCCCTGATGGTCAGCGCACATCATAGTGGGTGGTCGGACTCCAGGTATCCCAGTCAAACTCCCAGTCAAACTCCCGGTTGAACAACAGCCAAGGGGACAATTTAAATATTAAGCTTTTCTTAAGAAGAAGAAAAATAAATTAAAAATATGAACAATAAGATGGCAATATATACATACCTATTAGCAATTGAATATAAAAACAGCAAAATCAACAAATAAGCAGAACAGAAACAGATTCACAGATAGTCTGGAAGTGAACAATTTTCTATTCTATTTGTCCTTGTTCCAGTGAATGAATGTTAGAGTTGTTTGTTTGTTTTTTCAAAGATAATCAGTAGGTTAGAATACTACTAATGAAAACATTTTTGACAGTTGCCAGATAGGAGGGGCTGCAGATGGAGGCTGGGTAAAAAAGGTGAAGGAATTAAGAAATACATATGTAGTCAAAACTGGTTAGGCTCAGTGGATAGAATGTAGGCCTGCGGACTGAAAGGTCCCAGGTTCGATTCTGGTTAAGGGCATGTACCTTGGTTGAGGGCACATCCCCAGTAGGGGGCGTGCAGGAAGCAGCTGATTGATGTTTCTCTCTCATTGATGTTACTAACTCTATCCCTCTGTAAAAAATCAATGAGACAAATTTTTTTTTAAATAAATACAAATAGAGATGTAAATTTCAGCATAGGTAATATAATCAATAATATTCTAATAACTATGTATGGTGTCAGATGGGTATGAGATTTATCAGGATGATCATTTAGTATGTCGAATCACTGAGGTATGCACCTAAAATTAATATAATATTGTATGTTGACTGTAATTGAAAAATAAAATATGATTTAAATAAACATTTTAAATTGAATGTACATATATTAATAGAGGTGAATTTTATAAAACCTATTTTGTTTAATTGTACAAGTAAAGTATCTTCAATATATAAAGTACTAAACTACCATCAGAAAGGCATGAAGACTGTACTTTTTCAGTAGAAATAAAGTGTAATACTACTGCACCCTGTTTTCTTACTTGATTTTTTTTATGCTTCTCCCACCGACCAATGGCAAGATGATTGTCTGTGATTAAGTGTTTAAAGCTATGGAACATTCTGACTCACACAAAAAATAAAATTCATGTCCTTGGCCTCATTAGAACAGTTTCACTAATCATCATTATTCAAATTTATGTTTTAAAAATTCCAATAGCAATTATTTTCTGTAGAATTCTTTTGGCAATTAATCATGCACTGCTTTGTTTTAAACCTATTGTTCTCTTGAACTGATATTTAACTATTTTGTTATTTATCTTAATGATATAGGTCATCTTTCACATTATCATACAATTGTCTTCCTAAAGCACAGATATTATGATCATGTTATTGCCCTTCTCAAAAACAATGAAAGGCACATTTTTATGACCCCCTCTGACTCCAAGCCCCTTAATTCCACTGAATCGGTCCATTTTAGAGATCATGGTACTATTCCATCTGCATTCTTGGTTCTTCCCCTTAGGAATTCTGTGATTGAAGAATAAATCTGAAAGGTGATCAAATATGAAGGCCCAGAACCTGTGAATATGTTACACTGCATGGCAAAGGAGGATTTGAAAATGTGAATAAGAATTTTGAGATGGAGAAATTATCCTGGATTCCATAAATGGGTCCAATGTGATCACAAGTGTCCCTCTTAGGGAAAGAGGGAAGCAACAGAGTGAAAATCTGAGGAGAAAGACAGCTTTGAAAGGGGATACACGGATGCTGACTGATGCTGTTAATTGAAGGGTCATAACCTAAAGAATGTGGGAAGGGGGGGATCTAAGATGACAGTATAGGTAAACACCTACACTGCAGCCTCACACAACAATTTCAAAACTACAACTAAAAGACAGAACGGACATCATCCAGAACCACACGAAACCTGGCTGAGTGGAAATTCTACAACTAGAAGGAAAGAGAGGGCCTCACAGAGACCCAGAGGAGCTACAAAAAGATGAGGTACGGAGACAGGCACGTGGAGATAGCGGGTGCCTGAGTACCTGGCTGGCTTTCTCTGGTGGGAGGGAGACGGAGACTCTCAACTGCATTGAACCCCTTATCCTACAGCACTGATCCTCAGGTCCAGCTGAAACTCATATGGGGGGAGTTTGGACTGTGAAAAGGGAGAAGTGCACGGAAATATAGGAGAGCCGAGAAAGGGCAGAAGCTGGTGGCGCGTTCAGAACTGCGTGCAGAAGACTAACTGCTGATTGTGCTTCTGGCTTTTACATGGAGGCCAGAGACAGAGCCTCCCAACTGAGCCACTTCTAACTCCACTAAACCCCAGTTTCAGCGAAACCCTGGGGAACCAAACTCATATGGTCCCAGAAAGCAGGGGAGCAGGGAAGGCAGTGGTCTAGAGACAATGCACGCAAGTGTGCAGTGCAACCACTCCAGTGATTACCCAGAGTCACATCAGACCCAGGGGCCGTGGAAGGCAGGGCCCACTGGAAGAAACAGCAGTCCATTAATCCCTGAGACTCTACCCATCCCAAGCTCAACAGAAAGGCTTTTGCAGTTTTGCAAGTCTTGTATCATAAGGCTGAATCCAACACAGAAGTTCTCCCGGCATAGTAAAAATGTGGAGCCAAAAAAAGAGATCACAAACAAAAGAAATGTAGGAAAACAAATGACTGGATATAGAGTTCAAAACCACGGTTATAAGGTTTTTTAAGAATATCCTAGAAAAGATGGATAAATTTAGCGCAACCCAAGAGGAGATGAAAAAGGACCAACTAGCGATGAAAAAGGACCAACTAGAGACGAAAAAGGACCAACTAGAAATTAAATATACACTGACTGAAATAAAAAAATATTATACAGAGACCTAATACCAGACTAGAGGAAGGCAAGAATCAAGTCAAAAATTTGAAATATAAAGAATCAGAAAACACTCAACTGGAAAAGCAAGAAAAGAATCCAAAAATGTGAAGATAATGTAAGGAGCCTCTGGGACAGCTTCAAGCGTACCAACATCAGAATTGTGGGGGTGCCAGAAAAAGAGAGAGAGCAAGATACTAAAAACCTATTTGAAGAAATAATGACTGAAAACTTCTCACATCCGGTGAAAAAATAGACTTACAAGTCCAGGAAGCACACAGAACCCCATATAAAAGGAATCCAAAGAGGTCTACACCAGGACACATCATAATTAAAATACCAAGAGCAAAAGAAAAAGAGAGAATATTAAAAGCAGCAAGAGAAAAACAGTTTATTACCTACAAGGGAGCACCCATACGACTGTCAGCTGATTTCTCAACAGATACGATGCTGGCCAGACAGGAGTGGCAAGAAATATTCAATGTGATGAATAGCAAGAACCTACAACCAAGAATACTCTATCCAGCAAAGCTACCATTCAGAATTGAAGGGCAGATTTAGAGCTTCACAGAGAAGAAAAAGCTAAAGGAGTTTATCAACTCCAGACCAGTATTATATGAAATGCTGAAAGGTGCTCTTTAAGAAGAGGAAGAAGAAAAAGGTAAAAGATAAATTATAAACAACAAATACATATCTATCAATAAGTGAATCTAAAAATTAAGTGAATCAAAAATTTGATGAACCGAATAAACTGGTGAATATAATAGAATCAGGAGCACAGAAAGGGAGTGGACTGATAATTCTCGGGGAAAGGGGTGAGAGGGGTGCAGGGAGAGACTGCACAAAAATCATACACCTATGGATGAGGTAGGTAAGGGTAGAGATAGGGGTGGGAGTGGGGTGGAGGGGAGCTATGGAGGGGAAAAAAGAGAAACAAATGTAACAATCTGAACAATAAAGATTTAATTTAAAAAAAAAAAAAGAAGAAGAATGTGGGAAGCCTCTAGAACCTGGAAAAGACAGAGTATGCATTTTTCCCTAGACCCTCCAGAAGGAAGCAGCTCTAATGAAACCTTCATTTAGCCTTAAAGGACCTACTTTTGGATTTCAGACCTCCAGAACTATAAGATAATAAGTATATGTTGTTTTTTAAAGCCACTAAGCTTGTGGTACTTTGTCACAGCAGCAATAGGAAACTAATACAAACTCATTTGTAGAAATCAGTCCCTTCTCTCAATTTGTAAAACGGACATTTGAAACCTTATTGAATTTGGGGGAAAGAGAGCAGGAAGTTCACATTTCAGAATAATAAACATTAGGCATCTCTGCTTTTAAGAATATTCCCTACTCTTTTCTTCTTTCCCTCTCTGTTGAGCTTTTCTGCCTTCCCTCAAGTTCTTTTTTTATATATATATTTTATTAAATTTTTTTACAGAGAGGAAGAGAGAGGGATAGAGAGTTATAAACATCAATGAGAGAGAGACATCCACCAGCCGCCTCCTGCACGCCTCCTATTGGGGATGTGCCTGCAACCAAGATACATGCCCTTGACCAGAATCGAACCTGGGACCCTTCAGTCCGCAGGCCAACACTATCCACTGAGCCAAAGTGGTTTCGGCAAATTCTTGTTTATGTATAATAAATAGGAGTTAAGATTTTCTTCTTTGTTTCTTTAATAACCCATGTCCTTACGATCTCATTTTCCATGTCAGGTAATGTCATCAAAGCATATCCTTAAAATCAAAGGAAATCTGACACCAGCTATTAAGTAATAGTTTTTTACATCTCTCTGTATAAAGTACACAAAACAGCTATCTTGCCAAATATACAATATTTTTACCTCTTCAGTTCCTTTCTTATGGTAGATGTTCAACATATGTTCCTTTGTATTTATTTGAATAAGAATTCTGAATTAGCCACCTTTATGGTTATAGAGCTTTTAGATTTTCTTGCTGAAGATTGCTGGAATTGCTTCTGAATTTCCTGTCAGAAAGAGGTCAATGGTTTTGGACTTGATAGGACATTATTTTTACTTGCTCTCCTTTATGGTGATGGTTCACATAAAATTACATGCAAACTCACCAAATTCTCTCTCCTTTACAGATGGTATCTATTTTCAAAATGTTTGCCTATAATTTTTTCTCTGCTTCCTCTTTCTCATAACCTAAAGTTATGACTCTGAATTTGAATTATGATCATAACTTAGGTTTTTCGAGGAAAAGATACAATAGGGCCCAATAGGTTACATTAGTTTGTACCAACCTACAGGTTTGGGAATACAGACAGCTAGAAAGCCAGCAACAAAGCAGGAAGTCAAAAACTAATCACAACTCTTGACAAAAGAATATGAGGAATAATATAGGGTACTTCCATTAAGTCAATTTTTTGTCCTTACTTCCTAACTCCTTAGAAAGTTAGTAGCAAAATCATTAAATGTGATCAATATAAGTGAGGTCAGGGCTGCCTAGAGTTTTTCCTATCTTTTGTTTATAATTGGTTTGACAGGACGGAACCAAAAATTTTATGTTACCTGTTTTATGAAGCAATTTTTTTCATAAACATCACACTACAACTAAGGGTAAGGAAATATGACACATAAACCAAAGTCTATGTTTGACTTTATATTACCTGAATTACATGGGAACATCCTACATGGGGAAAGAATCCTTTTTGATATCTGATGCTAGAATATCCCATTCAAAACAGAGTTTTATTTTGGAAATTTAAAGATTGGTACAGTTGAAGCATAATTAATAACGGTTATTTAGATCATCAAAATTTCAAAGAGCAGAGATAATATTTGATCATTTACTTAAAATCCCATAATTCAAGTAAATGGTAGACTGCGACATAAAAATTATTTATTTCCAACTCACTTCTACCTCAGAAGACTAGTTACTTATAAAGGGCATGGCTTTTACTAGTAAAGTCCTTACCTGAAAACTGCAAATATTAACTTCCCACCAAATTTTCAGCTAAATTCAATGGACAAAATATAGAAACATGAGATTATCATTAAAATAAAAGGAAAAATCACTTCTCGGCCTTTTGGCTAAGAACAAGTGTAAAATAAAAGGAAAGCCAGCAACACCAGATAGACTTATGCCAATAGACCAATTGCTCCAAATGAGGACCCTCAATGTCACACGTTTTTGTGAGAAAAAGTATTCTATATATTCTGTCCCTGCCTCAGTTAAATGACCCTCCACTAGCACTCTACATTTAAGTAAACACTCCTGTGACCGCACACTACCTTTTTGTTGTTATAAACTTCTCTCAAAGGTTTTTTGTTGGTTTACTTGTCTTGTTTTCATTGTCTCTGATGTCTCCTATGTTTTCCTTTGCTGAAGGAGGTATTATCACCAAATATATTCCAAGTGTATTGCTGAGGAATAGTCCAATGTAATATATGCCATAATCTGTTTGTAATTCACCTTTTGATAGGCAGTTGATAATTTCCAGGTTATAGCTATGGCAAATAGTATTGCTATGAATACATGTACATGCTTTTATTTCTTTCAGTAAGTACCTAGAATAAAATGGTTGAATTACATTGAAGGTATATATTTAACATCTTAAGAACTGTCAAACTAGTGTCAGAAGTGGTTGTACCATTTTATACCCCATCAAGAGCGTATTCTCATTTCTTAAACACCTTTACCAAAATCAGTCTTTTTAGTTTTAGTTATTCTAGCAAGACTATATTTTTTAAATTTGCATTTCCCTAATTGCTAATGATTTTGAGCATTTTTCATGTGCTTATTTGCCATTTGTAATCTTCTTTAATGAAATTTTTGTTCAAATATTTTCATTCATTTTGGGGGATTGCTCTCCATTGTGTGCTATTTCCTTAGTGCTGTTCTTTGTCATTTATTACCTACTAGAGGCCCGTTGCAGGAAGATTCCTGCAAGAACAGGGCTTCCTGCAGCCTGAGTGAAGCCCATCCAGGGGCCTACCCTCCTGCTGCCGCCACCCTCCCTTCCCTGCACTTTCCCTCCCTCCACCCCTACTCGGTGCTTTCCCTTCCTTCCTGCTGCCATTATACCCCACCCCACGCTTTCCCTCCTGATGCCTCTGCCCCACTTTCCACTTTTCCTCCTTCTTCCTTCTATGCTCTTAAGTCTTCACTCCAAGTCTGTGTATGCAAATTAACCTCCATCTTTGGTGGGTTAGTTTGCATACTCGCTCTGATTGGCTGGTGGGCGTAGCAGAGTGATGGTCGATTTGCATGTTTCTCTTTTATTAGTGTAGATTAAATTAGAATAGAGTGAATTCTAAGGTAAAGCTCTATGATCTCCTAAAGACCTTCAGTCCCCAACCCTGCTCTTTCCCTTTTGCAATAGCAAATAACCAGTTTACATGTGGGATTTGAAATTTGTCTCTAATCCTCAACAGTCCTGCAGAAAACACCAAAAATAAATAAATAAATACATAAAATTTTGTCTTGTCTATGCCTTCTGATATCGCATTTTATTTTATTTTTATTTTTTTGGTTTCTAATTTGAATGCACTTAAATCCTGCACAGAATTGAATTCTAATTATGCATTCATTTACTTTTTATTCCTTAAAAGTGGTTTCCCATCCCCTGAGTTTATAATAGCAGCTGTTAAAGGCCTGTTTATATGTGCAATTTTATTATATTAATACACAATCATGGGAAACATTTAGATATGATTATTTTACTATTAATAATATGTAATTTACTTCCTTTGAGAATCATTTATTCTTCTAACAAATAACTTCAATAAAAACAATAGCAAAAGATTGAATGTATAGGTAGACCCTCTCATTATAAGAAATTATAAATGCTTATTAAAAAATATGGACTTTTCCCATAAGAACTTCTTAAACATACATTCTAAAAGGAAAAGGAATTTTTATAACAGTATTAAAATTTGTGATAGTTTAAACTGAAATAGGATTCTTATATGAAAATGGTTACTTTATATTATTTATATCTTCTGATTCATTGCCACTATATTGTTTTGGCTGCTAGCTCTGACCTAGTTTTCATTTGTTTTTATACTTTATTGTTTATTTAATCTATTGACACAATACAAAATACTAAATATTTATTTTAAATAACATCAAGATTTTTACATGAGCTATACTAGAAAAAAATCTGAATATCTATGACTATAAATTTAAAGTAGTGACTGAGGAGGCAGGAAGACATTTGGTGCATTCAAGAAGGCAGGATGGCCAAGACCGGTTTGGCTCAGTGGATGGAGCATCGGCCTGCGGACTGAAGGGTCCTGGGTTCAGTTCCGGTCAAGGGCATGTACCTCGGTTGCGGGCACATCCCCAGTGGGGGCATGCAGGAGGCGGCTGATCGATGTCTCTCTCTCATCGATGTTTCTAACTCTGCCTTTCTCTCTTCCTCTCTGTGAAAAATCAATAAAATATATATATTTTTAAAAAAAGGCAAGATGGTTAGAGCAAAGAGAGGAATAAAGGGCTACATATAGCAGATAAGATCAAAAGATAATCAAAGGCAAGACATAGGTCATAGAAGTCTTTAGATTTTATTGTACATATGACTGGAGGCCATTCAAGGCTCACTCTGCTCTGTGTGAGCAAGACTGAAATCAGGGTAGTAAGGATTGTGACTTCAGCTAGCTTGTTGTGCAATAGATGGTAAGGCATGTCTAGATTCTAGAGGTATAGATACCTATGGTATACTCTTTACCAGGTTCACCTGCTGTTAATATTATACCCTATCTGCTTTATCATCTGCCTCTATGTGTGTGTGTGTCTCTGCCTCTTTCTCTCTCTATCTATATGGGTAGATATATTGATACATATATGTAGATATATAGGTATAAATAGATATAGATATATAGTTACAGATTAGATAGAGATAAAGAAATAGATTATAGATGGATAGATAATAGGTAGATAGATAGATAGATAGATAGATAGATAGATAGATAGATAGACAGTTTCCTCTGAACTATTTGAGGGTAAGTTCTATTTATCATACATTATGGACCTTTATTACTAAATTCCTCAGTGTGTATTTCCTAAGAATAGGAATCATCTCTTACATAATCACAGCACAATTATCAACTTCAGTAAATTTAACATTGATACAAAATCTAATTTTATCTGATTTATCATTTGTATTCAAATTGTTTCAGTTGACCTGGTAATGTGTTTATAGTATTACTATAGGCCCAGTGCACAAAATTCTTGCACTTGTAGGGTCCTAGGTGGCTGTGGCAACTGGCCGGGTACTCCTTCCCTTCCCCCAGTCGGCCTTGTCCCCTGGTCAAAAACTCCCAGAAGAACTCCTGGTCAAGGGAACCATTTGCATACTATGCTTTTATTACATAGGATTTTCCTCCTGTATAGAATCCAATATTGTACTTAGTTTTCATGTCTCTTTAGAGTTCTTTTGTTGTGACATGGCCAAACAGCCCCTGTGTGCATAACCTTTAACTTCCCAACCCCGAGCCACCCACTACCAACCCATAGCAAACGGGGAGTGGGAACAGTCGGAATCAAGGATTTGATTCCCCTATAAGACCAGTAGGGAATGTGGAGGGGCAAGGACCAGACTGAATTTCCCCATAAAGAATGAATCAGGGTCAGGGTGCCCTCAGGCCAGGTGCCTGAAGGCACTCCCGGCCTTGAGAAACCATAAAGTTTGACAAACAACTCCTGCAAGGACAACTGTTATCTAGACTGCTTACTTGCATAACCAAAAAGCTTAGACAAAGAGTCAGTATATGAAATTTAGTAATGCTTAGCCAATTAAAATTTGCCAAGTCCTCCTGCGCTGAGGATAAAAGGCACTTGCTGCAGTGGTTCGGGGCTCTCGTGCTTCCCTGCTGTGTCAGTGGAACCCTGAGCCCAGACTCGAGTTCGACTCGAGTTCGTAATGAAGGCTTCCTAAATTTTCTAATTGGCTGTCTGGTGGTCGTCTGTCTCGGGTCGCCCCATTACATCTGGAGGCCTCCCAGCGAGATACCCTGGCCAAGTGGACAGGGCTGGACACCCCAGAGAGGACACTCTAGTCTCCGTCCCGGGTTCCCAGGGGGACAGAGTGATCTCCTCATAAAACGGCAATCCGATCGATTGAAGCCATCTGGGCCTCAGGTTGAGGTAAGAAAATCTGGTCTGGTCTGGTCTGGGGAACGTTCCATTTGAGGCTGTGTTGACCTCTGTATAACCCTGTTGCTTGTTACATAGTATATAAGCTCAGCTTTGTATCGACTCGGGGCTCTCAGCCCCTGCTCTGCTTTTGGAGTATGTTGTGAGCCCCAGCATGCTTGGTCTGCAATAAACCCCTTGCTGTTTGCATGAGAACGTCTCTTGGAGTCTTCCATTGAGCGGCGAGCGTTTCGACCCTAAGACTTTAATATGGAACATTTCAAAAAAACATTATCTTTTGTGAATATGCAATACATTCCCCAAAAATGTATAATTATTTGAATTGTATTTGAATAATTACTAATTCCAATGGGTTAAATCTGAAATGAAAGAAACATCAATTGAGCTGTCATATATACAAGGTGTATACATTTGCGGGGGGGGAAGAGAGTGACACCCTCTATATTTTAAGGCAGAGACAACTGACAGAACTGAACATTTATACAGATGTGGTCTTTGAGGGAATTGAGGATTAAGCTAAGGTTTTGGCTTGAAAAACTGAAAAGCTCTTATTTCTCATGATAACTAATATAGAAAAGATTGGGGGATCGATGGAAAGAAGAGAAACCTATAAAAAGATGCCTCTTTATGAAAGAGAGTTCTAGCACTCACCCATATCTTATTCTCCTCTCCAGGACACACAGGAGAATTTTACTTCCTCACCAATTTATAGCTACCTGGGGCTATGTGATCATTTTGGGCTGATAGGTTATAAACTGACCTGATGGCATCACATCCCAGGGGAACATTCTCTTCTTTTGTCTCATTGACCAGGAAGCTTCATGTTTCTGATGGTGCAATTGCAGGAGGGTGGAGGCTCACTCAGTCTGGATCACTGAGTTGTCACATAAAGATATGCTGTCCTGGAAAACTGCCCAGAACCACAGCAGACTTTTCCCAAACAAACATTTGCTATGTTAATCCACTGAGATATGAGTGTTGATTGCTGCCTAGCCTGTCTTTACTAATTTATCATTAGACATTCAAGTGACAATATTAAGTAGATGCTTTATGTTAGGTTTTTTACACCGCCTCGAGGAAAAACCGTGAGTCCAAACAGAGACTGAATTAAACAGGCTTTATTGGGAGCACATGGGCGGGTTCACCTGCTCAGAGTGGGGAGCAGGAGAAGCCATGCCAAAACTGGGGCAGGGGTAAGTTTTTATACTTTTCAGAGGCTGCCGTTATCGGCAGAAACCGGTGGCAGTTAGGGTTTTCTGGGGTCAGGTGATGCCTGTGGTCTGTTCTTCAGTCTGGCTATTTCCTGGAACTGTTTGTCAGGCAGGAATTCTCCACCGGGGTGTGACGGTTTCGGAATGTCGATGTTGAAAGGTCAATTTCACAAGGTGGGGGTTACTTTTCCACCTCCGGGGCAGGGCGTCAGTGAAGGCCGGACATTTTATATATAAAATCATGCATGATTCCCAGACATTCCTAGTCCTGGGAATCACCAATATATAAATATGATATTTGGAGGCATTAGCTGCCTCCATATAGTGAGTTCAAGTATAAATCATTTATTAAAAGGTGATCTGCCTCCCATAGATGATCAAAACAGGAAAAGATATCTGACTTAAACCAACCACTTAGTCTTTCCGCAGGAGTTTTCAAACTAGAACTAAAAGAGTAAGTCTTTCCTATGTGGTGGGAATCAGGGTCCATCATGTATGAAAGTAAAAAAGTCATGTTCCAAACCACGAGGATGAAACTAGCAATAATGGGTGACAGCAAAGTGGAAATAAGAGAAAGGGCAGATAAGAGAGAGTCCCAACAACATTCTGTTCCCTGGTTCTCATTGTTCTTGAGGCCATTTCTTTTATGTCTATTGGAATAGAGGCCCAATGCATGAAATTCTGCAAGAGTAGGCCTTCCTTCCCCCAGCTACCAGCACCAGCTTCCCTCTGGTACCCAGGACCCAAGCTTCCCTCACAGCCCCGCGTCACCTGGAAGGACATCCAGCCAAATTAGCACATTAAGCTTTTATTTTCATAGATGATTTATCTATTGGATTCAATCCTGTATTCTATTATTTATTTACAGCCACTATTTTATTGAGTCTGTGTCTAGTGAGATGGCTTGGTGGCCAGATTGTCAAATATATTTTATATCATCCCTCTGCTTAGGAAACAGCAAGTCTCTAACCTTCTTTCTGGGAGTAGATTACAGTAAGGGTCATTTAATAGTGTAAGTAGCACAAGAGGTCTGCACTCTGAAACTGACCAAAATTTAGCTTAGATTTAATACCATCCAAGTACAACACGTTAGATTTTTAAGTAGTCTAATAAGTTTCCTGTTCTCATTCCTTCTAAATCTTACAGTTAAAGCCACTTAATCCTCACTCAGAGGTTCACTTTCATCTGAAGTTCTGAAGGCAGTCTTCACTGAAGAGGGTTAGGAGGAGGCCTAAATCAATTTGGTCTAACTCAACACTCTTATTTTTATCCTTTAAGCTTGGCACGGTGCAAGTCACTGATGACAAGATAAATAACCACAAAGATAAATTTCTTCTTGAAGTGATAGTAATTTAGGGCAGAGGTCCTTTAAATATAAATGTGCATAAGAATTGCCAAGGAGTTTGTTAAAATTGTAGACCTGCCCACTCCCAGAGATTCTCATTCATTAGTTCTTTTAGGTGAGCAGGAGTGAGTGATCTCCCTTTGGAAATATTTGTCCAGGGGCCAAACACAGAAGAGATATTTAAATACAACTTTAAAGTGCTATGTTTAAATAATGGTTAAAATCATAGTCTGTGACAGCAGAAGATCTGGATTTTAATCTAGCACTACCACTTCTCTGTGTGACACTGGATAAGTTATTTAGGCTTAAATCTTTCTAGGCTTAAAATCAATGAGTCTAAAGCAGGGGAGAGGGAACCTTTTTTCTACCAAGGGCCATTTAGATATTTATAACATCATTTGGGGGCCATACAAAATTATCAATTTAAAAATTAGCCTGCTATATTTGATCAAACATTTAATTAACTCACCCCTATTGCCTTAGTGGGGCCAGACCATATGATTTCTCAGGACTTAAATGGCATGTGGGGGCTGGACATTCCCCATCCCTGATCTAAAGGGATGGACTTAAAGCTTACTGTTTTACGGAGAAATCACTGTAACAAAATGCCTCATTATAACAAAGGGACCTGGGAACCAATGTCAGCCAAGAGAAAATGGAGAGATCTAGAGTCTATATTGATAAAGAAAGAGATTTGGAAAGAAATGGATAGAGATATGTAATGAATAAGCTTGCTTAAAGTGTACTCTGTTGTGTGCAAGATGGATTTCCCAAAGAAAACTTCATAACATTTTTACGACTAACCGATGTTTTTGCAGAAATATGCCTGAAATGCTGAGTCTTCTTACAGTGATCTGGGTGCAAAAGAAGAGGCTGCTCAGAGAGTACAATCACATTTTTGTTATGCAAGTGAAAGCAAAAAGACTGGCACATAATAAGTCTCCAATAAGCGGTGGCTAATCTCAGAGACCAGTTAGTTTTTCCTTGCCCATCCTCACTCTTTCTGCCTTCTTTCTACTCTATCCTTAAGTATTTCAGTAAGTTTTTAAGGAGCCTCTTATATTTTTACTTTTTTCCTGGAATACACCCCTTTTCAACTAACTCCTGATATTAAACTAAAACTTAAGAGCATGGAGAATCCAAGATAGCGGCATAGGTAAATACCTACACTGCTGCCTCACACAACAATTTCAAATCTACAACTAAAAGACAGAATGAATATCATCCAGAACCACAAGAAAGCTGGCTAAGTGGAAGTTCTACAACTAGAAGGAAAGAGAGGGGCTCACAGAGACCCAGAGGAGCTGCAAAAAAGCTGAGGTACGGAGACGCGTGTGTGGAGAGAGCGGGTGCTGGAGAACCTGGCTGGCTTTCTCTGGCGGGAGGGAGACTGAGACTCTCAAAGGCATTGAACCCCTTATCCTACGACACTAAAACCCAGATCCAGCCAAAACTCATACGGGGGGAGTTTGGACTGTGATGGGGAAGAAGTGCACAGAAATTTAGGGGAGTCGCAAAAGATAAGAAGTCTGATGGCACGCAAGGCAACGCACGCATAGGACCAACTGCTGATGGTGCCACTGGCTTTCACGAGTGGGTGGGAGACAGACCTTCCCAATTGCTGTCACTTCTAACTCCACTAAACCCCAGTTTCGGGCGAAACCCTGGGTACCCAGACTCATATGGTCCCAGAGCGCAGGGGAGCCAGAGGGGCAGCAGTCTAGAGGCACTGCAAGAGAACAAGCGCGCAGAGGGATCGCTCCGGCAATTACCCAGTCACATGAGACTCAGGAGCCGTGGAGGGCGGGGCCCAGTGAAAGGCAAGGCAGTCCCTTAAGCCCTGAGACTCCACCCATCCTAAGCTCAACAGAGAGTCTTTTGCAGTTTTGCAAGTTTGGTATCATAAGGCTGAATCCGACACAGAAGTTCTCCCGGCATAGTGAAAATGCTGAAACAAGGGAAGGGATCACAAACAAAAGAAATGGAGGAAAAAAAACGACTGGATATAGAGTTCAAAACCACGCTTATAAGGTTTTTCAAGAATATCCTAGAAAATTTGGATAAAGTTAGCGAGACGCAAGAGGATATGAAAAAGAACCAACTAGAGATGGAAAAGAACCAACTAGAAATTAAACATACACTGACTGAAATAAAAAATATTATACAGAGACCTAACAGCAGACTAGAGGAAGGCAAGAATCAAGTCAAAAATTTGAAATATAAAGAATCAGAAAACACCAACTGGAAAAACAAGAAGACAAAAGAATCCAAAAATGTGAAGATAATGTAAGGAGCCTCTGGGACAGCTTCAAGTGTACCAACATCAGAATTATGGGGGTGCCAGAAGAAGTGAGAGAGCAAGATACTAAAAACCTACTTAAAGAAATAATGACTGAAAACTTCCCACATCTGGTAAAAGAAATAGACTTACAAGTCCAGGAAGCAAACAGAACCCCATATAAAAGGAATCCAAAGAGGACCCACCAAGACACATCATAATTAAAATACCAAGAGCAAAAGAAAAAGAGAGAATATTAAAAGCAGCAAGAGAAAAACAGTTTATTACCTACAAGGGAGCACCCATACGACTATCAGCTGATTTCTCAACAGATATGATGCTGGCCAGATGGGAGTGGCAAGAAATATTCAACGTGATGAATAGCAAGAACCTACAACCAAGAATACTCTATCCAGCAAAGCTATCATTCAGAATTGAAGGACAGATAAAGAACTTCACAGATAAGAAAAAGCTAAAGGAGTTCATCAACTCCAAACCAGTATTATATGAAATGCTGAAAGGTACTCTTTTAGAAGAGGAAGAAGAAAGAGGTAAAAGATAAAAAATTATGAACAACAGATACATATCTATCAACAAGTGAATCTAAAAATTAAGGGAATTAAAAATTTGATCAGCAGAATAAACTGGTGAATATAATAGAATCAGGAGCACAGAAAGGGAGTGGACTGATAATTCTCGGGGGGAAAGAGGGGAGGGGTGTACAGGGAGAGACTGGACAAAAATCATACACTTATAGATGAGGTCAATGGGAGGGAGGTAAGGGTAGAAGGAAGGGTGGGAGCCGGGAGGAGGGGAGGTATGGAGGGGAAAAAGGAGAAACAAATGTAATAATTTGAATAATAAAGATTTAATTTAAAAAAAAACTTAAGAGCATCACTTCCCTTATCAATATCTCTCACAGAGATCCATTCATTCAGCTGATCATTCCCCTAATGGGAACTAACTGAGCAAATACCCTGTGCTGAGCACTGTGTCAGGAACAAAAATAGGACAATGGAGAAAAGACAGGTCCTTATTCTCATAGAGTTTATAATGTAGGGGAGGAGTAGACATCTAACAATTACACAATTAACTAATTACAAATAGGATAAGAAATTAAAAGAAGTTCAGTGATCTATGAGACTATTTAGTACACACACCTATTCCAGTGTAGATAATAAGAAAGTCCCCCAATTAAAAATTGAAAGGGTTAAAGAGGATAAAATGGGGCAGAGAAACACTTATTATGCTTAGCATCTATCTTGCAGAAAGCTTGCAGCTTTGAGCCCAGCATAGCTTAGATAACCAGAAGACACTTAGCATGGGAGGAACCAAGGACAGACTAGACCCTTACATCAGCAGAGCGGCTTGCAGGCAGCAAAAATTAATAAAAATCCATCTCTCCCTGCTCTGTTTGCTCTGTCTCAGCCCACCTATACCCAGGTGTCAGGAATAAAATCTCTTTTGATACATTATGGCCTCATGTCATAGGTGTGTGACCCTGGCCCACTCTGAACCTTTAAAAAATAAGCTTTGTTATATTTGTTAAGCACCTATATGTCTCAGATAGTAGTAGCAGCTATTATATATGACAATATACAGTATATGTTGTTACAGAGAACCGGAATAATCAAACAATGCTTGGAGAGTTTGGAGTCACACTTTATTCACCAGTGGGCTTAGAGAAAATAAATACAAACTCTAAGCAAGGCTACCAGCAGAACTTCCCTTTTTATTAAAGAGCCAGGCCTATGTGTCTCACTGCTGGCCTTGAAAACAACACAGTTCTATCGAATTAAAAAATGCACCTGGCATGGCATTGAGAATTTGGGCATATCTAGTCTCTGGCCTACAAGGTCAGATAGCTAAGTTTATCTTCCTTATTATTCAAGCAGGCTAAAGCAGGCTAGAAAGCAAAGTTATTGTTTCAGAATAAGAGTCCATCTAAAAAAACAGCAGAGAATTCCAAACAATAGTTTTACAAAATAGCGGCTATCCTTCTCAAAGTAAAGAACACAGGAGGAAATTAGTAGTTATAGTATAGTGTGATGTCTGATATGTAAAAAATAAGCACAAGGACATTTGGGTAAGTGCTAGAAATCAGGGAAAACTTTCTGAAAAATAAATTACATAAATAGTATGCCATGTGTTCTAAAAAGAGACATTTAGTGGATTAAATGATGACTCTTTCCCCCAAAGAGTCTATACCCTCATCCCGAGGACCTGTGAATATTGCTTTATATGGCAAAAGAGTACATGTCACCTTATATGCAAAAGATGTGATAAAGATTTTGAGAGGAAGAATTCATCTTGGATTATCAGGGTAGGCCCTAAATGTAAACATATACTTTCTTATAAATATGAGGCAGAGATATGGGACCTACTAGGAAGAGTCAATGTGACCACAGAGATTCCTGGAGCCACCAGAAAGTGAAAGAGGCAAGGAACAGATTTTTCTTGAAAGCCATTGGAGGGAGCGTGGCCCTGCTGACACCTACCTGGATTTCAGACTTCCACGCTCCAGAACTGTGAGAAAAAAAATTTGTGTTTTTTTTTTTTTTTTCCCAGCCATCCAGTTTGAGGCACTTTGTTGCAGCAGCCATGGGAAACTAACATGCAAATTTTAAAGGAATTGAAGGACCCCAGTTACCACTATATGTAAATATCAGTTAAAAAAAGAAAAGGACAGACATCAAACAGCATAATTTTTTCTGAGATTCTAACCTGTAGTTGTGGGGAAAGTTAAGAAATGCAATGAGAGCTGTAGATAAGTTCAGTAAGGCCATGAATAATACAAATAAAAAGCCCAAATGTCTCCAGACCCTCAGTACTCATTGTGTTTCTTGGAGCAGACCGACCTTAGATGTGTTTAGAAATGCAGAATTGGGGGCTATATTCCAACCCTACTTAAAATACAATCTTCATTTTAACAAGATTCTTGGGTCATTGGTAAGCACTCCAACATTTGAGAAGCATGCCTCCAGGGCATGGCTATTGGGAGATTTTGAAAGATTTAAAGCAGATAAGTGACATGGTAATATTTGCATTTTAGGTCAACCAATCTGGTGGATTATAAAGAACAGATTTAATGGGATAAAAATCAAGGCAGAAACAAGTGACTGAAATAGTACTGGTAAGAGATTATGAAGGTTTGAATGAAGATGTTGATTATAGAGGTGGAAAATAATGACATGATTTTAGAAATATTTGGATTGTGAATGAAAGGGACCATATGCATGGCAGTTGTGCAAACTTAAAGATGTAGAATAACCACAAAAGATGGTCTGAAAATTAAATATTTGGCTAAAAAGAGGTTATGGTGAGTAGTCAAGTCCTATGCCAGTATTTTCCCTGACAAAGATCAATTTAGATCTTTACTCAGCCCGTTTGTCTTTTTGCATCTAAGATAACATCTGTGAAATGTCTGGGAACTTGTAATTTCCTTTTTTTTTCCTGGACTCCTGAGGGCACAACAAATGGCACCAGGACAATCCCTCACTGTTATTGTTATCAAGTTAATCATCAACTGTTAATTATTTTAAACTATACTGTATCCATCTATGTAAAAAAGGCATATATCCATCATTTAACTTTTTATCCTATCCCAGAGGTTTCCCCACTTTGCTTTATCCCAGCTCCTTACCCTATCACCAATGAATTTCATGTATCCCACTTAAGTATTTTCCTTTTGATGACTAATTTATAAGAACAAGGTATGAACTCACCATTCTCTGAAGCATTATTTCAATTCGTTGAGGTTCTGCTTCACTGCATATGTCGACAGCTTGGCTCAAATAAACTCACAAAATTCTTTACAGGTCTGAATGTTTTCTATGTTAACAGTATCCTGGTCTGATATGTAGTAATGCCATTCACATCTAGGTTCTATAATGTATCCCAGTTCTTTGTTTCTATTTCTAACAGGATCTTAGAATGGGATTCTCCCTGTGAGAGTTTCTGTTGAAGTACTAACAGATGACAGGATGCCCAAGTGAGTATGAGATTCAGTCTCCCTTCCATATGCAGGCTGACAAAGGAAACACATTCAAGAAACTGTTACATGATTCTTTGAGCCTTCAATCAGATCAAGGATATTGAAAAGTGTCAGAGTTTCAGGAGAAGCTTCGTTGGAGGGCTGACACTGTGTTGTGAGTACCCACCCTCTGTGGAGAATAGGTGTAGATGAGTATCACCTTTTAACCTGAAGTCTTTTGAGGGCTTCAGCCAGTGCATTGTGGGAGAACTTTGAAATGTGTTTTTTGCAGTTGAAAAATGAAAAGAACTACAATTATACTGATGCCCCAAAAGCTTAATTGAACTGTAGGCTGAGGTCTGACTCCACCTCTCCTCCAGGAAATTTAGAGCCTAAGAGGAGACTGACTGGTTGGTGGTGGAACCAGAATAATGCTGATCCTTTAGGACTGGTCATCATTCCTAAAACTTATCAGGGCAATGGATGTAAGCCAGGGAAAATAGAGCTAGAGTTTTGGAATGGATGTCAGTTGTGGGCAGTAGAAACCTCTATTCATTCTATAGAATGAGGTCTCAACACACAAACTTACTATTGGTAGGATATAATTGTCTACTTCCAGAGCCTCAAGCAATGAGAAGATCCTATCTATAAAAGAGTAATATGTAAATTGACCACATCTCTGCCACACCCCAAGCCAAGCCCACCAGCTACACCCACCAGCCAATCAGAGTGAGTATGCAAATTAACCAACCAAGATGGCTATAGTCACAGAGAAGCAGGAGAAAGGCTTGGGTTGCACCTGGAGATGGAGGAAGACAAGCTTTCCTCACACCCTGGCCTCCGCTTAAGGCAACAAAGTTTCAATGGCTGCTGCCACGGAGCGAGCAGAAGGCTACAAAATTTCAATTGTAGAAGATAAATAAATCCCAGATACCAGGGCTTCTGCTTGGGTTGCTGGGGTCTGTGGCTGGCCTACAAACCACAGGCGAGCAGTTGGGAGCCAGCAGTCCTGGATTGTGAGAGGGATGTCTGACTGCCCATTTAGGCCCGATCTGGGTAGGGCCTAAACGGGCTCCTCGCCCAGGCCACTCCACATCCCAAGGGAATACCCACCCATATCCAGAATACCCTTCAGGACAAACTAGCTGGCCCTCACCTGTGCACCAGGCTTCTATCCTATCTAATAAAAGAGTAATATGGAGATTGAGCATCACTCCAACATACAAGATGACTGCCCTCATGTGGTCAAAAGATCTTGTCCCCATGTGGAAACAAGATGGCCACCACAAGATGGCCAGCAGGGGAGGGCAGTTGGCAGGGACAAGGCCTGCAAGGAAGGGCAGTTGTGGGTGATCAAGCCTGCAGGGGAGAGCAGTTAGGGGTGACCAGGCCTGCAGGGGAGGGAAGTTAGGAGCAAACAGGCTGGCAGGAAGCAGTTAGGCATCAATCAGGCTGGCAGGGAAGTGGTTAGGGAGTGATCAGGCTAGCAGGCAGAAGTGGTTAAGGGCAATTCAGGAAGGCAGGCAGGCAAGCAGTTAGGAGCCAGCAGTACTGGATTGTGAGAGGGATGTCCGACTGCCCGTTTAGGCCCAATCCGGGTAGGGCCTAAACGGGAAGTCGGACATCCCTCAAGGGGTCCCAGATTGGAGAGGGAGCAGGCTGGGCTGAAGGACACCGCCTCCCCATGCACAAATTTCATGCACCGGGCCTCTAGTATTATATAACTAGAGGCCCGGCGCATGGACTCGTGAACTGTTGGGGGGCATGGCCTGCGGGGATAGGCCCACTATGGGAACACCACTTATCCCACAGCTGTGGACCCACTCTCTGAGTGCCTACTTTTGCTGTGGGAGTAGCCACTCATTCTGGTCACCCAAGTGGTGCTCCCATTGTGGGAGGGCACTGACCACCAGGGAGCAGCTTTGGTGTTGAGTGTCCCGCCCCCTGGTGGTCAGTGTGCATCATAACAATTGCCATTATATATAATTCTGGTCATTCTGCCATTTGGTCTCTGGGCTTTTATATGTAAAGATATCTGCTTTTATAAAAGCAATCATTATAATTAGTGTTATACACATAATAAAAGATTATTGGTTAATCTTGTTTTGCTTATATCCAGGATGGGGCAAAAGTTTTTCATGTGGAAAAAAAATACAATAATTCATAGATAATAATGCAAGAATAATCTGTTTTGTATACTCACAACTGTAAACCTACTTTTGTACCACCCTGTATTTATAATTTCTAGTTGTCTCTTTGTGAAAGTTTAAAAGAAGAAATATGCTGAGACTGGTTTGGCTCAGTGGATAGAGCGTCAGCCTGTGAACTGAAGGGTCCGGGTCGGGGGCATGTACCTTGCTTACAGGCACATCTCCACTGTGGGGCGTGCAGGGGGCGGCTGATCGATGTCTCTCTCTCTCATCGATATTTCTGACTTTCCATCCCTCTCCCTTCCTTTCTGTGAAAAATCAATAAAATATATTTAAAAAAAGAAAAAGAAAGAAATACTCCCATTGAGCACTTACTCAACATTCTTTCTGTCAAACTTCACTTTAGTGAAACCTGTTAAAGAATCATGTTTGTTCAGAGTTGTATCAATCTGAGACTTTATGTTCAGACTAGGACAATATTTCTTTTCTTTCATTAATTATAGCCAGATTTTACATTTAAAAAATTTAAAAATCATAGAGCCAGGTTGCAGGCTCCATCCCCAGTAGAAGATATATAGGAGGCAGCCTATCCATGTTTCTCTCTCTCTCCCTCTCCTTTCTTCTCTCTCCAAATAAATAAATACATATTTTTAAAAATTGTAAAATCAGGGAGAATCCAAGATGGCGGCATAGGTAAACACCTACACTGCTGCCTCGCACAACAATTTCAAAACTACAACTGAAAGACAGAACAGACATCATCCAGAACCACAGGAAAGCTGGCCGAGTGTAAGTTCTACAGCTAGAAGGAAAGAGAGGGGCTCACAGAAACCCAGAGGAGCTGCAAAAAGCTGAGGTACAGAGACGCGCACGCTGAGAGAGCGGGGGCCTGAGTACCTGGCTGGCTTTCTCTGGCGGGAGGGAAACGGAGACTCCCAACGGCATTGAACCCCTAATCTTACGACACTAAACCCCAGATCCAGCCGAAACTCATACGGGGGGAGTTTGGACTGTGAAAAGGGAGAGGTGCACGGAAATTTAGGGGAGTCGCAAAAGATCCGAGGTCTGGTCGCGCATGGCGCTGCGTGAAGGACAGATTGCTGATTGTGCAGCTGGCTTTCGCGAGTGGGCGGGAGACAGACCCTCCGAACTGCGCCACTTCTGAGCCCACTGGGCCCCTGTTTTGGGCGAAACCCTGGAGACCTAGACTCGTGTGGTCCTGGTGCGCAGGGTAGCTGGAAAGGCAGCGGTCTAGAAGCACTGCGGCGCGTGCACAAGGACCGATTACCCAGTCACGTGAGACTCAGGGGCCGTGGAGGACGGGGCCGACTGGAAGGCAAGGCGGTCCCTTAAGCCCTGAGACTCCACCCATCCCAAGCTCAACAGAGGCTTCTGTGGCTTTTCAAGTCTGGTTTCACAAGGCTGAATTCAACACAGAAGTTGCCCCGACATAGTGAAAATGCCGAGACAAGGGAAGGGATCACAAACAAAAGAAATGGAGGAAAAAAAAACGACTGGATATAGAGTTCAAAACCACGCTTGTAAGGTTTTTCAAGAATATGTTAGAAAAGATGGATAAATTTAGCGAGAGCCAAGAGGAGATGAAAAAGGACCAACTAGAGATGGAAAAGGTCCAACTAAAGATGATAAAAAACCAACTAGAAATTAAACATACACTGACTGAAATAAAAAATATTATACAGAGTCCTAACAGCAGACTAGAGAAAGGCAAGAATCAAGTAAAAAATTTGAAATATAAAGAAGCAGAAAACATTCAACTGGAAAAGCAAGAAGACAAAAGAATCCAAAAATGTGAACATAATGTAAGGAGCCTCTGGGACAGCTTCAAGCGTACCAACATCAGAATTGTGGTGGTGCCAGAAGAAGCGAGAGAGCAAGATACTGAAAACCTATTTAAAGAAATAATGACTGAAAACTTCCCACATCTGGTAAAAGAAACAGACTTACAAGTCCAGGAAGCACACAGAACCCCAAATAAAAGGAATCCAAAGAGGACCACACCGAGACACATCATAATTAAAATACCAAGAGCAAAAGACAAAGAGAGAATATTAAAAGCAGCAAGAGAAAAACAGTTTATTACCTACAAGGGAGCACACATACGACTGTCAGCTGATTTCTCAACAGGAACGATGCAGGCCAGACGGGAGTGGCAAGAAATATTCAACGTGATGAATAGCAAGAACCTACAACCAAGAATAATCTATCCAGCAAAGTTAACATTCAGAATTGAAGGGCAGATAAAGAGCTTCACAGATAAGAAAAAGTTAAAGGAGTTCATCAACTCCAAACCAGTATTATATGAAATGCTGAAAGGTACTCTTTTAGAAGAGGAAGAAGAAAAAGGTAAAAGCCAAAAAATTATGAACAACAAATAAATATCTATCAATAAGTGAATCTAAAAATTAGTGAATTAAAAATTTGATGAACAGAATAAACTGGTGAATAGAATAGAATCAGGAGCACAGAAAGGGAATGGACTGATAATTCTCAGGGGGAAAGGGGTGAGTGGTGTACAGGGAGAGACTGGACAAAAATCATACATCTATGGATGAGATCAATGGGAGGGAGCTAAGGTCAGAGGGAGGGGTGGGAGCTGGGTGGAGAGGTGCTATGGAGGGGAAAAAAGAGAAACAAATGTAATAATCTGAATAATAAAGATTTAATTTAAAAAATTGTAAAATCAATATTACATTTTTAAGAAAGAACTTATTTTTAAGCAACCTTGATGTATATTTTAAGTATTAATACATAACTAAAATTAAGATCTGTTCTTATTTTTCTATCTTTCTTCTGCATAATAGCAAAATGAATAGCAACTAGCAGAAATGTAATCAAAATGTGTTCCCCTCTTCTGGTCTAGAAAAATACTCGAATCCTAGACAGTAAACCATTTAATAAAGAAGAGCTAAGGTAATCCTTGACAAGTTTGTCATCAGTCCCATCTTTCTTTATGAAATTCCACATTTTGCCGAAAGATGGGGCTCTTGTATCCAACACAGAAACTGAAAGTGGCAAAGATAAAGCTACCTTTTTAGGCACTGAAAAACTGTCCATTACAACTGGCAAGAGCAAGAATGCTCAGCTTTAGAGGATTGGACAAGTGATCTTTAGACATTTTCTTCCAGCAAGATCATCAATCTCTTAGAGACTCAGTTTCCATGCCTGTGAAATCTAGATAAAATCACTTATTATTAAAAGTGAGAGTAATACTCCTTAGGGGTTCAGGAAGGGTATTCAGCACAGTAACAAAGAGCAGGTAGATGCACAGTGAATGTCAGCTATCGTCTGTAAAAACCAACACAGTGTTTATCTTATTTGCTATTGTGTCTGTTGACTCACAGTAGGTGCTCAATATATGTCAAAATTGAATGAATGGATGAATGAACCTTCAAATCAACCTACAGAGTTGTGCAATATTGCTTTCAGTCTAAGCCTCTCAGGGCTATGGAATCAGAATCTTATGCCTGACAAACCTTGCCCTTCCTGACCAATGACTCTACAACAGCTGCCTGGCAGCTCTGTGACTTGATTGATTTCAACTGCCTTTGCCTTGCTTGAGCTGCGAAGGTGGCATTTTGTCTCCAGGCTATTTCATCAACTGAAGTCCTGTATCTCTACTATATCTTAACAAGAACAAAAAGTATAACTCATATAAAAAGTAGAAAAAAAGCTAACTCTATCAAAACAATAGTTAAAAGTTATTTTAAGCAGAAACAGGACATCCTGTATAATAATCTTATATAATAAAAGCCTAATATGCAAATAGTTTGGGAATTCAACTGGGAGTTTGACCACTCACAATGACATGTGCTGACCATCAGGGGGCGGTGTGGAACATGCTGAGCATCTCGTGATGCGGCGCTGGCAGCAGGTGACAGAGTAGGCACTGCTGGTGCTGGACCATGGCAGAATGGTGCAGGTGTGAGCAGGGGTCCTATTGCCCTGCAGACAGCAAACAGCAATAGTTGGGGGGAGGGGGAAGGAGGCGGGGCTGCTGCCCAACTCCCAAGCACTGAGAGGGCCTGACAGGGTGCCCAGCCCTGATCGATATCCCCACAGACTGCAAACAGTGGCCAGTAGGCCCTAGGCTGGGATGAGGAACTGAGGGTGGGTGGTGGTGACCAACCTCCCACGGTGCCCAGGCCGGGGGAAGGGGTAGTGAAGCTGTGATCATTCATCAGCTACCTGGGGGCAGGGGTGATGGGGACAGGGTTGTGGTCAGAATTTACATTGTCCACTGAGCTCGCTCTCACTGCCCCTGCTACCCTCCCCTAGGACACCAAGGCTTATGTGCTGGGGAAGCCCCAGCACTTAGGTGCCAGTCACCGGCAAGGAGCCTCACCCACACCTGTGTTTCCTTTTCAGGGTGAGCCAGGCCACAGCCCTTAGGAGCCAATCTGTGAGGCCAGCTGGGAGACAGCATGCTGCCTGCCCGGCTTCCATGTGGCACCACTGGGCAGCCCAGAGGCCCACACTGCGCCCCTGCCCTTGGGGTCCGGCTGCGCTCACTGTATCTCTGCATGGGGACTTGGGTGTTGTGACTCAGGCAGAGTGGGTGCACAGGGGCCTGGGGGGCCAGGTGCTGCCCAAGGCCCAGAGGTCAGCTGAGACCTGCCCTTCCATGCCAGACGCTCATGCTTCTATCACTGGCCAGGCCTGCACCATGCATGAACTTCATGCACTGGGCCTCTAGTTAATAATAAGTGGCACCTTAACTAATAAGTATCTTAATTTCATTTTAAGCTATAATGGTATTTGTTCCTCAGTGATGACTCCTCAACACATTTTATGTAAAGAAAGAATGTTCAAAATATAGAGACAATTTTGATAATGTCACTGTTCCCTATGGAGGTCTTTGGAAGTTTACAGGGAATCCCATACACTTACCATTGTCTTTCATTCATAGTCAGTTCTAGCTTTACAGTCTCCAGGAAACTGAATTTTATTTGGCAGATGTTGTCAACATAAAATACACATTACAGGCCAGTAATCTCACACACACACACACACACACACACACACACACACACACTGAATGGCCAGATTATTATGACCACCCCATCAGTACTTTGTTGGGTCAGGTCATATTCTGACTTCAATACTGCAGCGATTCTTCTTGGCATTGACTCTTCGAGATGTTGAAAGGTGATGTGAGGAATCTGACACCATGCCTGATGAATAGCACTATCCAGTTCTGTGAGATGTGATGGTTGTGAAACCAACTGCCTGATGGCTTTTTTAACTTCGTCCCACAGATGCTCAATTGGGTTGAGATCTGGTGATTGTGGGAGCCACCTAAGCAAGGTAAAGTCTCCCTCATGTTCTGAAAACCACTCCTGCACAATATGAGCACTGTGGCATGGCGCAATGTCTTGTTAGAAGAAGCCATCTGGGATACGCCAATAATATGATAGGATGAACTTGATCAGCAATGATTCTTAGGTATGTTGTGCTATGTAGACATTGTTCCACATGAATTAAAGGGCCCAAATCATGCCAGGAAAACATGCCCCAAACCATAACACTTCCCCTGCCAGCTTGAAGGGTTGTACTCATGCATGTGGGGTGCATGCTTTCATGCTGTTTCTGCAAAATTCTCACTCTGCCATCTGCATGATGCAACTGGAAACATGATTCATCGGACCACATGACTTTTTTCCAATGCCGGACTGTCCAATCCTTGTGTTCCTGTGTGAATTGGAGACGTTTTATCTGGGTAACTGCAGAGAGCAAAGGTGTTCGAACAGGCCTTCTGCTTCCATATCCCATATGATGCAGTGTATGGCTAATTTGTCTACAAACATCAGGTGGTCATAACAATCTGGGCACTCAATGCATGTATGTGCACATATACAAAGTATATGTATGACTAGCATAGCGGTTCTCAACCTGTGGGTCGTGACCTGTTTTCTGATGGTCTTAGGCTCTACAGCAGTGACCTACAGGTTGAGAACCACTAGCAGGGTCGCCTAAGACCATCAGAAAACACAGATATTTATGATTCACCATAACATGAGGAACTGTATTAAGTGGTCGCAGCATTAGAAAAGTTGAGAACCACTGGTCTAGCAGATCAAGTATGTGGTTTTGTGATGTTCAAATCTTGCAAGTCTTTCCTGAAACATTTGTCTACTTGATCTTTTTTAGGGAAAAAAGAAAATGTTAGTACTCCTACTCCATTCTTAGTTATTTTTTCTCAAATACATTGAGATGCTTCAGAATTTTTAAAAACACGAAGTCATGAAAATGATAATTGAGAAACATTTTTTAAAAAAGAAATAATTTAATTGCAGGGTTTGGAAACACCAAATTTTCTAGTTGGAGAAATGAAGTTTTAGGGGGTATGTAATAAAGGATTTGAGCTTGCCCAAAGAAAAGGTGTGGCCCTTACCCTCAGCGGTATAGGATCTGCTGTTTGTCTGAGGGCCTTGAATAATACTGAATAATCTAATAACATGATTTACCATGGGGGCTGACTTACCCATGTACTATTAGGTTTGGGGCTATCCAGCCCCAAAGACCAACAGTGTGATTTTGGGCTTTGAGTCACACAGTATCAGTGGACCTGGAAACTGAGATGAACCAAGTGGGTAATCAATTATGCCTACATTACTGGTCACCAAGCTTTCTTGAGCTTCCATCAGAGGCAGTATTCCATGCATACTATCACACTTCAATAATGGAATATAACTAGAGGCCTGTTGTACAAAGATTTGTGCAACAGGCCTTCCTTTGCCTGGCTGCTGGCACTGGTTTTCCTCCGGCACTCAGGACCCAGGTCTTCACTCCAGCCACAGTGAAGAAGCCAAGTCTCTTCAGTCTTCAGTCATCTTCAGTCTTCACTCCCAGCCTGCATATGCAAATTAACCCACCATCTTTGTTGGGTTAATTTGCATACAGGCTGGCAGGGAGGTTAGTGAGGGGTGACCAAACAACTAAGAAGCAGGCTGTGTGGGGTGACCAGGCTGGCAGGGGGGGGTTAGTGAGGGGAAACCAAATGACTGAACAGCAGGCTGTGTGGGGAGACCAAGCTGGCAGGGGGGTGAGGGGTGACCAAATGAATGAGCAGCAGGCTGTGTGGGGCAACCAGGCCTGCAGGGGGGGGCATTTAGGAGTGACTGGGCCAGCATGGGAGGCATTTAAGGGTGACCAGGCAGACAGGCAGGTGAACAGTTAGGAGCCAGGGATCCCGGATTGTAGGAAGGATGTCCAACTACTGGCCCAGGATCGGGTCTAAACTGGCAGTCAGACATCCCCCGAGGGATCCTGGATTGAAGAGGGTACAGGCTGGGCTGAGGGGACTCCCCCATGCATGAATTTCGGGCCTGTAGTAAATGTAATAAATATAATATTAATATGATTCCATGGCTAGAAGACAAATGAAGGTCTGAAGCCCTGCTAGACTCTGCTCTAGGTGTGTCTTCCTTTGGTTGACCTTAATCTGAATCCCTTCCCTTTAATAAGCCATAACCATGACTGTAATAGCTTTCAGTGAGTTCCATGAGTCTTTACAGCAAATTACTGGGGTACTCTAGGAAATCCCTCCACAAACTTGCAGTTAGTGTCCGAAGTGAGGGTAGGGATTGTGCCTCTAACTTTGCAGTTGATCTAAACTTTTCATAGGGAAATTTCAGGTTTGTTTGAACAATAGGCACAAGTTAACCTGATTGTCACTTTTAAAGTACCAAGTTGTCCTATAAAGATATAGGATGGAGTTTATGCTGACCTTGCCTACCCTCAAAGTAAGCACAACCTGTCTTTGAAGTTGAAAGATCAATGACACCTTGAATGTATATTACTCTATAATAAACACCTTTATGGGGTTTTCCCACAAGGAAATGTTTTTAAAATAGAGGGTGGAAAAATATCTTTTTCAAGTATCAACAAGTGTTGCAGAGTAAGGCCAGGTGTCAACAACATGAAAATATGTTGAGTGACATACTATCTGATTTCATTTATGTGAAAACCAGGAATAGTAATCACTGTTGATAGAAGTCAGAATAGTGGCTATCTTGGGATGTTCTAGGGTAGGATGGGGAGGGGTAGAGAGATTTGAGTTCTCATTGGGGTCGGGTGGGGAGATTTGAGTGCTCATTGGGAAGGTCATAAGGGAGTATTATGGAGTGTTGGAAATGATCTATATTTTAATTTGGGTAGTAAGATCATTTTAGTATACCTCAATTTTTGTAAAGCTATACCTAATAAAAACTGAAAATTGTTAGTCACATAATAAAGGAAATATTGAGAGCAAAAATTTGTATTGCTTTAACAAATATTTGCTATCTACTATGTGTCAGGCATTCTGCTGCTACTTTTGGCTACAATACAGAGCAAGAAACAGAAATGAAACCTGTTTATAAACTACCTAGTCAGCCATTTTTAGCCTTTAGGCTACCACAGCAACAACTTGGACTTTAAACTTTATTCTCTAGAATCAATCCTACAAATAACCCTTCATAAGTTTGCATATAAATCTTACCTCTTCTTTATGCCCAATTCAGTGTTCACTTTTTGCACAAAAGTTTTTAAGCTCCTGAATGCAGCCCTATCTTTACTTTGGACAACTTTTGGGACTCATAACATACCTCACAACTCGGCACTTAATTATTCTCAAATAGTTTTGTGTTAAATTTGACACCCACCCAAACTGTAAGTTCCTCTAAGTTCCTTGAGACTAGAGATCATATTTTTTTTTGAAAAGTTCCACAATGCATAGCAAAGTGTGGGGTATGTGATATAAGCTTAATTATTGTGGAAAGAATGAGTGAAATCTTCAATTTGACCGTATTAAACATGCTTAAAAACAGTTTAAACTTCAGGAAAAATTAATCCTTAAGGTAATTAATATCCAAGATTTTATGTTGCCATTTTTTTTATCAGCTCACTTATGTGCTTGAAAGACAGAAAATTATTCTTGATATTTAACTCATTCTGATAAGAAATGAAGAGAGGTTCTCCTTAGGTTTTTAATACTAGTAAATTTGCTTTGAGAAAAAAAAAGCATCCTGGGTAAAAAAATTTGTTTCCAAATATCTCTTCATCTCCCATGGTAATAGAACTCCTGACCAAACTCCCTGACAGCTTCCAGCCTGTCTGGATTTTGCTTATTAGTTCATTTTGTTCATTCGATTCCCTGAGTGAAATCACTAGCATAATGAGTCTTTTTAAAATCTATTTTCTGGCACCGTATGGTCTGCTCAACTTGAAAACTTTTCTTCTATATCCTAGAAAATGACCTCCTATAATTAAACATGTAATTAAAACTATTTTTCTCAATTTTATTTTTTAAAAACTCTTCCACTAGTTGAATGTTAAGTCTGCTCAAGTGGCTCTCCATGAATCTTTTTTTAAAAAATATATTTTATTGATTTTTTACAGAGAGGGAGAGAGAGCTAGAGTTAGAAACATCGATCAGCAACCTCCTGCACACCCCCTACTGGAGATGTGCCCACAACCAAGGTACATGCCCTTGACAGGAATGGAACCAGGGGATTTTTCAGTCCATAGGCCGACACTCTAACCACTGAGCAAAACTGGCTTTAGCTCTCCATGAATCTTTTCTCATATTTTATGTTTATGTATGCTATGTTCTAGATTTCGTTGGTTTTACTTAAGTAATGATGTTTTATAAGTGTTTCAGAACTCTATTTCATTCTATGGCTGTTCTTTTTTCAAAGTACCCTGATGTAATAAATTTTGAATATGGGAGGATTATAAATTGGAGTGCTTTTTACAAATATTCTTTTATCTCAGGAATTATACTTGATTCCTTTAGAGTTCGTCTTTCTACCTGCTTTTCTTTGTCTTTTTTAGAGTGATTACCTTGATTTGCCTGTTGATTCTTCTTTTTATGTTCAGATATGCATAAAAAGAATTGGTCATTGATGTGGTTTTCCTTTGTTCTTTGTAGATAGAATGTCTTCCAGTTCACTCTCCTTTATAGACAGTTTTAACAAATTCAATGAAGTATATTTTTTGGCAAGAACTATCTAATAGAAATAAGATTCAAGCCACATATTAAAATTTTCTAGTAAGCACATTAAAAAAATAAACTGGTGAAATTAATTTTAATATATTGACCCAATATATGCCATTATTTTAACATGTAGTCAGCATAAGTACTAAGATATTTTACATATTTTGTACTAAGTCTTCAAAATCTGGTGTGTATTTCAGACTTACTGTATGTCTCAGTTCAGATTTGCCACATTACAAATGTAAAGAGCCATATTTGGCTAGTGGCTACCTTACTGGACAGGGCAGTTCTAGACACAGTCTATTTTCATTTCCTCCTTCTCCCTTAAGCCTCTGGAACTGTAATGAGAACAATAAATGTATTAGCATTTATTGTTAGTACTGCTCATTATTATTTGGCCTCCTTTCATTATATACCTTTTGATGCATTTGTCTTGTCTCATAGCTAACCTGTAAATTCTTTTTAAAGACTGAACCTATAGACTAATTGAATCTCAAGGTTGGAAATAGTTTAAAAAAAAAAACACCCATCAACTAATTCTTCTCTTGATGCATGGCTTCTCTGCACCTATTCCCCTTTAAAAACCATCGAATCTACTTAAAAGTGAAATCCAATGGTCAGGGTTCCGTCCACCCTAAGCAACAACTTTTCTGGCTGATGCTAGAAGGGAATCTTCTTTTCGGGATCTGAAATCTGTTTCTCTTAAGTGGGCACTTCTTAAGACCACATGAAACAAATCTGTCATCTGAAGAGTCTTTACTTATTTGGAGTAGCCTTTTCCTTTCTATAAAAATCCTTCCAAGTTCAATGAGTACTTCTTCATTGGTTGTGCTTTTGAGTTCTATCCATTATTTCACTCTGTTCTGAGATAATTCCAACTTCTTTGAGGTGTTTTTAAAGTGCTCAATCTAGAACTGAGTAAAGAACTCCAGATGTGGTTTGGCCAGTGAAGAGTATCACTGGGTCACTATTGGCTCTTTCTCTATAAAAACAAAACAAAACCATTCAACCAGGTCACAGGACACATTCCTATGAGAAGAGGGATGGAAGAGCAAAAGGGCATCACAACACATTATTAACTCATACTGTAACAGGGTATAGGGTATAGACTAACGAAAGTTATAGTCTAAAATATCAGCTTCCTATTTAAGCATGTTATAGGGAGCAGCAGTTCCAGTTCTCTTTTTCACCAGTCTTGATCACAGTAGTCCAGCAGATGTTGATGGCTTAGCCAGGCCTGAAACATTGTCCCCAGACATCAGCAATAAAACCTGCAGAGAGAAAAAAACGACAGACGCCCGACACGCACCAAAGAGAACATCAACACCACCCGAGAGTGGGAAGGTGAAACTGCAGGCCACCCCAATTCCTTAGTTCCCTCCTTCCAACCACCCACCTATCCAAACGCCTGTCTGCACTGAGACGCGAAGATGGGCTTTGGGATGAGAGTCCCCCATTTTCTCGGGTGATGGGCACTGGAGTAAACCTCTTTCCTTCCATCAGCACCCGTGTGTCTTGTGTTTGGCTTCAGGGTGGCAGGCAAAAGACCTGAAGGTCCTTTGGGCCGGGTTCAACGCCGTCTTTCCATGCCCAACTTTTAGTCCAGGACTCTCTACACGCCTACACGGCACAGAGTTCTGGCGGTGAGTCAGTATTTTCTGAACGTCGCCTTCCTGTGTTTTTTTTTTCAGTTGAGCCAGAGGATCATCAGGCAAGTTTGTTTTTGGTGGTGGGTGGTCCAACCCAAGAGGCGACTTGGCAGGCATAACTGGAGGAGAAGCACACGGAGAATCCAGAAAGCTTAGGGAAAGCAGGACTTGAAACCAGGGATTCCCGTGCACAGTCTGCAGCAGCCGGGGGCTCGGGCTGGTGAGGATGATGACATTTGGGGATGGCATTTACCTGGCTCTTCGCAGAGAGCCACTGCTCTTCTTTACCTTTACGAGGAATGATTTTCTCCAGGTCTGCACTTTTACCGATTAGGGCGGGAGAGAGATTCGGCCGCCTCAAGTAATTGCAGGGTGAGACGCTCAGACTAAGGGCGGGAGGAGACGGGCCCGGCTGTCCGGGGCACGCACCGGGCCAGGAGTCACCTTCCGCGGCGCGGCCAGCCCCAGGCCAGGTCCTGCTCCCAGCTCCGCGGGGCCGGGGGCGGGGCGGCGGCGGCGCGCGCGCGCACGCGGGAGGGGGTGGGGCCGGCGGCAGCGACGTGCCTACGTCGGCGCCGCCGCGGGCGGGTGACGTGGGAGTCCGCGCCGGCTCCGCCCCGTCCCCACTTGCCGGGTCTGCCTGCCTGGCTGCCTGGCTGGGGCGGTGTGGCCCTCCGCGCGTGCTGTGCCCTGGAAGTAGGAGCGGACCCGGGCCAGCCCGGCGTTAGGGTGCGGACGGGGGCGCGGCACCGCCGCCCGGCAGCCTCCGCTCTGCCCCACGCGCCCCCCCCCTGGCGTGGGAAGGAAAAGTAAAAGCGGAAGGGAGGGAAGCGTGGAGCTGGAGCTGACGCGGGGATGAGGCGCGCGGGGGCCGCCTGAGTCCGGAGGTGAGGCGGCGGAGGCGGCGGAGGGAGGGGGAGAGGGGCCGCCGCGGCCCGGGGAGGCCGGCGGGCGGCGGGGGCGGGGGCGGCGGCGGGGCTGGCGCCTGCGGGGCTGTGGGTTCAGCCCGGGAGGCCGGCCGCGCCGGCTGTCCCCCCGCCGGGACCGTCCCCACCCGCGGCAGGTCGCTCCCCTCCTGGGCGTCTGTGCGTGGCGGCCGCGACCGCGGAAAGGAACCGAGCCCCGCATTCCCCGGGCGATAGGCCACAGAGGGCGGGCCACGTGTGCTGCCGGGGTTTCTTTCCTGTGTGTGGGTGATGAGTTTTCCTGAGTGGATGTCTTGTTTTGTTGTGTTGTGTTTTACCTCCAAAGTCGTGGCAACTTTCTCGTTCACTTCACGGAGGTTCTGGGGGAGGAGGGGGAGGGATGCTGCTGCTGCTTCCCCGCGTGTGTGTGTGTGTGTGTGTGTGTGTGTGTGTGTTGTAACCTCCACACTGAAAAGTAAGTGGACTGGGTCGGGAGTGTGTGTGTGTGTGTGTGTGTGTGTGTGTGTGTTAACCTCCACACTGAAAAGTAAGTGGACTGGGTCGGGAGTGTGTGTGTGTGTGTGTTAACCTCCACACTGAAAAGTAAATGGACTGGGTCGGGAGTGTGTGTGTGTGTGTGTGTTAACCTCCACACTGAAAAGTAAGTGGACTGGGTCGGGAGTGGACCATAGTGAATTGTGAGTGAACTTAGCAATCGAGTAGCTTAGAATGTCGTTTCGAAATAAGTGTGTGTGTGTGTGTGTGTGTGTGTGTGTGTGTGTGTCTTGATAATAGGTTTCTTCTCATAAATGGGCCTATTCACTGAATGCACTGTGTTCTTGCGCCTTGCTGCTGTTGCCTTTGGTTTAAAAGCAGCAGGGTTGGAGGGGTAGCTGACAGTGTGATGTGGAGGAAACCCCATGTGCAGTTCTAAAGAGTAGTCATGTTTTCTGTTTTTTTTTTCCCCTAGGTTAAGTTTAGATTGAGTAGCTCATATGTCCATCACCAGATTTCATGTTTCAGAGATTGAAATCATCCTTCCTCTGACTTTCAAAGTGTTGTCAGAAGTTAGTAATTCAGCTTTTGCTTCGACTCTGCCTTGTGCTCCTGTTCATCTTCCGTTTGTAACGAGAGTTGTTGTAATGAGAGTCTTGCATTAGAAGTTTCCCTAGAGATGCCAATTAAATGGAGGCTAAGTGATTTTATCTGTTTGAATTTATTTTTTGTGATATAGCTTGCTTGATCCCTGCTAAACAGTTTTCTTTTGTTACTAATATTTTCTAGCATTTTCAAATACTTGGCTAGGTTATTTTGAAATTGTCACTGATTTTTGAAATCAAGTTTTACTTGGTTTGTGTAGCTAAGAAACATGGCATGCAGATATGATAAAGGAAAACTTACATTCCATTCCAAGAGAGGAATGCTTACTGATAGGACAAGTTGTCCTTTGAGAAAAATATCTTTACTTTTTAAAAAGTAAGTACTGTAAAGTGCTTAACAGGCTAAATCAGATGGGACGATATAAAAATGTTAAATTCTTGGTCTTACTTACAATAGAAATAAATATCCTTCTATCTTGATTTAAGAAACTTAGTTATAAAATTCTACATGAATGATTTATAAGAAGAAATTAATATGAAGGTGATACTCCATTTGCAAAAATAAGTTTAGTACATTTTTCCCCAGTGTTGCATGCATTTTTCTAAAATGAGGCCTGCTTAGGTAGTACCTTGGAGACTCACGGAACAGTTTTTTCTTAGCATTATTTAAGAAGTGAAGGAAGCTTTGCAAAAATATTAGTACTGTCTCTACTCCAGGGTTTGAAATGGTAAGGGATAACTTAAAAATCATTTCTGGAAAGCTTCACAGATGTTTTACATTCTATGATTTTCCTTCTGAGCCCACTCTCATCCTAGAGTTTCCAACAAATACCAACTTTTCTCTTACTTTGCTTTTGCTTTTCTGCTCTATTAGCTTGAGATTTCAAAAATGTTTATCTGAACACTACACATTGAACACATTATAGAACAAATGTTTATTGAGTTCTTGGCACAGGCCAAGAACCATGCAAGAAACCAGGGAAAAGCAAGACATACACTACTTCTTCGCTGTTGGAGATTATAATCAAGATGCTGGCTTTGTGAGACTATTCAATGAGTTCATTTCTGGCAAGGAAAAATAGTCACGTATGGCCAGTGAATGCTCCCTTGATCAACGCGAAGTTTGCAAAATGAAGGCTTTGTCACTGATTTAAAAAGTGAAAAAGTCACTGATTTTGGCCATCAACTTGGGAAAAAATGAAGGAGTTTAAAGAGGGACTTCAATTTTTTGGAGATCTTCTGTTTGTATTTATTAGAAACAGAACACTGGAAGAACATTGCTGAAATTCTGAATCCAATGGGCGTTTGGCTACATTTCTTGACATCATTTCACATGGTTGACTATACTCGTTTCTTAAGACCCCTTCTTCCCTGGGTTTTGGAGATACTACCTTTTTTTTTGTTTTACCAACTCTTTTTTGGTCTTCTATAGAAATTTCCTTTTATAGACCTTTTCCACCTGTTTAAAGGCTCACGTGCTGCCACCTCTTACTGCCTTTTCTTCTCTGTCTACACAAAAATCCGTGGGTGATTTTTTTTCTCTCTTCTCCTGGTTTTCCTCATCATTCTGATATTTAGATCCTAAACCAATCTTCTCTCTTCCACACCTGAATATTCAATCTTTACTGTCTATCTCATACGGACAATGTCATAGAGACATCTCAAATTCAACTTGTTTGTGATTGAATTCATGACATTTCTGCCATTCCCCTCCCCATAAAAACAAAACAAAACAAAACAATCCCTGTAGTTCAGTGAATTGTACCATCATTCTGATCTATAAATGTGGAAGTCAGCCTTGATTTTTGCCCTCTACTCCACCCCAAATACGGATAATGAGAGCAAGCCAAATAGATTTGATTTAATCACTTGGATTCATCCACTGTCTTCTGAATCCGTATCATTGCTTCAGTTCAGGACCCCATCCTCTTTGTCTTTCATCTGGATTACTGCAATAATTTCTAGTACCTTTCTGCTTCCCCATCTTGCCTTCCTGTGGTCCGTGCCCTTTACCTCAGTCTTGGTAATACTTATTAAACACAGCTCAGGTAAAAGTTCTGTGGGAATTTTTTTTACTATCAAAATAATTTCTATACAACAAAACTTAGGAGGTCCTTCATGACCTGGTTCTTAACTATCTCTCCAGCTCCATCTCTTATCACATTACTCATTGACCACTACACTCCAGTCATCTTTTCAAGTTCCTTGAATGTGAAATGTTCTTACCCCAGAGCTGGAATATGTTGCCCTTTTGACCTGGCCAACTCTTCATTCTTGAAGTCTCACATACAAGAAAGCTGCTTCCTCTTCCCAACTCTCTTTTTATTCTGATCAAACTTTCCACCGACTGCTTTTATAGCGGTTTTCTTCTGTATAGCTTGTTTAATTGGCTTGTCTTCCCCACCAGACTATAAATGTCACATGGTCAGGTACCACTATGATTTTGCTCACCAGGGCCACCTGCCTTGCATGTAGTAGAATACTAGTCAAGAAATTTTAGTTAAATGAGTGAAAGCTATTTTTACATTCTACTATGATTTTCCTTCTGAGCCCACTCCCACCCTAGAGTTTCTAACAAATACCGACTTTTCTCTTACCCTAGCTTTTGCTTTTCTGCTCTATTAGTTAGCTTGAGATTTCAAAAATGTTTACCTGAACATTAATTTTAGAATTAAATTTATGTGTGTGGAAGTTTTTGAGTTCTTTGAGAAAAATGGCATAGTGAGTTGAATAAATCACATTAGATTTTGATTTTTTTAAATTAAATTTGGAGTAAACTTATTAGTTTGTAGAACATCTTATCTCTTCTTAAGAACTGAAATACATTAATCAAATAATTAAACTAATTTCTGTGAAAATATGTTTTGAAGTATTGAAATAAAGATGATATAAACATTAAAAAATATATATGGAAATCCAAAACCTGTAAATATGGTTCTTTTTTGTGGCATCTTTGGCCTCCCTTTATCCTTTTTGTAAATCCATCCAGCCATTATACAAATATTTATTGAGAATCTACTATGCATTTATTTTAGGTGGCTGTGGATACTGAAGGGAACAAAGCAAAGTTCTCACTCTCATGGGACTCATTCTCTTGGATGAAGCTGACAATAGAGAGAATATATGTGCATATGTGCACATGTATTCTCTGTTGTGGCTGATGTGACTCGGTTGGGCATTATCCCTTGCACTGAGGGGTTACCAGTTCGATTCCTGGTCAGGGCACATGCCTGAGTTTTCAGGCTGGATCCCAGATAGGGAGTATGCGAGAGGCAGCTGATAGATATATCTTTAATTTTCACGTGGATGTTTCTCTCTCTCTCTTTTCCTCTCTTTTTAAAAATGAAAGAAAAATCAAAATAAAGCATATACGTAATTTTTTAATACAAAAATAAACATCTTTTTTTTAGTATAAGTGTATCCCATTCAAGTACGTCCCAGATGTTCATGGGACATATTATACTGAATTATTTGTTGTTTACCTGAAATTCCAATTTAACTTTATAGCCGATATTTTTATTTTATGAAATATTTAAAGAATGTGGAAAATTTCAGAAAATGATGTAACAAACACTGTTGTACTTGCCATATAGATAAAATAAGTATTGATATTTGCTTTGTTTCAGATCTTTTAAAAACTATTGCTAATATTTTTTCTTCTGCTGCTTCTCTCTCAATCCATAAAGAAATGATTATATTACTATTGAAGGAATACACTACCTTAGAACTGGTGTATACAGTTCTGATACAAGTTTCTATATACATATTTTTGTGTAATGGGATATAAACCAAGGCATAATGAACGGGATTGAAGGAATGAAATGGCACTTAATTAGCTTGGTTAAAGAGAAGGCTTAAAGTAGAGTGCCAGGTATCTTCAACTGTTTAGAAGTCACTAATTGAAAAAGAGTGCTTAAATTTTACAATGTACTGACATTAGGCGTACAGATAATTTTTTAAAAGTTTTTTTAAGGTCAGAAAGCAGCATCTAGTATTTAGTGACCTAGTTATTTTATGATCTATACTTAACATGGAAAATTTTATAAAACATTGAAAAACATCACTGTTCAACCTATACTGATGTAGTTTTTTATTAAAAAATCAACAAATATGATTTTTCTAATATCTGCACTGTAAAAGTTGTGAACCAGCAATCCTTAGAGAAATGATTACTTTAGTATTTAAAGTAACCTGCTGTCATTTTTAAAACATCAGAGAAAATGAATTTCAAAAATACGTTCCTAATGTTTGATGCTTTATGATGTATGGTGCTTCTTTCAGTATTAAATTTTAAAAGTTGGAGTTGTCATTGGCAAAACCTGTTTTTCCTCTGACTTGTAGCGTATATAATTTATGCTAAGAAAAATGACTTAGAAATTATAATATGAGAAGGAATGAGCAATATCAGCTTGACCTTTTCAAACATCTTTCAGTTTAGGAAACTATACCAGTGCATGGAACCTGGTAGGGAAATGATGGTTCAGGGCACATTTCTGACTGACATAATATAAGGGAGGAGAGTACTACCCTGTTTTTATAAAAAAAAAACACCCAACTTTTATTCATAAATATTGAAATAAATAATTCAAATCAGAATGTTAAGTAATGGCCACAATACATGCTTTCAGAAAGTTCAAGGAAAGCATATATTAAATGCAACATTGAAGCACAGTAGAATTCTTACTATCTATATGTTCTGGTTCATAATACTAATGAGTAGGTAATTTCCTTATCTGTTTTTATATTTCATGATCACCACATTAATACATTTGAGTCCTGATTATAGTGTCTAGTTTTTCTCTCCTGAGAGAAAAGTGGAGAGATTTCATCTGCTGCTAATACCAAATGTATGCCAATTTTTTTAATATAGTGTCAGTGTTAGGGCTTTTTATGAATTTCCTCTACTATGCACAAAACAGTAAGTGACGAGTAAGGCCATGAAATCCTTTAATAAATATTTTTTGGATTTACGGTGTATAATTCTAATTCTTTTGGTGTAAAACTTGAATCAGATTTCTAAAGGGTCACCAGTTGCAGAGCTCACATTGAGGAATGTAATGGTGCTCCATGGAATTTGGTAGAGAAACAAGTATACAAGGTCAGGAAAACCCTTTCTTTGTAAACAGCTAAGGCTTATTCTGGGGCATCATTAGAGTTTTGGTTTGGTATAACGAGGGTACTTCTTGAGAGAAGGACACCTCTCAAAAATAGGTTTACAATTGTGAGTATGCACAGCAGAGAGGTTTCAGTTCAGATTAATCTTTTAAGGGTTTCTTAAGGGACAGTCATAAATTCCTTGTCTTTTAGATCCCCATAGATTGGGGTAGAACAAGCATTTTGCCTTGCTCAGATCATCTGAACCAGGATCTTGCCCCTGGACCCGTGTGGGGAAAAATAAAAATATACACTACCTAGCATGTAGTAGGTCAGCTCCAGGTGCCCTATAGAGGAATAGTGTGCTTGTTTGGTCCCTATGGGAATTTCTCATAGTTTGTTCTCATATGGTGCTTATAAGTTATTATAGCCACTTATTTCTCAGGGCATTTAGAAGAAAAGCTTTCCTGCCCTGGCAGATGTGTCCCAGTTGGTTGGACAACAACATCTGTGTACCGAAAGGTTGATGATTGCATTCCTGGTCAGGACACATGCCTGGGTTGCGGGCTCCATCCCCAATAGGGTAGGGGGCCTGCAGGTAATCAATCCATGTTTCTCTCTCTCTGCTTCTCCCTTCTCTTCTCTTTAAATATTAAAAAGAAAAATTCTCTCTCTCTGCCTCTCCCTTCCTTTCTCTTTAAATATTAAAAAGAAAAACTTTCCTTACTCTGTGTTAAGAGTAAAATGAATATAACTATAGGGGTCTTCTGTAATACAAAGGCAATTTGGTTTATGGTTATGAGCCTATCTAGGTTTAACCCCTAGGGGTACTTTTAAATACGAAAAATGGAGTTATTATTAAGTAAGTAATTGGGATATAAGAACCTCATACAATTTTATTTTTAACAAACCATTGTATATTTTGATTTATTTAAAAATATATACAGGGTGGGGCAAAAGTAGGTTTATAATTATGAGCATGCAAAACAGTTTATTCTTGTTTTATGATATGTTAATTGTTGCATTATTTTCCAGACAGATAATTGTAAACCTACTTTTGCCACACCTTGTATGTATGTGTTTATCTTTCTTTCCCTTGCTTTTTCTGTTGTCCATGCTCCAAGTCTGTTTCCTAATTTTATTGGACACTATTCAAGAGCAGTTGCTTCTTGCTTAGGAATGAACTAGGATCTAAAGTGAACTTTTTGGGTGGAAATAGAGAATAATTAAAATTCCCCTTGCAAATTCCTTGGTATGCCAGATTGTCACAACATACCATCTCACAATATGTCCTGTATAGTATGTTTTTCCTCCAGACTTGGAACATATTACAGTTTCTTCAGATGATCCAGGTGAACAAATTGGCTTATCTTTAATGGCCATGTTGTATGTTCTTTTTTAGAAAGGGAGCAGTGTTTTAAACATTGGAGTCATGCAATGCAGCAAGATGTTCACAGCTTGAGATGCATATGGTGATTGAAAGAGTGTAAGGGAGCACTGTATCTTATTGCTTATTCTCCATTCATCTAGAACATGTATTCAGTATGTGAAATAGAGGGCATAGTCTCCAGAATTACTGGTTTTGTCTGTTTATACCTTCTATTTGCCATATTGTGTTTGACTGATTCAAATAATTACGTGTGACTCCACTACTACATTAACCAATAAGGTATAATACAAGTAAGGAATAGAAAGTAAAAATTCTAGGATTTACTATGAAATATGACCTCTTTTTGAAGTTGCATAATAGAAGATATATATATCTATATCTATATGCACGTGTCTATATACTATATATCTATATATCTATATATACTTATATATATATCTATATATCTGATGTTTTTTGAATTCTGATCTTGATAGTGTCCCATCTCAGTGCCATCTGATCTGCGGATTCAGAAAGTTGGTGGTGATTCCGAAAACTTCATGGTGGGTTTCCTAATTTGAGAAGCCCTCCAGCTGACTTTGATGGACACTAAAGTTTGAGAGAGTCTTTTCTGTGCTCTCTACTGACTCCTGCTTTGATTTCTTCTTTCAAATATTCCAGAAAGTGTTATTTAGAAAAATACAAATGTGATTCCCTGAATCATCTTGTTTCCAGAAGTGCTTTCCAAAATTCATTCCCAGTGGGTAGTTAAAATTAAAATGGATCATTTTGCTATCCTGATTAATTTTTTAGTATGATATAGAGAATCCAACTGTTCTTTTTTCCCAGCTGTTCTGATACCGTTTCCTTACTTATTTGCAATGCAGTCATTTGTTTCTGATACCATTTCCTTACTTATTTGCAATGCAGTCATTTGAATCTATTTTATTTTGCTCAGTAAATGTGACCTATATCCGGGGTCAGCAAGCTAATTTGGTCATCCTGAGCCCAGGAATGAGTTTTATACTTTTAAAGTGTTTTAGAAAAAATAAAAATAAAACTAAGACTATGCAGAGAGCAGAGAGACTGCATGGTGGCCTGTCAGACCTAAAATATTGACTGACTCTCTTTAGACAGGAAAAATTTACTGATCCCCTGATCTAAATGATGCTTAATTATTAAAATTTATTAGATTTGCTTTATGGCCTAGTAGACATAGACCATTTTAAACTGTTACTGATATATTTGAAAAGAATGAATTTTTCTAATCACTAGATAGAGGTTTCTGTATATGTTCATTAAATTAAACTTATTCATTTCGCTGTTTAAGTCTTTTATGTCTTTACTGAAAATTTCTTGCTGATTTGACCAAGCAATAATTGATCAATTATTGAACTTTCACTTTGATGTTGGATTTGTCACTTTCTTTTAAGATCTTATTTTAATGCAATTTCAACTATTTTCATCTCTGGCACACATAAACTAATTACTAAAATTTGTGGCACACCAAAAAATACATTATATTTTTTGCTGATCTAATCAAAACGAAAAAGGTATAATTTTGATTCATTCACACTGGACAGCTATTGTTTCCTTTGCTATTGTCATTGTTTATTTAGCAATATAAGGGACAGAGGTCAGTGTCCTTGACCAAATAGTCAGGTATTGCATGTTTTAAAAATTCTTATGGCACATCAGTCGAAAATCTCAGAGCTAGACAGTTCTTTGTTGTCAGGAAGCTGTTTTGTGTATTATAGGATGTTTAGCAGAACCACTGGCATCTGCCCACCAGAAGCTAGTAGTATTCCTCCCTCACCCCCCAGTTATGACAACTTACAATGTCACCAAGTATTGCCAAATGACCTACAAGAGGCAAAATATCCCTATTTGAGAACTGTTTAAGGGCTTGTATAGTGTATGTGACATTCTCTAGGGAGCCATGCCAAATCTTCTACATTAACAAAAGAGAAACATGAAAATTGACTATCACTCCACTACACTCACCAGCCACTCAGGAGCGAGTATTCAAATCAACCAAACAAAGATGGTGGTGGCCATCGAGCTGGAGCCAGCAAGAGGCTTGAGTTGCCCCTGGTGATGGAGGAAGCCAAGCTTCCCGCCTGCCCTGACCAGCCCTGGCCTCTGTTCAAGGCTACAAAGTTTCATTTATAGAAGATAAATAAATCTCAAATCCTTGCTTTCAACCAGCCCTGGCCTCTGCTCAAGGAAGTGCTGGGGGTAAAAAAAAAAGAAAAGAGAAGAAAAAACAAAAGGAGAGACTGGGAGCTTGGGTTGCCAGAGGGTGTGGCCAGCCTGCAAACAGCCATCAGCTCTTCACCCAGGCTGGCCACACCCCCATGTCCCTATCCCTGTAAACTGGCAGTCAAACATCCCTTGAGGGGTCCCAGGTTAGAGAATGTAGGCTGAACTGAGAGACCACCCCTCGCCCCCACACATGAATTTTATGCACCAGGCCTTTCGTTTTGTTACAAGCAATCTTTAACCAGGATGAGCTCTGAGAGTGTCCCATAGAAAAGGACTTCCCTCAGTAAATATTATTAGTCTTTTGGTAGAAGGTTAGTTGTTTAGTTGCCAGCACCTAAACAAAGGGATTAGATCAGTTCATCTGACTTTTTTCCTTCTCTAGGAGCTCTTCCTTCCCCAGCTTCTTTAATTCTTTCCTCTCCTGTTCTTTAGCTTCTCTGTTACCTTTATCCCCTTTTCTCCTTTTTTTTCCCCTTTTTCTGTATACCAAATCATTACTTAGTGACAAAAACATGAACCTTACTCTTTGTGAGGTGACACAACACACAAATAAGTAAATAAACAAGGAAATGTCAAATATGTTGTAACAGAATGGAAGTTTTGTGCTTTGATAGACAGTAACTGAGTAGTTGCCCTTTCTTAAATTGAGAAATCAAGAAAGGCCCCTCTCAGGAGGTATCTTTTAAGCTAAGAAGTATGTGTCAAGGAGTCAGCTATATGAACATTGGAAGAACATTCTGAGCAGGGAACCACTAATGCAAATGCATTTAAGTGGAAACATGCTTTAAAAAACAAAAGCAGTGAGATTTTGAAAGCTAGGGATAATGTGAGATGAAATCAGTGAGCATAAAACAGTATTGGGGAAAAGATGGGCACCTGCTTTCTTTCCTCTCAGTATTATTGTCAGTAGTAATGCAATATGTGAGATCTGTACTTGGGAATCTGGATAACTTATTTTTAAGTACTGTAATGCTAAAGTAGTACCCACCATACGTGTTTGTTTCCTTCCTTCCTTCCTTTTTCCTTTTTCCCCCAGCATAGCCAGTATATTATAAAAAACAAGTTCATGGGTACAAAATATGTTTAATTTTATTCAACATTAGTAGCAATTGCTTTTTTAACTAATTGTGTTTATTTTTCTTTCTTGGACAGGTCAATTTGTTGAGTGTGATTACCTCTCCCACCTCCTCCCAACAGACTTATATCATATTGTTTTGTTTCAGTTTCGGGTTCCTCGTTGTATGGATCACTGATTGAATTATAGATGGCTTTACCTCGACTCACAGGAGCCTTGCGCTCCTTTTCAAATGTCACCAAGCAAGATAATTATAATGAAGAAGTGGCTGACTTAAAGGTAAATTTTTTAAAGATGAAAATTATAAACATAGGACATGGCAAATATTTGACTTTTTTTTTTCTTAGTTCTATGTTTTAGCTACTAAGAAGGGGAATGTGTATACCACTGTTTACTAATGGGAATATATATCTTAAGTACTGTGACTATATTGTCAAAGAGAATAATCAGTACTATGGTATAGAATCTTTTGTTAATATTTCTGTTGCTGACGAAACCAGTTTGGCTCAGTGGATAGAGCATCGGCCTGCAGACTGAAAGGTCCCAGGTTCGATTCTGGTCAAGGGCATGTATCTTGGTTGGGGGCACATCCCCAGTAGGGGGCATGCAGGAGGGGGCTGATTGATATCTTTCCCTTTCTCTCTGTAAAAAAATCAATAAAATATATTTTTAAAATTTTTCTGTTGCCAAAGTTCCTGCCAGTTAATTTTATAATTTAATCCAGTAGTTACCCCTGGATTATCTTAAGTTTTTGGGTCTATGGTAAGATTCTTATTTGATGGAGAGAAACAATGGTCTATTCCATAACATGGGAAAGATGAATTTTATTCTTTTAAACTCAGTATCTGGTCTCATAATTGACTTCTGTCTGATCATTATAATTGGTTGTGGAATTTATAGTCCTAAAGGTATATGAATTTATGAAGGAATGAGCCCTATAATATAGTATATGGAGGAACTTGCTTTGGTGTAAGCTTTGTTAAAAAAAAAAAAGGCAGAAAAATTGAGTACAGGTACACATGGGATATTACTTATTGTCATCTAAATTTAGGACTTTTTGCTTTTTATTTCACTGTATGAAAATAATTTCATAATTATTTATTGTAATTGGAACTATAAAAAGCTTTTATTAGACACATCTTTTAACAAATAAGATTCTTTTTAAACTTACTCAAGTACGGTTCCTTCTCGGAGCTGTAAATTTGGATGTGAATAGATACAGTTTTGAATTTTTGTGTTGTATAATGTAATGCAAAATACATGCATTTGTAAGTGATGGATTTGAGAAAACCTTTAACCAACATGTCACTGTATTTTGTTATGTGTTTCAGGTGAAGCGATCTAAACTTCATGAACAAACTGTAGGGTTGGACCTGACGTGGAAGAAGATAGTAAATTTTTTGAACGAAAATCTAGAGAAGAGTGAAATGCAAAGTATAAGTGAAGACTTAAAAGATATATTGCAGGCTGCAAAACAAATAGGTATAGTTTTGTTTTATTTTTATTTATTTTTTAATAGGACCACTAAGGTGCAAAAATATATTTCTTTTAAATTAGAGTGCAAGGCTAAAATTTCCACACAAGCATTCATAATTATGAAAGATTATCTTATCTATTAAGGAGCTTAGGATACAGTCAGGGAGGTAGAAGTAAACAATTATAATACAATCAAACATGAGGAATTTATAGGAATTTAGAGTTTGAAAACCACTGTCTTGCTTGAAGTAAGGATAGGGTGAACTAAAATTTTAATGTAGCTTGAGGGACCCTTAAAAGCCATGTAGCTCGGTTTAGCTGAACTTTGCTTTAATTTCTGTCATACACTAACAATTTTATCAATTGATTATACTTAGAGGAAATTGTAATTTGAGATTGTAATTACTTATGCTTAACATGCTACTATTCCCAAGGTTGAAAACAAAACAAAACAATGGTAAAAATCTGAGTTTGTTCATTGACATTTATAGTTTCAGAATCTGATAACTAAAAAGCATAATTAAGCTACTGTAGTTCTAAAGTTTTTCAAATGCAGGTTTGTTACTTATAAAAGGTTCAGACCGATACTCTTGATCCCGTGTAACTGGCCTCCACCTTTCTCTCTGACCAGCTCATCCGTGGCTTCATGATGGTGCTTCAGACACATGGTCTTTTCTCATTTCCCAGACCCACTAAGTTGATGCCTATTTTGGGGTCTTTGCACTGCTGTTTCCTTTGCTAAGCATGTTCTTCTGCCCTAATTTCTTGTTAGTCTGAATTCCCCTAAAAATTTTTAATGAGGTCCTCACTAACCATCCAAACTTATGTTGTTACCTGGTCATTCTTTATCTTATAACCCTTGGTAACATTTTCTCCATAACACTTATTATTATTTTATTTTTGCTTGTTTGTTTATTACCCATGTTTTGGGAATAGGATATAAGTTTCATGAGAATAGGACCTTATTTTTTTCTTGTTGGACACTCTATCCTCAGTGCTTAGAGTAGTGTTTGCATATTTTAGGATCTTTGTGAAGTTTCACTTGATAAATAAAAAAGTTTTCTCAGGTGATTTCTTAGTTGAGGGGAAAATTAAATCATTACTTTACCATATGCTAGGTTGGCAGGTTTCTTTCCTACACTGGCTTTGGATGGTATTTGTGGAATATTTTATACACATGATGAAGGCTTCTTATTTTTGCTCATCAGATCTTTAAATTTATTAAAATATTTTGACTTTGGTATGTCATTTAATTACCATTGGTTTGTGATATAGTATATTAATGAATTTAGTACACTCATTGTTTTAATTTGTGAAAGTACAAATGAATGTCATGTATGTTTTTGCATTTAGTTAATTTTCTGAAGTTCAAGAGCTTTAGTAAAAATTGAGTTTGCTGAAGCCTAGATGAAATAGACACATTTTGAAGAAATTTGTGATAGAATTTAGCATGGAATTACACTTTATATTTTAAGAATATAGAGGCAATTACATTCATTGGAAAATAGTAGGGAAAAGCAGTCTCAGGTCTACATGGATCCCCTTGACTGGGATCTAACCCTCTGGGCTTCACTGTAAGATGTTAGGGCTGCTGGGGGCTGGCGTGATAAAATACTTTTCAAAGACTGTAGAGTGTTTTTTCTCTTCAGGAGTTCCATAATAAAAATGCCTCAGAATACTTAGCAAAAATAGTACTAAAATATTGAGCTTTTTTAGTTCTGTGACTAAATTATTTCTTTATATAAATGATGTAGAAATTATGATTTAAAAAAAATATCCTTTAGATTCTTCCCAAATGTCTCTGACAAGTCAAAAATCATTGTTTTAAATACTAGTCATTAACTGTAATCCTATGAGTTTTGCCTGTTGGTGAAACATCTGATTCGTACTCAAGGACTAATTGACTGATATGTTTTAGAAATTGATTATTTTGAAATGTAATGTTTCAGAAGAATATTTTCATGACATGAAATCTTAGGGTTGGATTTAGGAAAATGCTCTGTTATATATACTTTTTAATGCTATGTTTAAGTTGAGTAACTTAGCTTTAGTGAAACTAATAGTTGACTAGTAGTCAACTACTCTTTTCTGAAATCCTAGATTCTTTATATTCCTTGTAGTCCAAGGCCAGGATATGAAAATACTGCTAATTAAAACTGGTAGCTTTGAAAAGATTAGTCTCATGGTAAATATGTCTTTGTTATTTCTCTTATATCATTCTTTCAGCACATGTATTTTTGGTGTGATTGCATTAAAAAGAGAGCAAGAGAATAAAAAACAATCATTTATATTTCAATTGAGTTTGACATAATAATCTGAGGTACTTGTTTAAGAACATGTATATTTTCTAGTTTCAGTAATAGGTATTTTAAGCTGGTGGGATATGCGGGAACATGTTGTCCAATCCCTTTATTTTGTATGTGAAGAAACAGGGCTCTTAAAGGTTAAGTAAATCCCATAGTTGATTTATGGTGAAGTTAGGCCTGGGCCCAAATTTTAACATAGAAACATGATAGCAATCCTAGATTCTTTACTTTGCTTGTAGTCAAGTCCTGCCAAGTCTACTTTTCAGCTACTCTTAAATTCACTTTCTCTACATACTTACCATTGCCCTGGTTTAAGCTTTTACCATCTGATGTTTGAACTGCTGCATTAGCCTATTTCCTCAGCCTTATTTCCTTATTCTGCTTCTGCACTGTAATTAAAGTTATCTTTGTAAAAAGCATGCAAAGCTCATGTTTATTCCCAGCTTACTCTTTAGACCAGTGGTTCTCAACCTTCCTAAGGCCGTGGCCCTTGCATACAGTTCCTCATGTGATGGTGACCCCCAACCATGACATTTTGCTACTGTTATGCATCGTGATGTAAATATCTGCATTTTCCAATGGTCTTAGGCGGCCACTGTGAAAGGGTAGTTTGACCCCCAAAGGGGTCGCAACCCACAGGTTGAGAACTGCTGCTTTAGACCAAATTCCTTAGAATGGACATTAGAAAAGCTGCTGTGAGTTGAAACAAAGTACTTTTCATATCTTTGCCACTCTATCACATGCAAGCTTTCCTCCTAACATATGCAATGTGTACTATTTTAATTTCCTGGACAGTGCTTAGGTTGTTTTTTCCTCCTTGTTATGTATGTGTTATAGTAACTTTCCCCATTTGTACTTCTGGGGAAATGCTTCTCATTTTTGAAGAAATAGCTTAGGCTTCATTAGTAGATAAAGTTCCATTAGATTATCATCCATTCCATACTTTTATAGAGCACTTTATCATTATTTAAGAATTATTTATATCAGTCCTTTCCTTGATGGAAATAATATTCTGGACCCTTAATCTTTGTTTATCCAAATACTCATTGTGGACTTAGCTATCTCCTCTGTGGATTTTGAAGGAGAAACATAGTCATATTGGCCTATCTTTTGTCAATACATTTTATGTGCTTCAAGTAAAAATACTTTTGAAAATAAAGAGTTTAAGATGGAGAGTGGCAGTTAGTAAAATCCATCATGTACTAGGCTTGTATCTCTATTACTTAGAGTTTTAAATTATAAAAGGTTGATTTTCCACTATTTTATCATAGGAGTTTTAAGATTTCACAGCATAGATAGAAACTAGAATGGGGGTAAAAATGGTGGGAAGTCAGCAGAAGAACCTGACAGTTCTTTAATCAGCTCTATAACTGAATTTCTCTCTCAAGACTGGAACAGGACAATCTAATGATTTTATTCTGATCTGGATACAGAACAGGACTCAGCCACAACTAAACTAGTTTTTTTTTTTTTTTTTTTTTTTTGTGTGTGTGTGTGTGTGTGTGTTTTAAGTAATTTTATTACTTTGCTATACACAGACCTACTTGTTTTGCCTTCTCTAGTTTATAACCTCTGTTTTATTTGGTCTTTGATGTTTTTATGCATTTTACCTTTAATAGTCTTGTCTTTAAGAAAAGTACAAATCAAAAGGTAGGTTAGACATGACTGACTTATAGAGTGTACTTTAGAGAATTTGGGAATCTATTATGTTTTTCAAGTTGTTGAGGAAATAAGATTTTACTATAAAAAGTGAGGAATCCGAACCGAGTGTGGAAAGCATTTTATAAAGTGATGGCTGCAGAAGGAGGTGTATTTAGATATTAGTAGGATCTGACAATTCTGTCTATGGAAGGAAGGGTATGCGTATCCTATATAATAAAAGGCTAATGTGTAAATTGACCGAATGGCAGAACGACCGGTCGCTGTGATGTGCACTGACCAAGGGGCAGACCCTCAACATAGGAGCTGCCCACTGGTGGTCAGTGTGCTCCCAGAAAGGAGTGCTGCTCAGCCAGAAGCAAAGCTCATGGCTGATGAGCACAGTAGCAATGGCGGGAGCCTCTCCTTCATTCTCAGCAGCGCTAAGGTTGTCCAACTGCCTAAGCCATCAGTCAGACAACCCCTGAGGGCTCCCAGAGTTCACGAATTTTGTGCACCAGGCTTCTAGTAAATAATAAAGGCCTATTGTGTATAGAGTGAAGCAGGGTGTTTTTCATGAGTATTTATAAAAAAAACACACAACTATCTTGAAAATTGTAGATTCAAAAAAAGTTCAATGTTCCACTTGACATAACCTGGCAGACAAAATAATTTGGAATAGCTCTACTGCTGAGGATAATTATAAAAACTGTAAAACAGAAAACAGTTTGACTGTATCAGTATTTACAAAGCAATAAAAAATTATGGGGCCAAGATCTGACAGCATAAATAAACCTGGGAAATCTGGTCCTGGCATTTGGGCCACATTTATCTGAAATTGACTATTCAAGGGGAGGAGGCAGATAAAAAAGGGAGGATGAAAAGATGAGCAGAGCTCTTGACAGATTCAGAAGACTAAGATGACAAAAATGACTAAAATAGACCAAGGAGGAAATAGAAAATCTGAATATTTGACTGTTAAGGAAATTGAATCTGTAATTAAAAACTTTCACACTAAGCAATCTATTATGTATGCCTCAATGGCTTTATAGGGAATTTCATATAATATCATTTAAAATGACATGATGGTATTGTAAATTAAAGGAGATTACAAGCGTATAATAATCAGATGTAAGAAACTATCCTTGATTGGGCACAAGACTTAATGGCTGGCCTTTTTTTCATGTCTATTGCCTTTGTTCACCATGTCTGCATGACTTCTAACCATCATATCTCTGCACTAGATATTTCCTACTTTAATTTTTTTGGGAGTTATGTTGCTAGATTTTCTAACAATTGAATTACCTTTGCATTCCTGTAATAAACTATAGTTACTTATACTGTATTTTTAGATATATGGATAGATACAGTACGTTAATGTTTAGAATATTTGCAACTGTATTTCTATACCATCTTTATTTTATTTTCAAGCATTAAGTTATCATAAAATTATTTTCTTATAGCATAGGATAATTTCAAATTATCCATTAATATATGTGGTACACATTTAGTTCTGTCATTTACTAGTGAGTAGCTAATATCACTAATCCAGTTTTCTTATATATGATACTAGAAGCCTGGTGCACGGAATTCATGCACTGAGGGAGAGGGATGTCCCTTAGCCCAGCCTGCACCCTCTCTAATCTGGGACCCCTCAGATATCCCTCTCACAATCTGGGACTACTGACTCCCAACCACTTACCTGCCTGTCAGCCTGATCACCCCATAACCATTCCCCTGCCAACCTGATCAATACCTAACTGCTTCCCTGCCAGCCCAACTGCCGCCAACTGCTCTCCCATACCAGCTCGGTTACCCCAAACTGTCCTCTCCTGCAGGCCTGGTCTCCCTCAACTGCCCTCCCCTTCAGGCCTCGTCCCCCACAACTGCTCTCTCTCCCCTGTAGGCCTGGTCACCCCAACTGCCCTCCCCTACTGGCCATCTTTGACCACATGGACATGGCCATCATGTGTGAGGATGGGAGAGTCAATTTGCATATTACTCTTCATTATATAGGACTAGAGGCCTGGTACATGAAATTTGTGCATGGGGCGGAGGGGAGGGGGGTTATTCTTCAGCCCAGTGTGCTCTCTCTCCAATCTGGGACCCCTTTATGTCCGACTGACCGGTTAGGCCTGATCCTACCTGAATATTCCTCTCACAATCCAGGACTGCTGGCTCCCAACTGCTCACCTGCCTACCTTCCTGATTGCCCCTAACTGCTTCTGCCTGCCAACCTGATCACCCCTAACCACTCCCCTGCCAGGCTGATTGATGCCTAACTGCTTCCTTGCCAGCCTGTTTGCCCCTAACTGCCCTCCCTTATGGGCCTGGGTCCCCCCAACTGCCCTTCCCTGCAGGCCAGGTCACCCCCAACTTTCCTCTTCTGCTGGCCTGATCATCCACAACTGCCCTTTCTTGCAGGCCTGGTCCCTGCCAACTGCCCTCCCTTGCTGGCCATCTTGTAGTGGCCATCTTGTATCTACATGGGGACAGGATCTTTTGACTACATGGGGGCAGTCATCTTGTGTGTTGAAGTGATGGTCAATCTGCATATTACTCTTTTGTTAGATAGGATAGAGGCTTGGTACACGGGTGGGAGCCAGCTGATTTGCCTTGAAGGGTGTCTCAGATCCAGGTGGTGGTTCCCTTGGGGCGTAGGGCAGCCTGAGGGAGGGGCCTATGGTGGTTTGCAAGCCGGCCATGCCCCCCCCAGTGACCCAAGTGGAGGCCATGGTATCTGATATTTATTTATCTGCTACAATTGAAACTTTGTAGCCTAGAGCAGAGCCAAGACTTCTGCTTGCACAGCCATTGAAACTTTGTAGCCTTGAGTGGAGGCCTGAGACCCCCAGGGTGTGTGGAAAGCTTAGCTTCCTCCATTGCCAGGGGTAACCCAAGCCTCGCTCTGTGGCGGCAGCCGTTGAAACTTTGTTGCCTTAAGCGGAGGCCTGGGCTGGCCAGGGTTTCCAGAAAGCTCGGCTCCCTCCATTGCCAGGGGCAACCCAAGCCTCCCTCCTGCTCTTTCTTTGGCTGTAGCTGTTTTGGTTGGATTAATTTGCATACTTGCTCTGATTGGTGGGCGTGGCTGATGGGCATGGCTTGTGGGTGTAGCAGAGGTAAGGTCAATTTGCATATTATTCTTTTATTAGATAGGATGGTGATAGTACTTCTTTGTATGGTTCGTGTGATGTGAAGCAATACTACAAACTGCTTAGATTACAGCTTGGTGACTGTCAGTGAATAATTTTATTATAGTCTAGATGTACCAGTAGTCATTGATAGACAAATAGCTTATCTGTGTGGCTATGATAGATGTGCTCAGTGATGATGATGTACAAAAAGGGAAGGAACTCTTGGGTTAGTGAAGAAGGAATTTATAGAGAAGGAACTGGGAAGAGAATTAGATTGTGTTTATTTCAGGGACAGAGTTGTTTATAAATGTTAATATCACAAGAAAAACGACAAAACAAAAAAGCTGAATAACTTAAAGAAAATCATAGATGACTTTGCAAATATATTGGTTGTATAAATAGGTTTTTCAGATTATGTGGAGATATGACAAAACAGCTGTAAATTCAGTCGCAATTGTAGCAGTAACAAATGTTGGAAATAAGATAAACTCTTCACAGTTTGCTTTAGTTTATTAATATATTCTTCATTTACAAATTATTATGATTCCATAGCATAAGAAAATTTACACTGCATTCCTCAGTAGTTAAAGGTTGTAATTAATTTTCTTTATGGTACTGTCAAGGCTGTAACTGTACGTTTTGTCAATGGATGCTGCACTGACATGTATACAGTGGTACCTCGAGATAAAAGTTTAATTCGTTCCATAACCTTGAGGCATGGGAAACTGAGATGCTCGAGTCGCGGTAAACTGTTGGGTGGTGTGCAGCCGGCCGATCCGCGTGTATAGCCGGCAGATCCGCACGATTACTCCTATCTCAAATGTTGCTCGTATTTCAAAGCAAAAATCGCTCGCTCGATGGCTCGTATCTCAAAAATCTCGTATGTTAGGGCACTCCTATCTTGAGGTACCACTGTACTTTATATCATCCTGTCTAATAAAAGAGTAATATACAAATTAACCACTCTGCTACACCAACAAGCCACACCCCAAGCCACGCCCACCAGCCAATCAGGAGCAGGTATGCAAATTAACCCCAACCAAGATGGCTGGGGCCACAGAGCGAGCAGGAGAGAGGCTTGGGTTTCCCCAGTGATGGAAGAAGCCAAGCTTTCCATGCACCTTGGGGGCCCCAGGCCTCCACACAAGGCTACAAAGTTTCAATTATAGAAGATAAGTAAATCCCAACAGAAATGGCTGCCACCATGGAGTGAGCAGGAGGCTTGGCTCTGCTCCAGGCTACAAAGTTTCAATTGTAGAAGATAAATAATTCCCAGATAACAGGGCCTCAGCTAGGGTTACCAGGAGGCGTGGCCGGCCTGCAAACCACCACAGGCCCCTTCCCCAGGCTGCCCCACGCCCCAAGGGAACCCCCACCCTGATCCGGGACACCCTTCAGGGCAAACCAGCTGGCCTCCACCCTTGCACCAGGCCTCTGTCCTTCCTATCTAATAAAAGTCATATGCAGGTTGACCATCACTCCAACACACAAGATGGCTGCCCCCTGTGGTCAAAGATCCTGCCCCCATGTGGACAGAAGATGGCCACCACAAGATGACCATCAGGGGAGGACAATTGGGAGGGGCTAGGCTTGCAGGGGAGGGCATTTGGGGGCAGTCAAGCCTGCAGGGGAGGGCAGTTAGGGGTGACCAGGCTGGCAGAGGAGGGAAGTTAGCAGTGACTGAGCCTGCAGGGAAGAGCACTTGGGAGATACCCAGGCTTGAGGGGAGAGCAGTTTGTGGTGACCAGCTCTGCAGGGGAGGGCAGTTAGGGGTAAACAGCTGGCATGGGAGCAATTAGGCCTCAATCAGGCTGTTAGGGGGTGGTCAGGCTGGCAGGCAGAAGCGGTTAGGGGCAATCAGGAAGGCAGGCAGGCTAGCAGTTGGGAGCCAGCAGTCCTGGATTATGAGAGGGTCCCAGATTGGAGAGCGTGCAGGCTGGGCTGAGGGACACACCCCCACCCCGTTCAGGAATTCTGTGCACTGGGCCTCTAGTCTTTTTATATAATGCTTTTTCCTTGGATGTTAATTTTTTTTTTAAATGACAGTTAAATCTCAGTGAGCTATGTGATTTGTTCAAAGCGAGTTTATTTCCTTAGCAATTCCACAGTAATGGAAGCTTATTTATGAAACTAAAACTTTTTTGTTAGCTCTTTGGTTGCTTGGAAAGTCAAGTTATAATTTGATGCAGGATTTTATAGTACTAGAAATGGTAACATAGTGGCTGGATGCCGACTTAAAGTCTACACTGTAAGATGAGTATCCACATTTTGTAATGAATATATGTACAATTAAATGACTAACTCTAAAAACCTAGTAAATTGTTTTGGCCTCTCTTTAATCTCTTGTACTACTACTAATCTTTTTCTCTACCAAATATGTTTCTCTCTTTGTTCCCCTTTCATTATTTGCTCACCCTAAAGGCAGTTGGTAATTTCTGTTAAAGTGCAGGAATAATCTTAACATCTAAGTACTTTCTTCAAATTACTCTATTGAACATTTATTGAATACTTTGCCTATTTAATGCAAGGTTTTCCTGGAGGATTTTTGATGTACAAGACTTACTCAAAAAAAATGAAGCTCATTATTTTAAATTATATTACTTAGCCAATTTTAAATTTATATCACATAAATTGTTCAGTTTATTCCCCCCAAAGCCATATTGTAAATGCTTAACTCTATTAGTTTATTTGATAATTTGGTGATTATTTGAAAAATGGTATAATGCAGAACAGTGAAGATTTAACTGGTTAAGGAATTCACTTCTAAATTGGATATTTAGCAATTAAGGATGCAAACAGTTGATGGATATTTTTACTTGATTAAAATGTCCTACGCATTCCCTATAAGGAACTTCTTAACTATTAGAGTAAGCTATTTAAAAAGTTACAATTTACAACTCTTTAATTCTTAATAGTTTGCAATCAAAGTAAAATATAAAAGTAAATTGTGTGTTGAAGATGATATAGTCATCACTGAACTCTAATTTTAGAAATTTCTTTTATAATAATGCTACAGTAATCAGTTACCAATTATATCTTTAGTTTACCATACATTTCACATACTAGTACATCTCATTTGCTCTCAATATAACTCTGGGCAAGTATTTATTTTAAAAAAGTTTTCTCAGGACCTTCTAATATGTGTAAAGTGATAGGTGTATAAAGCCAGTTTTCTGGTTTACAGTCTATCTTATTCAACGTTTTATGAATAGAAAAGTAGGTTTTCAAGTGATTAGATAGCGAAAGTAGCTTTCTTAAGTAAGGTTTGGAGGTTATAAGTTTGATTCAAACTTATTTAGTTTATTTTCTTTACTGAGGTTTTATCTTGAGGGTAAAACTACACTTAAAATTCCTTTTCTCAGGAAGACTAGCACACTCTGGTGTGAAACAAACACCTCTTAAAAGATTCACTTTCTACTAAATTCTACGTAAAATATAAAGGGAAATGAACAAAAAATAGGTTGCTTGTAAACAAGCTCTTCAGTTAATCTAACACGTTTAATTTTGGCTCTAGTATAAGAACACAAGTACATGACTACCTATTACAAAATTTTACTCATTTTCCAAGCCTTCCTCCACCTCCCCTCGTTCTTTCAGTGTGACTGCAAATGGGTGCTGATTCAGCCATTGGGTGAAGAAATGGAGAAACACTTCAGTGCAAAAACACATTGGCTTCCCTTCTAATTCCCTTCTAATTGTTGAGGAGAGGTAGGCCTGCCAGAACTTTGATAAGTCAGATATCTAATTGCATTTATTAAGATTTTTTTTCTTTTTCTGTTTTACAAGCACCTATTCTATTTCTAGTCACCAAAGGACGTAAGAACTGGCATCACAGGTGGGCTGTACTACCTACCATATTAGGGAGATCTTTTGTCACTGCTCTGACTGGGCCACGTTCCCTGCTCCTATCCCGGGCTGCCTGCTCATCCGGGTGTCTGCTGGCAGCAGCCGGGGTGCAGCATCTACGTCATCACCTGTCTGCGTGTCACTGCGGGCGTGGCTGGCATGTGGTTGCGGGGCTGCACGGGGCACGATCTCGCGTGCTTTACTAGTAGCATTCCGGAGAAATTGTGTTCAGATTGCAGTACTTTGGTTTCTTTGTTAGATGGTAAACAGTAGCAACAAGTAATATTTGCTAGTGCTTCTCAAAGATTGGAATTTCCGGACTCCTGACTAGCGCCGCACTTTTGAGAAATTACTTTGTGGTGTAAACTCTTGTCCATTCTCAGCAGCCCAACTCTGAGATGTGGAGCAGGTTGTGCAGGAGAGTTAGTAATTAGGCAAGGGTATTAACATTTGTGAGAAGCATTATCCAACTAAGATTACAATTTTAGCAGGATATAGAAAGAGATACAATGGAGATGTGTTTTCTTTTTCTTAATTTGGATTATAATTATAATTACCATATTTTAAATTCCAAACCGGTGGGAATTTGTTAGAGTGCACATTCTCAGGCCCTGTTTCAGGAGGCTTGAATCCGAAACTCTCCCAGAGTCTAGGTTTTAAACAAGAACCCTGGTGATTCTCTGATGCACAATTTAAGGTGTGTTTTTTTTTGTTGTTGTTTGTTTTTGTGGGTTTTTTTTTGTGTGTGTGTTTTTGTTTTTGTTTTTTAGGAAGGAAAGGAGACAGAAACATCAATGTGAGAGAAACATTGATCTATTTCTCCCTTATGTGCCCCAACTGGTGATTTGAACCTATTATCTTTTGGTGTATGGAACAATGTTTCAACCAACCAGGGCTTGTGGTACATTTTATTTGAGAACCAACGGCCTAAGGAAATATTGTTTCATTCTATTTATATAAGCAAATTAGCATAAGATATAGTAACTAGATATTAATTTTAAACATTTTTTATATTTTATAAAAATTATGTCATTCTCAGAATTATTGTCCTCAGAAGTGTTCTCAGACTATAGAGTGCTGAGATGTGGCTCTAAAAGGCTATGTAAATCTGACATTTTCCATCTTATAGTTAATAAAATTCAAGAAATCATTACTAAACTAAATAATTTATAATCAGAAATTTCTGAGTTGAGGTATTTATTCCTCAATCTTTGAATAATATTTTCTAAAACCTCAGTAGAGAACCACATTAATTTCATTTTAAAAGTTAACCTTATCCAATTAAATTTCTGAGTATTAGTAGGTTGTGATCAAAGGAAAACACTCTCTTGTGATATTTCCTTACTAAGCAAGATTTTGTTAAAATCTGTCTTTCCTGAATATTATTCTATCCTAGAAGTATTTTTAAATCATAATGATTAAGCCAACTGTGGAGTTTTGATCAAAGGATTTTGATTCACATGAATCACATGAATTTATTTTTTTTCTTAAAGAAGTTTCATTTTACTCTGAAGAAATCCAAACACTTAATTTGAAAAGATATATGCATTCCTATGTTCATTGCAGCCTTATTTCAATAGAAAAGAATGGAAAAGTGCCCATCAATATGATTTAAAAAATGGCATATTACTTGGCCATAATAAAGAATGAATCATACCATTACTCATCAAATCAGTTTTTAAAATTTGGTTTTAAATAAGTTTTAAAGAGAGGTAAAGTGTTATTAGGTAGTTTCTCCGTTTAGATATAGATTACTGACAATTATTTACTTAATACAATTCTTTGAAAATTTGGGAATGCACTTAAAAGGAGCTTTTCTGCTCTTAAATTGATTATCTTTACCAGTATGTTTTGACTGCTGGATTTATCTAGAAAAAATTTTATCAGTAGTTGGGTTTTTTTTTTGTTTGTTTATTTTTTTACTTGAACTATGATTCACTTGAGCTAATACTGTTTCTTTTATCTTTGAATAGTTGGAATAGAAAATGGGAAAGAAGCAATTGAAAATGCAGCTGCATTTCTCTTCAAGACATTTCATTTGAAGGACTCTGTTGGTCACAGTGAGACAAAGGCTATCAAACAGATGTTTGGTCCCTTTCCATCATCATCTGCCACTGCAGCTTGTAATGCTACCAGTAGGATTGCTTCTCATTTTCATCAAGACAGTCTTGCTCCTCTTTTCCAGATGACAAAAGAGGAATGTGATGATAGAGTTTTATTTGGTAATAATTTAACATTTTCATTTGACATGCATGATTTGGACTACTTTGATGAGCTGCCAATAAATGGTGAACCCCAGAAAACTATAAGCCTAGATTACAAGAAGTTTTTGAATGAACATTTCCGAGAGCATTCCACCCCAGAAATCAAGCCTGTGGAGAAAACAAATGACTCCTTTTTATGGTGTGAAGTTGAGAAGTACTTAAATGCAACTTTAAATGAAATGGCTGAAGCAACAAGAATAGAAGATCTTTGCTGTACTTTATATGATATGCTTGCTTCTGTTAAAAGTGGTGATGAACTTCAGAATGAGGTATAGTTGAAGTTATTGAAGTTTTACACTAATGTGAACTATCTTATATGAAATAGCTTTTTAAAACATGGGTGATGAGCAAAAAAAAGAGTACTTTTTAATATTGTGCTTCAATAGAAATTATTTGATTAGGTGCCATATGAGGGAAGATTATGATTTTTGATACTTACTTGCATTATAAATGTTTCCAGAATCTTTTGAAAGTTTGATATAGAATAATTAGTATGATTTAATATAATGATTTTCAGGCTTTTTGTTCTCAAAACTCCTTTACACTTTTACAAATTACTGAGGACCTGATAGAATTTTTCTTTATGTTGTTTGTATACTCTATTGATATTGTGTTATAAATTAAATATAAATTTTTATATAGTAAATGCTTTAATAATTTTTTACAGAATCATTTAAAATAATACTAAATTTGATTTATACTCCATAAAAGATTATACTCATACGTATGGAAGGATGAAAAATAAAGAAGCAAATGATATTTTAGTTATATTATAAAAATAATTTTGACCTCATGGCTTCCTGAAAGGACCTTGAAGATTTAGACTACACTTTGAAAACCACTGACTTAATGTTCTACTGCAGTTTGGTCAGAAAAGTATAGTGATGTTTTTGGTACTTAGAATAGTGTATTTAAAATATTGTGTAGAATGATTAATATTAATGCTTTATGAAAAGCTTCTCCTATTAAGTGTTATACAGTGTTTTTCTTTTAAATATGTTTTTTAATTAATTTTTAGAGAAGAAGGGAGAGGGATAGAGAGAAACATTGATGTGAGAGAAACATCACTGATCAGCTGCCTCCTGTATGCCCTCTACTGGGGATTGAGCCCAAAATCCAGGCATGTGCTCTGATTGGTAATTGAACCAGGAACCTCTTGATTGAAGGGTTGATGTGCAACCACTGAGCAATACCAGCCGGGCAAGTATTATACATTCTTATTAGTGGTCTTGGTAGTCTTAGTACTGCTGAACAATGAGGGTACTAACATCAACCAGGTTCAATTAAAATAGTGTCCCTTCTGCTCTGAGGATGATATATGTACTTCTTTTTCTATATTCATTCTACCAAATAATTAGAAGAACCCTTTCCTAACCCTAAGTCTGAATAGATAACATTATACTTTAAAATTTAGAGAATGTTTAGTATTGTAGAATTTTCCCAGGCATAGTACTTGTATGTGTATACTAATTTAAGGAAGAGTTTCTTTTTTTAAAAAGGCATCCTATGGCATATGATGGAAGTTATATTTTTTTGTTCTTAGTCTTTATATTTGGATGCAATTGTTCAATGCTAGCGCTCCATAGACCTAACAGTACTGATATGTAGAATGCTTTTCACCATCTTGACTTCAAAGATATCAAACTTTCAGTTGCTTTGCTAATCTAAGAACAACTAACCTAATAATTTCATAGGAAAAAGTATTGTGACTAGTTTGACACTTGAACAATGCAGGGGTTTACAACCCTGCAGACTCCCCCATGCAGTCTAAAATCTGTGTTATAACTTTTGACCCCCTCCCCAAATTAACTACCAATATGCTACTGTTGATTAGAAGCCTTACCAATAACATAAGCAGTTGATTATCACATACATATTTTGTATGTTATGTCTAGTCTATACTGTATTCTCATAATAAACTAGAGGAAAAAAAAGTTAAGAAAATCATAAGGAAAAACCCTCCACTGCATTTTCTCATGACACTTGATGAGTTCTGTTCTTGCTGTTACATTGCCCTGTGTTGATGTTAAGCTTACATTTAAGTAAGTTAAGTAATTTTCACAGTCTACTACTTATATCTTGTCCTTTTTCTTTTTTTAAATTGGGCGAGGGGTTACCTTTATCTAGCATTTCCGTTTTTCTTCATTATTTCTCACAGATAACAGGGATTCTGAAGTCAAATCTGGGAGCAGTTCCTAAACCTTGAAATATGATGCATCAGGGTGTGAATATCTGAACTTATTTGAAGAGGCTAGGTTATTCATTACTACTTTTTCCCTTACCATAAGTAGCATTCAGTGTTTATGATATGCTCTTTCCTGTTGTAAGCTCATATTCTGTGTAGGAGAAGATGCAAGCAAAGTGAGAATGGACTACTTCTCTTGTCTTCCCCAAGGAAAGAACATGTCCTGATTTTATTTCCTTGCTTCATACATTTGATAAAAAGACTTTGTTATGTCTCCCAGTTTTATATGTCTAGATTTTGTTTGAGATTTAACCTTAAAGACCCTAATATTATAGGTTTTGAATAGTATTTGTCAATATGTTCATTCTTTTTGTGTTTTTGCTACATTTCTCTCAATCCCTCTAATTTTTTAAGTTTATGGCTACCTTGTCAGCCATTGTGCTTTATTAAAATCCAATAGTTGTTTCTCTTTTTTTCTCTTCTTAGTGTTGTGGTAGAAAACAAAATTTTTTTATGCCATATGATACCTATTTTTAGCACAAGTTTGCTTATTTTTCTAATTAAAAAAAAATAAAATATTTAGAGCACACAGTTTAAAGGAACTAAGTCATCTTTTGGAGTATATATATTTTAAAATATTAATACTTTAAAAATGTGTTATACAGTATATGTAATTTAGAGTTTTTTTGGTCACTTTCTCCCCACCTCTCTTTTCTATGTAGGTTCCTAGGCAAGAAGAAACATGTTTTCCTTACATTTGAGTAACTGCAGTATCTATTTGAGTCCTCTGAGCACAGAGAGAGCTTAGTCACTGCTGGGCTGATGTATCTATATTGGGTCACAGCCTCCATGAGTTTTAAAACAAATCTCAGAAGCAGATATTTTTAAGATAATATTCTCTTATATAACTAGAGGCCTGATGCATAAAATTTGTGCAAGGGGCTCAGCCCTCACAGCCTCAGTGACTTGCCTCAGCCCTAGCAACTGCAGCAGCTGTCTCGGCCCTTGCAGCCCCAGCTTTTACTGGAAGGACATCCAGAAGGTCATTCGGCTGTCTGGTCTAATTAGCATATTACGCTTTTATTATTATAGATACATTTTAATGGTTGCAGAGAATTATATTTATCATTATAAATTAGTTTATTAAATTAATACTCTGCTATTGAAGGCTTATTATATCTAGCCTTTCTTGCAATAAAGATTCTTATGCTAAGTACTTGCTCATACTTATTTTCCCTTGAATATATTTCTATCTGTGAAAAGTTTGCATCCAAAAGTATTAACAAAATACTTTCCTGAAAGAATCTGCCAGTTAATATTTCTACCTGTGATGTATAAGAGTATCTCTGTACTTAGTTAGATCTATTCCAATCCTATCATACTTTAAAAAAGAAACGCCTATTTAGTAGAGAAAAAATGGTAACTCAGTTTTAATTACATTTTTATCACTACTGAGGTAGTTTTTTAAAATATATTTTAGGCTACTAACTGTTATATTGTGAGAATTGCCAGTTTTTTTATTTTATGACGTTGAAGTTCATTTTTTTATTTCTAAAAAATTTATAATGAGTTTAAATTTTTTTGGCAGTTGTATTAGTATTTAAGTAGGCAAGTCTATCCATCTTTTCTTTTAGTAATCTTCCTATGATTTTATGGTTTTATGCTTAAAAAGGCAATCCCCAAGACAGGATTGAACCTCCCATTAAAAAAAAAACAAAAACTTTTTTTCTATTTAATCTCAGTGGTTTTGGGTAGAGTGTTATTCATATCGTATCTTTTCTCTGTTTAATTTGTGGATACATACTGAATATGCCCATATTGCATATTCTATAGGGCTATAGTCATTTTTTCCCAAGGTTTTTGTTACTTCCACGTTACCTATCATTTTAGGGTATTCTTTTGTACTTTATAAGGGATGAAACTTTTTATGAGGAAAATACAAAAATTATTTGCTCTACTTATAGCTGAACATAACATTTAGGAAAGGTCAAGATTACTAAGTATTGCACTTGATATTAACAGGTCTCTTAAATTTTATAATTTATGTGGGGGAAAGCCTAACCATATTGGTTATTTATCTTAGCTGTATGTTGCTTTCCCCCCAAAATGATGGGCTGAATATGACATGATAAAATAGATAAATAAAAGTTCATATACTTGTAATCAGAAGTACTGGGAATTCCAGAAAGACAGATCTGGTTTAGCAGCTGTATATATAAAAAATAAATTCTGTGTGAGTCAGCCATGGGAATTACATATTCAAGTAGTTAAAGCATAGACTTTGAAGTTAGATACGTGTATGAATCCGAGCTCTGTTGTTTATAAACCATTGGACTTGGGAGACAAAAAGGTAATTTAACAAAGTTTAACTACTTTTCTAAGCTGCAGTTTTCTAACTTGTTAACATGAAAAAGTGATTGGCTCTCATATAGGTTGGCTGTGAATATATGGCATGATGTAATCTATATCTATAAAAGCTCAGTGACCGTTACAACTGAATGACTGACCACCAGGAGGCAGACGCAGAATGCAGGAGCTGCCCCCTGGTGGTCAGTGTGCTCCCACAGTCAATATCCTGTGGCCCCTCCCCCATGCTGGGTGCTCAGTCTCCCATGGCCCCTTCCCCTTCTCCTCCCACCTGACCAACCTCTCGTGGTCTCTCCCCTCGTGTCCCAATAGGGGGGCTGGCAGGCCAGCCTCCTGTGGTCCCTCCCCTGAGCCAGCAGGACTCCCCCATAGGCTCTGATTGAGGGGCCAACAGGTCAATCTGCCATGACTTCACCTCCCTTTCCCCCTGGCCTGGCCTGCTAGCCCCCAGATAGGCCTTGATCATCAGCCAGGCTGAGGGACCCTACCCATGCACGAATTTGTGCACTGGGCCTCTCGTATGATTTGAAGTTCTTACAATAGTGCCTAACAGATTGTAAGTACAACTGTTCCATATGTATTACCTATTGTAAGTAGTGTTACATATTTACCAAATAATAAAATTTTATTATTAAAAAGGTAACCTTATACATGGGTGATGATAATTCAGTTCAACTCTTCAGTCTGCACCTGGTCACCACACTTTAAGGGAACTAGAATACTACTGAAGGTCTAGAGGGGAGTGATCAGGTTGGTTGGTAAAGGAAATGGAAACAATGTCTTGTGATGAAGACCTGAAAAAAAAAATGTATTTGGTTATGCTTTCCAAGAGAAAGCTATGGTGAAATAAGAGAATGGACATGATATTTGAAGAGCTGTATGTGTAAGATGGATGGTTAAAGGATTATCACTAGGATCTCAGGATAGAAGGTGGAGGACAGCTCTCAGTTTGGTAAACCTTTTTAATTTCGAAGTTTGTTAAATATAAGGAGTACTTTAAATAAGTAATGAGATCTTTTATTGAAGGTTTAGTTGTATTTGCTGACTGATGATTTTGTTGGAACTTGTAGAGAGTTGGATCTTGATGACTTATTTAAGATATGAGGGGAAAGGTAAGTAAGTATATTATTAATATGTTAAGTTAAATTCAAAAGGAGAATTAAAAACCTCTTGCTATTTCCAATTTGTGGCAATAGATTCCAAAATATTTTGCTCTTAATTGGAATGGTTGCTCAAAGAGTAAGACATTTTGCCAAATTTATACATTTTGTCTTAGTCTTCTCTTTTGGCATTCATTCATTTATTTATTCATTCTATTGTGTGTGTCAGATACTCTTAGGTTTTGGAGACAAAAAGGTAATTTAAAAAACTTGAACCAACCCAGGCTCATTATCTTGTTTTTTAAGCTTCCTCTTCTTAAAACTTTCATACATACAGTTAAAAGAGAAATGGGCAGGAAAATTGCATATCATATAATGAGTGTTGTTATGACTAATTTGGAGGAACATGTGGGTTGCATATATTGAGAGATATCTGCAATAAATTGATATGAGAAAGAAATAAAATGAAGCATATTAGTAAAATAAAGGATACATTTCTATGTTTTAATAGTAGTTGAGATAAGAACATTTTGGATAATGTTTTAATGATCATTTTGTAAACATGTTAGTCTGATTATTAGATTTAGAAATTGCTGTAAGCAAAGCACTTGAATATTTAAAATTTGATGCATTTTGTTCATCTTCATGTGCCCATACACACATACATGCATATGATAGCTGTAAATTTGTTTTCTCTAAGGCAAATAAAATCAGCATATCTTCTTTCTTTGAGTCAAGGAAGATGTTAATTTATTATGTATATAAAAATGTAAAGCTTTTAAATATACATATAGTCTTATTTAGCTGTAACCTTACTTACTATACATATAATTAATTATAATATGTGGGGTATAAATACTGTTCACATTCCAAATAGTTTTAACTAAGTTGTAAGTGACCTTGATTTTAGCTTTGTTACATTATTGTATTAGATTAAGTACCTATAAATAATGAGCATTAATTATTATGAAAATATAATTTATCTAATTTATTGGCAATGCAAAAACAGATTTGCTTAGCACATTTTTCTTGAGAGAAAAATGAATGCTAAATAAATGGCGTCCTCATTTTCATGGTCATATTTTTATGTTTAATATTTTATTTTGGAATGTATGAATATTAGTAATTTATTATGCCAGAAATCAAACTAATAATAAATTATAATGTTATAAATAATACACTTGGCTTTATTTTAGTACTCAGTTCAACATGGACTATTAATTCAAAACCTTTTCAAAGTTATTCAGTTTTAAATGTTTTCTCTGACTGTATTGCATTACTATTAGTTTTTACTTTGTATGTCATTTTAATTTTACATGCAAATCTAAAATTGCTTATTATCTCAAAGGAAGACATTCCCTAAGTTGAATGTAGTAAGCATAAGCTTACTGCAATATATAATGAATACTACTTATTACATATAGTATAAGTGCTACATGCATACCTCCTGTAATTAAAAAGGAAATACATTTATTGTAAATCTTTAGTTAAATTCATGAGAATCAGAATGTCTCCTTTTTCTCTTGGGGTTTTCTTGGATAGATACTAGTATATTATATGGTTTTTCTATCTTCCTACTATGCTTAGAATCCCAGCCTGAATAGAGACTTTGTAAATCACCCTATTTTAATACCTATGGTTAGTCCAACCATAATAAGTTTCTGGCGTTTTTTCGTTTTCTCTTGCTATTTTCAAACATTTTGATAAGAAAGGGATTATCTCTTTCATGAAAGTTGGATACCAGTATGCTTTGAAAACTGTCGGGCCAGGTGTCTTTTTGGAAGAGACTTTGATCACCAGTTCAAATTTTCCAGTAGTTGCTGGTATAGTCAGATTTTATATTTCTTCTTAAATCAAGTTTGTCAGTTATATTTTTCTGTGAAGTTAGACATTTCATCTGAGTACTTGAGTTTTTAGCTGTAAAGATATTTATTATTTTTTATTTTTTTAAATATATTTTATTGATTTTTTACAGAGTGGAAGGGAGAGGGATAGAGAGTTAGAAACATCGATGAGAGAGAAACATTGATCAGCTGCCTCTTGCATACTCCCTACTGGGGATGTGCCTGTAACCAAGGAACATGCCTTTGATCAGAATTGAACCTGGAACCCTTCAGTCCACAGGCTGACATTGAATCCAGTGAGCCAAACTGGTTAGGGTGGCTGTAAAGATATTTATAATGTCTTCTTATTAAAGAAATTAAACTAGTTTTTAGTTTATATTGCTGCTTTCTTTCTATCTGTCTTTTCTCTAGGATTTTTTATTTTTGCTAGTGGAATGCTTTGTTTTGTACTCAGAGAATTGGCTTTTGTTTTGTTGCTCTGGTCTTTACTTTTATCCCACCTGTTTTAGCTTTTCTTTATATAGCATGTATTATTTTTAAAATAAGATATCTGACAGTTTAACAACCTTTTATGTCCCAACATAAGAGGTTGGGACAAGCCTGATGGCTTTCAAGCTACATCCAGTTAAAAAAGATGCATTTCTTTCACAATGGAAATGTGTTTCTCCTTTAACATTTTAATCTGTGTACAACTACTTGTTTTCTTTCTTATGCTATTAATAATCATGATAATAGAAATATTCTAAAAATACACAGTAAAGTGACCTCAACAACATTGTGTCTGAGAAAATTATTAAAATAGATTACAATGAGATTTTCCAAAAGCTATGTGTTTTTTGACCCAGTAATTAATGCTGACAGATATTAACCCCATATTGCTCATACTATCTAATAAAAGAGTAATATGCAAATAGACCACACCTAGGCCACACCCATGAGCCATGCCCACCAGCCAGTCAGAGCGAGTATGCAAATTAACCCAATCAAGATGGCTATGGCCACAGAGAGAGCAGGAGGGAGGCTTGGGTTGCCCCTGGCGATGGAGGAAGCCAAGCTTTCTGCACACCCTGGCTGGTCCAGGCCTCCGCTTAAGGCTACAGAGTTTCAATGGCAGCTGCCACAGAACTAGCAGAAGGCTTGGCTCCGCTCCAGACTACACAGTTTTAATTGTAGAAGATAAATAAATCCCAGATACTTGGGTCGCCAGGGGGCGAAGCTGGCCTGCAAACCACCACACACCCCTCGCCCGGGCCACCCCACACCCCAAGGGAACACCCACCCTGATTCAGGGTACCCTTCAGGGCAAACCAGCTGGCCCCCACCCATGTACCAGGCCTCTATCCTATCTAATAAAAGAGTAATATGTAGGTTGACCATCACTTTTTACATACAAGATGACTGCCCCCATCTGGTTAAAAAATCCTGCCCCATGTGGACACAAGATGGCCAGCAGGGGAGGGCAGTTGGCAGGGACCAGGCCTGAAAAGGGAGGGCAGTTAGGGGGTGATCAAGCCTGCACAGGAAGGCAGTTAGGGGTGACCAGCATGGCAGAGGAGGGAAGTTGGAGGTGATTGGGCCTGCAGGGAAGGGCAGTTGAGGAGGAACCAGGCCTGTCAGGGAGCGCAGTTAGAGGTGACAAGGCCTGTAGGGGAGGGCAGTTAAGGGTGACCACGCCCACAGAATAGGGCAGTTAGGGGCAAACAGGCTGGCAGGGGGAGCATTTAGGCATCAATCAGCCTGGCAGGGGAGTAGTTAGGGCGTGATCAGGCTGGCAGGCCCAAGTAGTTAGGGGCAATCAGGAAGGCAAGTAGGTGAGCAGTTGGGAGCCAGCAGTCCTGGATTGTGAGATGGATGTCCAACTGCCCATTTAGGCTCGATCCAGTTTCGGGCCTAAACGGACAGTTGGACATACCTCAAGGGGTCCAGATTGGAGAGGGAGCAGGCTGGGCTGAAGGTCACCGCCTCCCCCATGCACGAATTTCATACACTGGGTCTCCAGTTACTTATATATAAGGCAGTTTGCTAGATAGTATTTGTTTAAAACACAAATGGGTAATCCTTCAACTTTGTACAAATTTATCAACAGTAAGAATAATTTTTGTGATTGACAATAGCTTTGTTTTGTTTTTTCTTGAATCATATACCATCTTTTAAAAATTAATAGATTCTTTCCCTAGCTTGTTTGACTTAGTAGATAGAGCATTGGTCCATTGTCTGAAGAGTCCCAGGTTTAATTTGGGTCAAGGTCATGTACCTGGGTTTCAGACTTGATCTCAGGCCCTGGTCAGGGCTTGTGCAGTAGGCAACCTATCAATGTTGTTTAAAGAGTAATAAAGAGTTCCCAGTTTGTGGTGGTGGTTTTTCCAGAATCATCAAAATATTTGTAAAGTTTGTAGTTATTATTCAAAAGATACAATGGAAAATAGTTAATCACATTGATGTTTCTCTCTCTGTATCTCTCTTCCTTCCACTCTCTCTAAAAATCAATAAAAAATATCCTTGGTGAGGATTAACAACAACAAAAAAGTAAATAATAAAATTAATAGACTTTTTAGAGCAGTTTTATGTTTATAGAAACATTTAATAAAAATTATAGTGTTTCCATATATCCTCTTTTATTTCCTAAATTATTTTAATGGAAGCAACTGCTTTGTTTGCGCTTCATAGTATTACTTTATTTTATTTTGTTACATCGTTTCATATTATTGGTTTTTGGAGGGAACTTGTGTTCCCTTATTGATTGTATCAACCATCATTTTTAGTGTAAGATTTCTTCATAAGTTTTATAATTTTAAGTTATTTCTGGCTCTTTTTCAACCAAATTGTTTCTTCTCCCTGTCTTAGATTCTCATACAACCATGGGCCCAAATATCATTGTTTTCAACCTCTTCTCATGAACAGTGGGGTTCTATGTCCATACCCTTAGGTTTCCAACTAAGCCTAGCTAGAGCTTCACAATAATAGGGAGCAGTTTCCATCTAGATTCCCATATGGGAACCATCACCCTGCCTTGCTGTCCAGAGCTGGAGCCCAGCTTGTCACTTTAATCTTAATGTTTGCCTGGTTTGCTTAATTTTCTGGTCCAGGCACATATTTGTCTTTTTTGAAGTTTGAAGTATTTTTTAGATTTTTTTCTTTTTCTGTCATGCTAAAGGAAGTTTATTAAAGCATGAATTTTGTGCCATTTTTTCTTCTTCATCTTAATCTCTAATGCTGTTTTTATTTTAAGAAGGCATCATCCCTTCCTATCTTAAGCATAAAAGGAAAGGGTTTTTCAAGGAAATTTTAAGATGTTTAAAAGTAAAATATATTTTTGTATTGTTGTTTTTAAAAGAAATGACACTTAATATCCTTATATGATTATCATATTTTTTTCAGGGTTTAGCTAAAACTTGAAAATAGTAAAATTTATTTATTTAGTAAATAGAATGTATATGCCAATTATATACTTCACAGTGTAGTAATCAATACACCCTCAACTATTCTACTTAGGGTTAAACTTAAACTATTAAGTTTCCTCAAGGTAATGGAAAATTAACTATTTTCCATTATGTATTTTGAATAATAACTACAACCTTTACAAATATGTTGATGATTCTGGAAAAAACACCACCACCAAACCAGGAACTCTTTATTACTTATATTGTTAAGCCTTATGTTTTGCTTTATTTTTGTACTTTTAATCTTGTCTTCAGTTTTGTATGAGTAATAGTTCTCATAACTTAGTTCCTTATGCATTTTATACATCAGCTGATACCCAGTAAAGAGTGATGTGTAATATAATATTTTTGAGGATTGAATTTCTGTGTAAAGTTTAGTGCATTTCAAATCCCCCAAATAGAAAGATCCCATAATAAATGCTATATTTTTTTTTTGTCTTTGCCAATAAGGAAAAAGACTAAACATTACTGCTTGTATATTATCAGTTTCCATGAACTGTAATAAATAATTCTCATACAAATATTAAATGTGTAATGAGGATCTATGAGTTTTTATCTACCTGAAAGAGGCTTATTTTCTTTTTATATACAAAGAAATTAGCTTATTTAGAATATAATATTTCATCCACTTGCTCCATTTGATAAATATTGCCAATTTAGATGCTCAAACACATTTTTAATTTTTATGCATAGGCTGCTATTTCTTTTCCTAATTAGCTTAGTTCAAAATGATGTCTTCTAATAAGTACCCTTTATTTACTGTGTCTCCATTCCTCTTAGTTCCAGTTAGATATTAGGCTAAGGAATTTTCTCATTAATTCAAGTGACTAGTAAAAACATTTACTTTTATTGCTATTATGAAATAAGAATTATTAATCTTAGTATACTAAAATAATTTTTCATTTAGGAGATGTTTCATGTTAGAGTGATTCCTATGTGGTTAAATTGTGTTTGATAAAACAAGGCTTTTCCTTTGAAAAGTAAGATTTGATAGAGGAAATTAAGTTTAAATTGTCTGATCATTGGCCTTTGTACTTTAGTTATTAGCTGATTTGTCTACATGATAAAAGAGATTTTTTTGTTTTCTCTAAATGTGATAAATGTGTGAAAAACTTTTGTTTACTAAGTTAGTATTGCTTTATGTACTTCGTAGACAAAATGTGAAAAAATGGTAAATTAGAAACTGGCTTGTATTATTTAAAAATAAAATATTTTCTGATTAACTAATATGTATTATTATTGAAAGCCTAGAGGCCCGATGCACAAAGATTTGTGCAAGAATGGGCTTTCCTTCCCCTGGCTGCCAGCAGTCTTCACTCGGCTGGAGCCGCCTTTCTGCCTTCCCATGCTGCCCAGAGGCCCAGAGTGGCTGGGGTGGTGTGGAATGCCTGCATTGTCACCATGGCAGTAACGCAAGCACTCTGCTACATCCCTGGCCAATCGGTGCCTGTGTATGCAAATTAATCTGTCATCTTTGTTGGGTTGATTTGCATACTCACTCCTGATTGGCTGGAGGATGCCATGAAGGTATGGTCAATTTGCATCTTAGTGTAGATTGAAAAAATAAGGAAAAATGAAATAAATATACAAGTTAGTAATATACTTTTAGCATGTTTCTGAATTAGGATTTGTTTCTATTTTTTTATGGGTATGATAATATATGTAAAGGATATAATATAAAAAAATAATAAAATAAAGACATAAATTGCCCAAACTTGGAAGCAATCAAGATACCTTTCAATGGATGGGGGGGGGGAACGGGTGGAAGGGAAGGGAATGAATAAACAAATGGTGGAATCCTATATAATAAAAAGGTAATATGCAAATGGTTGTTAAGCCATGATGGTAATGATTGATCTGCAGGAGGGTGGGGCAACAAGCTACAAGTGGCGGAGAGCTATTAGCACATGGATTTGTGTGCAGAGCCAGTAGTAACCATATAATGGAATATTTTATAATAAAAGGAAATGATGCATCAAGTTACTTAGAGGGAATGTAAGTGAATACTGCTAAGTGAAATAAGCCAATCTGAAAAGGCTTCATTACTTTATAATTCCAACTGTATAGTATTTTGGAAAGGACAAATCCATGGAAACAGTAAAAAGATCATTGGTTGCCATGGGTTGGAAAGAAAGGAGAAAGGGATGAATTGATAGAGCACAAAGGATTTTTAGGGCAGTGAATCTATTCTGTGTGATACTATAATGATGGATACATGCAATAGTTATACATTTGCCAAAACCTATAGAATGTACAACCCAAAGAGTGAACTTCAGTATAAAATTATGGGCTTTAAAAATATCTAATTTGATAGAATGATACAACTAGACATATGCTATGTAAATATATCATGTCTAGATCTCAGCAGAGCATTTTAGAGTAAAAACAAAACATCTAGAACAATGTCGTCTTTTTACATGATTGAAATAGTGTTTGCTCTCCAACATGGCAGCCATTAGCCACATGTGGCTGTTGATCTCTAGAAATGTGGCTAATATAACAGGAACTGTACTTTCAACTTTGTATAATTGCAATTACTGAGAACATAAATACTAGCTTTATGTAGCTAATGGCTATAATGTTGAACAACGAAATATCTGAATTGGACAAACAAGATAGAGAACCTTCTACTGGTAATTAATACAGTTAGATGGAGTTAATAGTTGATTGAAAAACGTGTCCCTCAGTGTTGGTTTATTGACATTTTGGGGTCAAGTCTTCATTTTTCCCCCTGCAATTTTTAAACTTTTGTCCTGTCCTCAGTGCTTTAATCAGTAATTTGCATGAAGACATAGTCATTGAGCTGTGTGCAGGACAGATTCAACATTGATAATGTTTACTGACATGGTGGATGCCAGAGTCTGGATTTAGAAAGCTCTTTAAAAACCGAGAGAAGAAACAGGAAGAAAGTGAATCTAAAAAGGGATTCATTTGAAATTCTGGGCTCAAAATTTACACAAAGTACAGAATATGGGAATTTTGGCTAACTTGGAATTCCTGTGGAACAAACATAAACCCAAATGTTTTTATTTAGTTACACATTCAGTTTGAACCAACATGTTGTTACCATTTATACTATGTTGAGAAAAGTTTACCATCTAGTCCAAAATTGTTTTAGTCTCTGTCACCTGCTCTGATCAAATTATATTTAAAATACATTTTGTTTGGGATACCAATTTTTAAGAGGCTCAGTAAAAGGTTTTCTGAAGGAGCCTGGATAGAGAATCATCTAGAAATCAAGTTATATGACTAATAAGGAATTTATGTGTGTTTACCTGGGGAAAAAGGAACTTGTGCGTGAAGTGTGGCTACTACTTTGCCTTATCTTCAGATATTTGAAAGGTTGTCTTGTAGGTCATTCTCTGTAACCTCAGAGGGCACAGTAGAGTAATAGGTGAAAGCTGTAGGGAGACTGTTTGGGTTCAATATAAGGAAGGTTGTTTTTTTTATTTTATTTTATTTTTTTAATTAACATTGTCTAGCTGTGGCATGAACTGCCGTATAAGATTTCCTGCTGGCAGAAGTATGTTGGATGTTCATTAGCCAGAAAAAAATTTGTCAGTAACAGCAGTATTTAGTACTTGTTGTGAGAGACACTATAGTTACATATTTCTTTTAACAGAGGAGATAGGTGAGGCGCAGATTGCTTAAGAAAGTTGCTCAGTCATATAATTAGTTATTGTTACTAAATTTAGTTCTTTTTGTCTCCAGGCCCAAGTTTTCAACTGTCCTGTTATTCTGCCCTCACCTGGCAGTAATTATTGCTCTTATGAGAGCTTTGTTTAGGTGTTCTCGAAGGTCCCTTCCAAACTGAGCTTAGATGACCCCATTGTAATTTCTAGGGAAGGTGTATATGAAAGCTAACCATGAGGAAGATTATTAGGTCCTAGTACAGGACAGATTGAAGTGGAGACATAGTGATGGTGGGCAGGAAAGTTAACTCAGAATCTGTGATCTAACCAATGAATAAATTTTTAGATGGACAAGTTGTTTCAAACCTATTGCTGCTTTTTACAGAGAGCCAGGATATATTTTATTTCATTTCATTATTGAATCAAGAATAATTTACCAGCAGAAATTAGTCAGAATATATCCATGTACATATTATAAACATGAGTACACTTACTTGGAAAAAAGTGCTGAAATATGCATATCACATATTTTGTTAATATTTGTTAAATGCGATAGTTGATTACTAGATACGTTTGTAGTGTTTTCTTTGAATCATTCTATCATGATTACTTTTAAATGATAAATCTTGGCAAAGATTTACTTAATATTTCTTCAGATCAACACAATGTAAAATATATATAAAATATATGTTCTATATGTATAACACTTAATACCTTGCCTGGGAAATATTTATTATCATGATAGCAGATTATTTTGTATACTTTGCTTATTTCCTTGTTTAGTATTCATTTATTTGATAATATTAAATACCTAAAGTTAATTTATTATATGCAAGCCATGGTGTCAAATACATTTTTTAGTTATCACAGCCCTACAAAGGATATGTATGTACTCTTTATTTCCCTGGTACAAATGAGAAATTGTCAGCCTAGTTAACAGGCTGACAATTTGAGCCCTGGCTGATTATTCTCTTACTCTAAACTACTAAACTAGTATTCATAAATTTGTTAAATTATTAAATTCAGTTGACCGACAAGGGATAATATAAAGTATGTAATGACTGGGTTGCTGACTTAGAATGTAATTATACAATAGTTTTGAGCAGTGATGGTATCAGTGGGTTATAGATAGTATGTATTTTTTAAATTCTATAAAACAGCAGCAACTTTCAGAAACACTATTTAATAACTTTCATAAAAATATATTAAATATAGATAGTGATTATAAGACATGCCCAGATCAGAAAACTGTTAAACTGTAAAAAACTTTTATAAGAGAATGATACATTAAGCATTGGTCTCCAAACTTTTTTATCCTACCCTCTAATCATTTGTAATAATGCATCCCTGATATAAATGTAGTTATTTAATTTTAAATTATATAGGTTACTATTATAACTTCTAAAACATAGAAATGGCAAATTAAAAAGAATACTGTTTTAAAAATAATGTTTAACTTTATTAGTAGTAATAAAATGTGATTGAATATGCTTCCATATTTTTGAATCACACCTTGTGATGTTCTGAAGTTCTGTTCAATTCAGTACTTCATCTTTAGATCTTTGCAGAGCCATTGGAAGTTTGTTGACTTTCAGTGAATTCTTTAACATTGACTAGTTGTAATCAAAAATAGAATTGACAAACCATTTATAAATATTGAAATTTTATCTGCTTTAAAACCTGTTTTAGTGATTACATAAATAATAATTTTATTCAACATTTTTTACTAACATGAAAAGTAGAATTAAAACAAGATATTAACATGACCAGAACTTTGTTTTCCTTTGAACTAATTTACTTCTAAATATTTGAGTGAACCCAAAATCCAAGTATGTTTTTTATTTTGTGGTTTCACAAATCCTCAGCATATCTATTTATGTGTACCCCTCCTTGAGTGTAGCTTTATATTTTTTATTTAGGTCCATTATATCTTTTATTATACCATTTTCATAAGATTTATAGTATAATTTTTCCTGGTATATTATTTAAAGGTTTATGATTTTATTTAACATAGCATCCATTATAGCTTTTTTCCTATTGCAATAAAAAATGACATAATCCAGAATACAGTGGAAAGTGGGGATTACTTTTGCTGAGAGATTAACAAGCTACATTCATCTGTTAAATAAGAAACAAGGAAGTAATGTCTTTACAGTTAGTCTGCACTTGTTCTGAAATATTTGGCATCTCAGAAAACAATTCTGTTGGTTAACTTTTTGACTGTTTCCATTCATCATTTAAATGTGATGAAAAATTATTTTATTTAATTTAATGAAAAAAGATTCATAATAACAGTAAGAACTTTGAGAACCTTTGTTTAGAAAGCCTTTATAGATGATAATGACTTTAACATCTAACAGGAAAAGGTTGTTACTGTCTATTTCTATTGTGTCTCTTTTAAAATCTTAATATCCTTAATTTATAGCCAGAATAGTGAAACATGACTTTGTATTGTTTGAAAACTGCATTCTTTTTTTTTCTTTAAAACTCTGTAGTTAATGTCTGTTTCTGTGCCCACATAATCCTTTTCCTCCCCTTATTTTTTTCAATTTGATTTGCATCTGGAATTGTGTCAGTGCATAGACCAGTGACCTAGACAGCTGTACCTTTACAGTCACTTTTGCTGCCAAATTAGTCTGTAGTGCAAATCTTGAATGAGAGCTGCACCTGCTCTCAAAGTGGATATAAAAATGGCAAATGTTAGGGAAAGCATAATTTTAGGATTGCTTTAAACCTGATGGCAGCTGATCTCAGAATTCTGCTGGGGATTCTTCATCTTGGAGTTATGGAAGTTCTGCTATTCGGAGCAAAAGAGCCTCCTTGTCCCTTTTGCTAGGTCTTAGGTGTGTCATTTTTGTATAAATAATATGCTCTTTGTACTGTGATCTTAAAATTATGTTTTGGATTTAAATTGTTTAACCAGACTCTAATTTATCATGTGTGAACATTTAATTTCAGATTAAATAATCTTCACTAGCAAAGAATATGTATAAGGTAACTGCCAAAAATAATTATTTTCTTTTGAAAGAAATGGTCTCAGTTTAGGAATTAACACATTCTCTGAGAGCTGATAGGATATAAAAGACATTTCATGTTTTATGTAGAGAGTATTTCCTACTGCAATTTGTTTGGAGTGTGTTTGGGGAAAAGTAACAATGTAAATATGTATTGCAATTATCTTTTTTGGATTATCACCCTTAATATTAAGCACAGGGCTTATGTATAACAGCAATTCAAAATGGTTAAAATACTTATTAGGAAAATTATATTTAATCTTTATCTTTTAACACTAAGCAATCTTTTATTACTTTTAGTATTTTAAGTCATCTGTTTCATAATTTATTTTTTTAATAGCCTTATCGATATACAGGGTGAAGCAAAAGTAGGTATACAGTAGTGAAGTAGGTATACAGTAGTGAGTTCACAAAACAGTTTATTCTTGTATTATTATTTATTATTGTATTGATTTCCATTCAAACAGCTATAAATCTACATTTGCCCCATGCTGTATAATTCACTTACCATATAATTTACCCATTTAAAGTACACCAATAAATGGTTTTTTGAATATTCACAGATATGTGCAAACCTCGTCATAGTCAATTTTAGAGCATTCTTATCACCTCAGAAAGAAATTTTAAACCTTTAGCTTCTATCCCTCCACCTTTGCCCTCCATCAACTCTAAACAGCCACTAATTGCTTTCTGTGTTACATATTTCTTTATTCTTTTTATGGCCTACTTCTCCCCCTCCTTTCTCCCCCACACACATATCCCAAGATTTGTGAGGCAGAGCTCTGGAAGCTAGATGGAAGCAGGTCAGCCTTGTGTGCAGATAATGTCTGAAAAAAGAACATTAAGAATTAATTATTTATTAAATATTTAATGTTTCATATGTACTCAACATAAATTTCTACTTTTAATAGTGATGTTATTTATGTGGAATCTCTGAGAACAGACAGAATTTGGTAAATATAAAATCTGCACATGCAAAATTAGAGTATAACATTTCTAGACAGGAGAAAAATAATATCCAAAACTGTACTTGAGTAAACCTCTAGGCTTTTTGGAATAGTTCTTCACAGAGTTTTGTAATTGAAAGTCTCTGAATCCTAAAACTCATTCTCTTACTCTGGAATCAACTTAATCTTTGGCAGCCACTCTGCATAGTTGGGGAGGATATGCATGGAGACTTTTTATGAAGTTAAATAATTTGCAGCCGAAACCCATTTGGCTCAGTGGATAGAGCGTCGGTCTGCAGACTAAAAGGTTCCAGGTTCGATTCCAGTCAAGGGCATGTACTTGGTTGCTGGCACATCTCCAGGAGGGGACGTGCAAGAGGCAGCTGATCGATGTCTCTCTCATCGATGTTTCTAACTCTCTATCCCTCTCCCTTCCTTTCTGTAAAAATTCAATAAAATATATTTAAAAAAAAGAATTTGCAGTATTGTGCTTTAGATTTTGGATTTAATAAGCTTTGAAAATTAATTATTAGTAAAGTAATTTAATAAAATTTAATCACTAAACACTGAAAATTGGGCATGTCATGATTAAAACATTCTGATTATTCCTTAAAGATAACTGTTATGTAGTAAGCTGTAAAAAAATGGTACTCTATTTGGGAAAACTAGAACAGTATATTGAAAAGCAAATTAACTTGAGAATTTCATTTGGTTATCTTAAGAAAAACCAAGTAAAAATTTTATATTCTGTGATGTAGAGTTTTATATGTAAGCCATAATTATTTTTTAAAAATTGAGTCATGTTCTGTAACTATATAATTGCAGATAGCCTTGATAAAGTCGAAAGCTCCTTAGCAATATGAAGTTACTTTTCTTTCCTAAGTTGTTTTGAAAAGCTTTTTTTTTTTCAAAGTAGGACCCTGTTGAATTAGGGTATTAATAACTTTAAAAAGTTAATTTTGAGGTAACATGTTGTGATTTTCTCCTCCTTATAAGCTATTTGAACTTCTGGGACCTGATGGAATTGAACTTATTGAGAAACTTCTTCAGAACAGAATTACAATTGTGGATAGATTTCTTAATTCTTCAAATGACTATAAGTTGCAGGCTATTCAAGGTAAGAAAGAATTTAGTGGTGATTCTAATTTAAAGGAAAAATGCATTGGTTAGCAAATCCTTTTAATATAATTATACTTTTAATATCCTTTGGTTTATTATATAATTTACTGTTAACATCTTTTAAAAGAAGATTTTAGATATGGCAATGTATTAAACAAATATCAATGCCCTAAAAAGGATGGTGTGGCCAAAATTTTATTTGTGTTTATATATGGCATAGGTTTTCTTTTTAACAGATGATTTGAATAGATTAACATTTTTTAAAAGCAAATACATATAACCATTAGTATGGGCCAAGTAGTGTTATAATTTCTTCCCAACTATTTATTTTGAAAACTTTCAAAACTTTTAAAGGTACAGGGATTGTACAATGAGCATGCCCTTTTTGAAGATTAACCAGTTGTTAACATTTTGCTTCCCCTCCCCCTCTCTTCTCATGATAATTTTCTGCACACATGTATGAGCACACACACCCCTACATTTAAAATTTTTGCTGAACAGTGACTGGAAGTTGCAGACATCCTGATAATTCAATATAAAATTTTAAGCATACATGCAAGGAAGCCAGTCTCCTAGTTAACTGCAATAGTTACCCCACTTAGCGAATTGAACATTTATTTTGCTATGTATTACATATATTGCTAAACCCAAAGAGTTGTCTAGGGAGCCAAAACTATAAACATGCCTGACTTACTCTGGCACAACTGATGCCAAACTCAGGTTTTAAATGATAATCAGGAAAACATTTCTGCTCTCTATCTAAAAGTTTCTTGACAGCCTTGTAAGCAGTTTGGAATTTTTAAAAAATGTATGAGCGTCAGAAATAAAACACCCTTTTTCAAACTCATCAACGTTTATCCTTCTATATTATGCCACCTTTTCCTCACACCTGAGTATGGCACTAAAAGGAAATTATAAAAACAACCTGGATTTACATCCAAAAATTCATATTGATTTTTTTTATCCCATACTTTGATTACTCATGGTTTCCTTGAGCTGCTTGGAGATTTGTAGAAACTTTGAAGGATTGGTATTACTTACTTTGTATTTCTATAGGTCTTTGGTTCTTTAAGTATATTGAATACTTATAAACTGCTCCCACCTGTTGCTTCATCCAACTCTGCAGTAAGCCAGCAGAGTTTAGGAACATTAATCTGCTAGAGGAAAAGGCATGAGTTTAAATATCTAGTCTTGTGATAAAAATTCCAAGAATTTGGTGTTCATTTTTGTCAACCTTCTATGTGTTATATAGAGATACTTATTGACTTCACCTTTTTAAAATTAATTCAACTTTCATTTTTTATTTTTCAACTAGTGGCCGGTGGACAAAAATTTGTGCACGTGGTGGGGGTTGGGGGTGGTGTCCCTCAGCCCTGCCTGCACCTTCTCCTATGTGGGACCCTGTGGGGGATGGCTGCCTGACAGCTTAGGCCCGCTCCCCCGCGGGGTCCTTAGGAGGCCAAGGAGGCTCCCGCTTCCGGTGCTACACTCACCAGCCATGAGCCCGGCTTCTGGATGAGTGGTGCTCCACCTGTGGGAGCGCACTGACCAACAGGGGGCAACTTCTGCATTGAGTGTCTGCCCCTAGTGATCAGTGTGCGTCATAGTGACCAGTCTTTCCACTGTCCAGTCGATTTCCATATTAGGGTTTTATTATATAGGATTATGTTCAATCTCACAGGACACATATTCTGTACATTCTGATTGTGGCTTTATATTGCTATTCTTGAGGTAGACATATTTTCTTCTTTTAATTTCTTTATTTACTAGTATTAAATCACAAGTGTGTATAATAGGATTTTGTTACTATCATATTTGTTTAACATATTAATAACATTAATGTTGCATTTAGTATGTCATCAAAAATATTCAGTTTCACACAACATCTTTGACATTCATTTTAAGTAAGTGGATGGCATTAGGTGCGTTTTTAAAATTTTGCTTAATATCTGATTGTGTGACTTTGCAATTTAATTTTCTTTTAGTTCAGAGTACATGTGTAAACTGTTAGAATGCTTCATTCTTTTTAAAAAATATATATTTTATTAATTTTTTACAGAGAAAAAGGGAGAGCGATAGAGAGTTAGAAACATCGATGAGAGAGAAACATCAATCAGCTGCCTCCTGCACACTCCCTATTGGGTATGTGCCTGCAACCAAGGTACATGCCCTTGACCAGAATCAAACCTGGGACCCTTGAGTCTGCAGGCCAATGTTCTATCCACTGAGCCAAACTGGTTAGGCCTGCATTCCTTTTCTAACACTGAAACTTAGTAGGTTATAAATTCAATCATTAAAATAGGTTTATGAAACTTACTTAGAAAGTAAGATATGTAAGACATAATTTTTTTTAGAACTGTAAAATGTAGTAGTCCTAATGGATATAGATGAGATTATATCTTATTTTGTAATTTTGATATATAATGAATCTTTACTTCTCACTTTCCTTTTTTGAGACTTACAAAAAGCTATTATATATAGAGTTGTTTTTCCATGTGATTGAGAGTTAAAATGACTTATTCAAAATCATGTAATGAGGTAGTGACAGATGTCTGAGAATAATGAAGATTTGATTTAAGATGAATTTAGAAAGCTGATTTTCCCATTTTAATGCTATGCTTAATGCCTTCCTTGTTCTGTATTAGATCTTGGAATTTGATAAAAAAACAAAACACCTTGCACTGTGGTGCTCCTTCAGAATATGAACCAAATCTCATTCTTCATAGCTTAGTAAAAGTGCCTTAAACCTAGTAGGTCCTCAATACAATAATGTGTATTGATCTGAATTGCTTTCAGCAATATTCCTGTTAATATTTTTATGGCTGTACTAAGCTAAGATACTACTACTTGGAAAGATTTAATTAAGCACAGAAGGTAATCCTGTGGAAGAAAAGACTTTCCTGAGTTGAGCAAACCACAGGTTTAAATTGTAACTTGTAAACACACTGAGCTTTGATTGACTTGGTTCCTTTTAGTGGTTCTGGCTTTCTTCCATTTTATTTTTTTTTTAAACTTGTATTTCCATGAAAAGGTGGACAATCCTTTTTATTTTATTTTTTTAATCTTTATTGTTCAGATTATTACCAATGTACCTCTCCCCTCGCCCAGAGCTCCCCTCCACCCGGTTCACAACCCACCCCACACCCTCGCCCCTCCACTGTTCTCCTCCATAGGTGTAAGATCTTTGTCCAACCTCTTTTTACACCCCCCACACTCCCTTCCCCCTTGAGAATTGTCAGTCCACTCCCTTTCCATGCTCCTGATTCGATTATATTCACCAGTTTATTCTGTTCATCACATTTTTTCATTTGATTTTTAGATTCACTTGTTGATAGATATATATTTGTTGTTCATAATTTTTTTAAAATATATTTTTATTGATTTTTTAAAGAGGAATGGAGAGGGATAGAGAGTTAGAATCATCGATGAGAGAGAGACATCGATCAGCCGCCTCCTGCACGCCCCCTACTGGGGATGTGCCCACAACCAAGATACATGCCCTTGACCAGAATCGAACCTGGGACCTTTCAGTCTGCAGGCCAATGCTCTATCCACTGAGCCAAACCAGTTTCGGCAGTTGTTCATAATTTTTATCTTTACCTTTTTCTTCTTTTTCCTCTTCTTAAAGAGTATCTTTCAGCATTTCATATAATACTGGTTTGGTGTTGATGAACTCCTTTAGTTTTTTCTTATCTCTGAAGCTCTTTATCTGCCCTTCAATTCTGAATGATAGCTTTGATGGGTAGAGTAATCTTGGTTGTAGATTCTTGCTATTCATCACTTTGAATATTTCTTGCCACTCCTGTCTGGCCTTCATAGTTTCTGTTGAGAAATCAGCTGACAATCCTATGGGTGCTACCTTGTAAGGTAATCAACTGTTTTTCTCTTGCTGCTTTTAATATTCTCTCTATCTTTTGCTCTTGGTATTTTAATTATAATGTGTCTTGGTTTGATCCTCTTTGGATTTCTTTTGTTTGGGGTTCTGTGTGCTTCCTGGACTTGTAAGTCTAATTCTTTCACCAGGTAGGGGAAGTTTTCAGTCATTATTTCTTCAAATAGGTTTTCAGTATCTTGCCCTCTCTCTTCTTCTGGCACCCCCATAATTCTGATGTTGGTACGATTGAAGTTGTCCCAGAAGCTCCTTACACTATCTTCATATTTTTGGATTTTTTTTTCTTTTCTGGTTGCGTGTTTTTGCTTCCAAGTATTTCAAATATTTGACTTGATTCTTGGAATCCTCTAGTCTACTGTTGAATCTGTATATTATTTTTTCTTTCATTCAGTTTATGCTTAATTTCTGACTAGTCCTTTTCCTTTTTTTTTTTTTTGGCATACTCATTTAGATTCTTAAAGGTCTCACTAAGTTCTTCGAAGGTTTCTAGAAGATTTTTTGGTAACCTTATAACTGTGGTTTTGAATTCTATATCCAGTATTTTGTTTTTTTCCATTTCTTTCATTTGTGACATGTTTCTTTGTCTTTGCATTTTGGCTGCTTCCCTGTATTTGTTTCTATGTATTGGTAGTTGCTAAGTCTCCTTGAGTTGATAGAGTGGCCTTGTGTGGTAGGTGTCCTATAGGGTCTAGTGGCCCAGCCTCCCCAATCAACACTCTTGGTGTACCCCTTTGTGCACTGTGTGCAGAGTCTTATTGTAGTTAAGCTTGATTACTATTGGTATCACTGGGAGGAATTGACCTCCAGGGCAATTAGCTGTGGGGACCAGCTTTATCTACAATGGAAGAAGTGCTGTGCAGGAGATACCCTTATGGAGCAGGACTTGCTTCAGTGGGGCTTTGATGCTCACTGCTTCTGCCCCTTTAGTGTGTCACTTATGGATATGAAGAGCTATAATCTGGAGTGGTCTCACATTGACCATTGGGAACACTGGCTTGTGGATCTCCAAGGAGGTGCAAAGTCAGTCACTACTTGGGGCCACCCAGCAGGAGCTACAGAGAGATCTGCAGATTCCTCCTCTTTGTATGGGGTTTGGAAGTGCCCAGACGAGGACCAGCTGTGAAGCAAGGCAGTCTGGTGCTAGTACTGAGTTTTATTGATAGCTTTGGGTTTCCCTGACCCTGCTGCTGCCCATTTGACAGGTTTTTTTAGACTGAGAAAGACAGACCATTCATATGCAAAAGCCACTGCACAGCTGGGTTGGGTTTGTAAATTGGGCGAGGTGGGGTCTTGGAATCACCAAGGTAGAGCAAACAGTAATGTTTGACTGTTAGCCCTGCACCAGAGAGGTCCCAGTGCAGGTACAATAACCATTGCAAGCACCTTTGTCTGAAAGAAAGCCGCCTTTGCATTCCTGCCCCAATGCCAGACAGTCCAGTTTCTCCCCATATGTGTCTGGGTCCCCCAGAGGCTTGCCCGAAACTGGAGTTCAGAGCAAATGGAAGCTTGTATCTCCCTCCCGATTAAAAAAGCAGCGCACTGAGGTGCCAACCTGTTCCGAACCTCCACACGTCCTACCAGTTTCAATGTGCTTTCTTCTTTACCTCTCTGGTTGTAGTACTTATACTCAGCTACATTTCCTGTGGTTCTGTATGGTAGTTGTTTTGTCTTTTAGTTGTAATTTTGATGAGGTTGTGCAAGGGAGCTGCCATCTTGGTTCTTCTCCCATCCTCCTTTTTATTTACATTGCTTATCTTCTAACTATATCCTGAGCTAATATTAACAAATTTTCTTTCATGGGTAGATAAGTAGTAACATATGAATAACTTAACACAGTAAGGTCTATACATTGGGAAAACAGCTGATGTGTAAAGAAAATCTTTACTTGATTACTAGAGACCTGGGGCATGAATTCATGCATTGGTGGGGTCCCTTCGGCCTGGCCAGCTATTGGGCCAATCAGCATTGTCTTGTGGGAGTTTGGTCGGCCGGGAAGAGGGACCATGGGAGATTGGCTGTAGGAGCACACTGATGACCAGGGGGTAGCTCCTGTGTTGAGTGTCTGCCCCCTGGTGGTCAGTGCGTGTCATAGCTACTGGCCAGTCATCTGGTCATAAGGGTTTCTTAAGCTTTTATATATAGAGATTATGTTAACAGGAAATGCTAATTAGCTTGATAATTATTATGATTATTGAAATTTTATGCATAGAACTTATTTCAAAATTATAAAATTAAATTTTTAGGTTCTGATGTTACATGTAAGAATTTATAACACTAAACTGTTTAGTTCAGTGGTCGGCAAAATGCAGCTCGTGAGACGCAGTTTGCCACTTTGTTGACTAAGGAATTTGCCCCTGGGCTAGGGGCTTAATCACAAGGAACAAGAAAAGTCTAGGTCAGTGGCCTGCAAACTCATTAGTCAACAGAGCAGCAAACCACGGCTTGCGAGCCACATGTGGCTTGTAAGCCACAGTTTGCTGACCACTGGGTTAGTCTATAGGAAGAAAATATCTGCTGATTTTTCTTAAACTACTATGTAATATCATTTAGATGTTGTGATTTTTTAAAAACTCTCCTTAAAACATACAAATGAATGTGCCAGTTTTTTTTTTAAAAAAATGAATTGTTAGAACATTGTGCATTCTTATATTTCTGTGAGGAGGAAAATGGTGTTAAATAAAGTTGCATTTGCCAAATATGATATTTTAAATTTGCTTTATAGACAATTGCAAGAAAATTTTAGGAGAAAATGCTAAACCCAGTTATGCATGTCAAGTTACTATTCAGTCTGAACAAGAAAAGCAGTTAATGAAACAGTATCGCCGAGAAGAAAAAAGAAGTTGGAGACGAGAAAAAAAGGCTGGAGAAGATGGTGAAATTTCTGGAGAAGGACTTATATGCTTCGATCCTAAGGAATTGCGGATACAAAGGTAATAAAAGTCAGCAGCTGAAAAAAAATTCTTGTGTTATAATTGCTACTTTTATATATCATTATCATTTTTTAGTTTCAAGTTTATACTATTCTAGTCACATTTTCTTACAAGAATTGAATTTTGTAATATGAAAATTAATTTTATGGGATTAGAAAGCAGTGATCTGCTTAATTAGAATATTTTGTTGCTTCTAGATAGGAGAGAAATTTAGCTTATAGAAGCACACTATTTTTAGGCTCTGTGCACACACCACTAGGTTAATATTTATGAAGCCTATACAATTTTTTTGAGTTATTTGTTTCTTTTCCTGGCTTAATGAATACTTTTTACCTATTATTACTTAGAAGTCGAAAGGAGAAAAATTAAATGAAGGCATTATTATACTTGTTCTTTAAATATTGAAACACATTTTTAATTTATATACACCTTGTGATTGTGACAAACAAAATTATAATACATTGTTACCTAAAAATGTGTTGACTCCTGTGTGATTTCACAGAAAATTTTGGGATTGCTAATATCTTCCTTTGTATAGTTTTATTTCTTCTCTTTCATAATGAAAGGCTACCTAAAATAGTTATTATAGTGATCTTGACTTCATATTGTATGCTTTTTGTTGTAAGATAAAAATTTCAGATTTAGCCTATTGTTTTTGTATTTAAAGGGAGCAGGCACTTATGAATGCTAGAAATATTCCAATTCTGAGCAGGCAGAGGGACATGGACTTTGAAAAAATACGTTATCCCCATGTTTATGATTCCCAGGCTGAAGCCATGAAAACATCAGCATTCATTGCTGGTGCAAAGGTATGTCACTGCTATTTAACCACTTTGTGACAATAATGTCTATTGTGAGGAATAGACATTATAGATTTCCCCTGTTTCCTTTGTTACTCTAGTACTGGTGGGCTATACTATGCTAAATTATATTTAAAAAATACTATGGAAAATGTAATAATGCAGTGTATGTAAAGTTCTTCACACATAGTAGATATTAAAAAATACCTGCTTTCTCATTATATGCAACTTGTTTTTTTGTGTTTTTTTTTTTTTAATTTTAGCAAATGCAATCTTTTTTTATTAAACTTTACACTACATATATTGGATATTTTTCATACCTTTGTGAGTATAGTGGGCCTCCAGAATACCATCTAATTAATGTATACTTTAAGATTCATCAACATAAAATGGTTCATATGTTATATGAGATACCTAATACATGAATGCTTGGTGTGTATATGGTTTGTTTGTTTGTTTGTTTAGGCTTCCTTTCTTTTAAATTAGCTAAATTTATTTTTAGTGCTGTATGGTAAAACCAGTAGTTTTCTCTCTCTAAAGACTATTTATTATAGAGCATTTGTTTTTATTATTGAATTTTAATTTTTTATGTTTATAGATGATTTTGCCAGAAGGAATCCAAAGAGAGAATAACAAGATGTATGAAGAAGTAAAGATTCCCCACAGTGAACCAATGCCAATTGGCTTTGAGGAAAAACCAGTTTATATCCAAGACTTAGATGAGGTGAGATGATCATTTTATAGAGTTGATATTTTTGATGCTTGGTGTGTGTATGATATGAATGGTTTGAATTGGAAAAATTCTTTTTCAAGGTCAGTTAGCTAATACAATGAAGAGACATAGGCAGTTGGTTACTAAAGATGTATAGTAGGAGAGTTTAAATTTTAAAAACTGCATATGTACATACATTCCTTTATACATTAAACATTTATGTACATTTCTGTGTCCATATTTCTATACTTCATATTTATTTTAGTTCTTTTAACTAATATTTGGTTCAAGCTATATAAACTGACTTAATTAAAATGATTTAAAAGTTTTATGTATAGTATTGACATATCAAATTGTCAATCCTATCTAATAAAAGAGTAATATGAAAAGTGATCGTGCCTCTGCTACACCCACAAGCCACACCCACCAGCCAATCAGGAGTGAGTATGCAAATTAACCCCAACCAGGATGGTTACGGCCACAGAGAGAGCAGGAGGGAGGCTTGCGTTGCCCTGATGATGGAAGAAGCCAAGCTTTCCACACACCCTGGCCACCCAGGCCTCTGCTGAAGGTTACAAAGTTTTAATTATAGAAGATAAATAAATTCCAACAGAAATGGCTGCCTCCACGGAGTGAGCAGAAGGCTTAGCTCCTCTCCAGGCTACAAAGTTTCAATTGTAGAAGATAAATCCCAAATGACAGGGGCTCCGCTTGGGTCGCCAGGGGCATGGTTGGCCTGCAAACCACCACAGGCCACTCATCCAGGTCACCCCACACCTTAAGGGAACACCTGTTCTGATCTGGGGCACCCTTCAGGGCAAACCAGCTGGCCCCCACCCATGCAGCAGGCTTCTATCCTATCTAATAAAAGAGTAATATGCAGATTGACCATCACTCCAACACACAAGATGACTGCCCCCGTGTGTATACAAGATGGCCACCACAAGATATCCAGTAGGGGAAGGCAGTTGGGAGGGACCAGGCCTGGAGGGAAGGCAGTTAAGGATGACCAGGCCCACAGGGGAGGACAGTTAGGGGCAAACAGACTGGTAAAGGAGCAGCTAGCATCAATCAGGCTGGCAGGGAAGTGGTTAGGGAGTGATCAGGCCGGCAGGCAGAAGCAGTTAGGGGCAATCGAGAAGGCAGGCAGGTGAACAGTTGGGAGCCAGCAGTCCTGGATTGTGAGAGGGATGTCTCAGATTGGAGAGGGAGCAGGCTGGGCTGAAGGACATTCCCCCATGCATGAATTTTGTGCACCGGGCCTATAGTCAGTCTATAATGAAATGTAATTTTTGTGAATGGGGGGACTCTTTTATTTATTTCCCCTCAGGTTGTAAATTTTAAATAATTTCAGACCTATGGAAAAATTGTGTGAATAGAATTCTCCACATACCCTTTTTGTCTGTCTCAATTTACCAGTTGTTAAAATTTTGCCATTTTTGATTTATTTCAAAATAAAACATTTCTTAATTTAGTTCGAAGTGTATATATTATTTAATCTTTTCTATTACCAAAGTGAAGTTGCTTTGTTTTTGTATATGAATAGTCATTCAGCAATACCATATCCTGTACGCAAGCAAAAAGAGCAGCATAAAGTATGAGAGCCAACCAAAATTGACTCCATTCTATATATATCTGGATGTGTGTATTTTGTTTTTAAAAAATTGAATTATAAAATATACATTTTTGTGTATTTGTATATATCTTCACATATATCTTTCTATGTAATAGACATAAATATTTAGCATTATATTTAACTCACCATAAAATATTCCATTTTATGCCATTATTACAATTCTTTATTGTACAATTTTAAGTTCTTTTCTAAAATAAATTTTTATAGTAGACCAAAATTGTAATTAAACTTTTATTAGTGGGTTTTCTTCTGTGCATTAGAATTACATGTATAACTTTTCAAAATCCAAACGTTTTGGCCTATATTTAGTCATAATTTCTTGGGAGGGGTCAAGAGATCTATTTTTCAAAGATTGTATTGCGCCAAAACTGGTTTGGCTCAGTGGATAGAGCATTGGCCTGTGGACTGAAGGGTCCTGGGTTCGATTCCGGTCAGGGGCATGTACCTTGTTTGCGGACACATCCCCAGTAGGGGCGTGCAGGAAGTGGCTGATTGATATCTCTCTCTCATTGATGTTTTTAACTCTTTATCCCTCTCCCTTCCTCTCTGTAAAAAATCAATAAAATATAATTTTTTAAAAAAGAGTTAGTTACTTGCCATCTCTAAGAATAAAAAAAGAACACAATTAAAAAAAAAATATATATATATATATTTTAATTGTATTGACATTCTGTAGGTGATTTTGAAATACAACCATGGCTGAGAGTCTATGGAATTAATAATTATATACATATTATTTTAAACCTTACCAGTCCTTATAAGCATTATTACTAAGATTTATTTCATTTTCTATACACAGTACTATACTTTTTTATGTATGGCATTCACTGTCTATATAAAGAATTAATCAGGCTTCTCACTTTTATTTCATACTTATTTCTAAGTAAATATTCATGTTTATTTCTGTAAAGGGGCAGATAGTAATTATTTTAGGCTTTGTAGACCACATAGGATCTCTATTTCATATTCATTATTTTCTTCCTCTTTATTAAAATACTAGAGGCTTGGTGCATGGAATTTATGCACAGCGGGGCGTGGGGGGTGTCCCTCAGCCTGGCCTGCACCCTTTCCAATCTAGGACCCTTTAGGGATGTCTGACTGCCTCTCTCAGTCTGGGACAGCTGGATCCTAACTGCTTGTCTGCCTGTCTGATCACACCTAACCACCTCTGTCTGCCTGATTGCCCCTAATCAACTCTGCCTGCCTACCTGATTGCCTCTAACTGCTCCCCTACCTGCCTGACCACCCCTAACTGCTCTCCTGCTGGCCCGATTGCCCCTAACTGCCTCTGTCTTACCTCACATCTGGAACACAGCATTCCCTCCTCCGGCTGGTTATAGGCACCTGTGACCCAAATGTTTTCCTCCCTCTGGCTGGCCACATGCACCTAGGACCCAGGCCAGCTTCGCCCGGGCTGGCCACAGCCTTGGGACCATGGGCGGGCAGCTTTGTCTGGGCTGCAGCTGCTGGCGCCCAGGACTGCAAGGCGGGCAGCTTGTCCCGCTCCTAGGCTGCAGCCTGGCTGGTCCCCATTCCTCTCTTGTGAGCTCATTTGTGTCTAGCTGGTCCCCATTTCTCTCTCCCCAGTGTTGAGTGTCTGAGCAGTTATGGCATAATGATGTGAGGGCGTGACATCCATTTGCATATTAATTCTTTATTATATATGATCTTTTTAAACTATAGTAATCATTCTTAGTTTATGGCCATAAAAAATTAAAATATATATGGGCCTCTGACCAGATTTGGCCCCTTGGCCATAGTTGCTGTTCCTTGCTCTATCTTCTTAAATAGTCTGTGATTTGTGGTATTTCTGGATTGATTTCAATTGACAAATATTTCTTACTTTACTTCCATACCCCAAGTATGAGAAACTTGTTCTCAAACAATGGCCTCTTCTGTAAACTCTTCAGCTGAGTTCCTCTCCAGCAGTCATTGTCTGGGTCCTTATCTTACCCTTTTGAGAAGTGGCTGTAGTATATTTGGAACCCTTCACAGTGAGCTTTACATCTCATCTGGGAAAATAAGTAGTACCTTCTAATTTAAGGAAGCAATTTATAAGTCAAGTTTACTGTTTTTTTCCCCCCATAAAAATAATTTTCAGATTATTTTATGGAAATGAGTTAAGGACATCAAATTGTGTTTTAAAATATAAATTTTTTAAATGTACCAATTTAAGTAGGTATTTCTAAATTTTTCTTCAGGAAAGCAATACCATGTATGTTGTTAAGCATTGGAATATTGGAATACACACACATACAAATTTGTCTATTGAACTGACTGTTCTAAATAAGTCATTAATACTTTCATTTATATAATATGTTTTTACTATGTTATTTATATTAAATGAAATCTTGACTTGATCTCATAATAAATTATTCAAATACGGTTAGATTGAATGCAAGTAGATCAATTTCCTTGAGGATTCTGATAGTGAAATTTTCTTTTTTAAGGAGATGTACATTTAAATGACATTCTTGCTTTATTTAATTATTTTTGGAAAGTTTAAAGTCATGTACTGTAAAAATGTTAAGTTAAAAAATTACCTATAATATCTAATATAATATAACATTTTGTGAGCTTGACCACATTAAGTTCAAACATTTTACTCTCTTTAAAAGATTTCAGGCAAGCTGGTGGAAATAATTTAAAGGTTAAAGTCAGAGCTGAAACCAGTTATTGCCATAAATATCAGCCAAGAAACTGAAAATGACATTTTCTGTGTGGGAGTCAACAGAATTTGACAGAGACTCTTTGGCTTCTGTTTTATTGCCATGATTAGAAGTGCAGCTGTTTATTATAAGGCAGGTCCCACAATTTGGGCCAAGTAGACTGAAGTGCCAAAGAAATAATTTACAACACTTATAGTGACATCCTGGAGGGATACTATAGTACAGTCAGTATGAGTTCATTCCCCTTATGAAAATAATATAGTAAGCTCATAGAAAGTACCAGATTGTTAGCTTTTCACTTCTGCCTTAAGCCTCTGAAGTTTGTATATATAATTATAATACTGGTTTTGTGAAACCAGCCCTCACTTATTATGGTGTTCTGTCTAAAGCAAAACCAAACCTAGCCCAATCAAACCCATAGCTTTGCTCCAACCGTGTCTTTTTCTGTCTTCTTGTGACTGTGAATGTGACTGTTGGCATAGCAGCTTGGTGAAGGTGTTTTAAAGTGACATCTGACATATTGAATTATTATTAAGAGTGTGCTGGTAGAAACATGTGTGCAATTTTGTTGGTTTACCAGTGGAATTTATTATGATTGTGTAGCCAAAGTTTTGTCTTTTAATTCCCCTCAGAAGACTTTAGTTTTTCTTAGCATTCAAGCCTTAACTCATACCTGGGAAATTAGTGTCCTCTGGACTCACATTATGCGTTAAGTTCTCATAAAACGTGATATTGCTATTGTTTGTCTTTCTCTCCTTGTGTTTTTCTCTTCAAGGACAGGCAGTAATAGATTTTTATTTATCTTGTCATCAGGGAGGGAGTATGGAAGGGGGGTTTGTTGTTATGCTTTTGGGTGGAATGTTTCAGTATGAGAGAATTTTTGAGAATTGACATTTGTGGGCATGTTAAGTATTTTTTGGTTACACTTTTAAATGGTGTAAATGCATTACATTAAGTAATATGAAAGATTTATGAATTATGCATTGTGATTTCTTACTGCTTTTTTATATGTAATAAAATATGGCTCGATTTCATTTTACAAAATAACTAACTCATCTTATTTTCACAAAATCTTACAGTCTCACTTCTTTCAAAGATTTAATAGTAGATTACTCTCTTGAGGTCTTTTTTTTGCTAAAACGTAATTTCCTCCACCCAGATTGATTCAAAGTGAATTATTGTCATGAAACATTAAAGCACACGAATCTGCAATAAAGAGAAATCAACAGTGGCCATGCACTTCTTGTCTCTTAATTAACAGAATGTATTAATTTCCCAGTATATTTTCAAGTAGGAGTTCACATTGGAAATTTGGTGTTTGGTAAAGATGTAGGACTCTTTATGACATAATGAAAAACAAGATGAATTAGGTATTTGGAGTTTACATTAAAACATTAGATATTTATATCTGTAAAGCAATAAATATTGTTTTTAAAACATTAGGACAATATTGAATTATAGATCTTTTGTTTATTCCTAAGATAAATATCTTTTATCTAAATAGAAAGGTATTTTATAGAGCTGATTATAAAATCCATTCACTACAAAAATATTGTATCTAAAATGTAATAGAAAAGTGAAAGTTTCTTTATAATATCAGCTGCAATGGAACAGTTTGATATATGTATCTTTTCTTATCTTTTTGTATCAACAAATTATATTTTATTATTTTACTATTCTGTGGCATACCTTTTTCTTTTCAGATACATTTGTCTATAAGTATATAAGTACTATCATATGTATATCTTCTTCTATTTAATGACTGTAATTCATGAAGCATGTATCATAAATTATTTAATCAACCTGGATTAATAGACACTCAAGTTTCTAATTATTATAAATGGTAATATAGCAAATATCTTTATGCTTGATTATTTGCCTGGCTTTCTTATTTCAGGTAGACTAATTTGGATAAATTTTTTGAAATGGAATTTTTAGGTTAAATGATATATGTTTATTAATGTTAATCATTTATACATGACATATACCAGAGGCCTGGTGCATGAAATTCACGCATGGGTGCAGTCCCTACGCCTGGCTGGCAATCGAAGCACGAGCATCTGGCATGGGAGGGCAGGTCTCAGCTGAACTCTGGGCCCTGGAGAGCACCTGGGCTCCTGGGCCACCCCCTTCTGCCTGCCTCAGCACCTAGAAGCCAGGTGGTGGCCCTGTGCATCCCCCCCCCCCCCCACGCCACCACTGGTTGTTGTCTGTGGGGCAATCGGTGGGGCAATTGGGCCCAGCTCATATCTGCCTTGGCTTGGTGCTGCCTGCTCACCTGCTTCACCATCCTGCTGCGGTCCTGTTCTCTTTGGGGCCCACTGCCAGCGTTGTATTGCTGATGCCCACCATGTTCCATGCCACCGCCTGGTGGTCAGTGCTCATCATAGCAAGCAGTTGAACTCCTGGTTGAGGGGACAATTTTCATATTAGGCTTTTATTATATAGGATATGAAAATACAAAAATTACCAAAAATAGTCAATTTTTAAAAAGTCTTAAACACTCAGATAAATAAAAATTATTTTTCTGTTTTATAGTTTTTCGATTATTAGAATGGTATTTTTATTGATGTGATATTTTTATATTTTGATAAAATTAAGTTACTTGATTAAAAAGTCTGCATAAAGCATAAAGATTAAGATAATGAAATCAGTAAACTTTACAAGTTTTTAACTTGGACTTTTAATTTGGACTTTAGTGTTTCATATCTGAGTTTCAGTTCTTCCCTTGCTTACTGTCCACTTATCTATCCCTGAGGGAGCCATGTCCCAGTTTCCTCATCTTTAAATAAGAATAATAAAAGATCTACCTCAGAGGTTTTGTTGGGTGTTAAATAAAATAATCACTGAAAGCATTTAAAACAAAGCCTAGTATCTAGTAAGTGCTCAACAGAAATGCTCTTTAATTGTCATTATTACCATTATGTGGATTAAGGAACAATTTACTTGCCAATTTAGGTAATTGGGAGTATGTTATCTTAGTATTTGTTTGTAATGCAAGAGCATTAAAGATAATGTTATATATTTTTATATCATATTAGTCCAGTATTCTTGTCATAGATTATCTAGATTTTGTTTGGAATAATCAGTGTTGTGTCTTGTCAGGTTTTCCCCTGGTTCCTTTAAAGGTTTGGGGGAAGAAAGTGTGTAGTTCAGAGGTGTAGTGGAGGCCCAAGAAACAGGCTCCTGGTGTTCCAGAGTCACACGCTGCATCATGAATTCTTGAGGACAGAGAACAAGTCCTCACAGCTTGCCACTTGGTAGGCAGTGTTCAGTATACATTGAAAGAATGGGAGGGTACGTTTTAGGTAACAGCAGCACATAGGGTAAGCTTGCACTTAACAACAAATCTGGTCCTCCGATGAAGACATAGAGGCTTCGGTGAGGCCACAGGTTTAATGCCATAGGTATTGGGGTTAGGAACTGAACCTGCTGTATCATCCATTCTGAAGTTTTTAATTGGGAGAAGCCATTGAAGAACCAGCCATATTATGACCAAAAAAGAGAATGTTGAAGACAGTAAGTGGAGAGACTTATTTAAAATAACTCAAAGGGCTGCTAGGAGAGTAATCCAATTTACCTTTTTGTCTTCAGATGGTAAAAGTTTAGGAATAATGAGAGTTTTCTAATATAATACTTTTGTAATGCTTGTAGGCTTTTTCATTTAATCAGATGCTTCTGTAATTTTACCATTTCTTAAAAGAATCAGTTGTATTTTTTTGTTTATCTTTTTTCTTTACCTTTTTTCATAGATATTGTCACCTTTCAAAAACTAAAAACCTTAAAGTAGTAAAATTTTTCTTATTTATCCCTGTTCCCCATCTGCTTTCCATTAATAATCATTGTATTCAGATCATATGTATTTTATGTGTGAATGTCTACAAGCAAATATAAATATAGATTTTTATTCCCTGTTTCCTACCCCACCAACTTTAAAGGAAAAAAAAACAAACTAAGGTAATATAATGTTGTTCTACATCTTGCTTTCTTTCACATAAGGAGATTCTTTTCATCTTAGTAAATAGAAAACATTCCTATTCTGTTCTATGGCTGCATACAATCCATTGTGTGGCTGTGCCCTAATTTATTCAAGTGGTAGTGTACTGATGGCATTTGGATTGTTTCTAGTTTTTGCTACCACAAACCATTTTCTGATGAGCAATCTTTTGCATACACAGTTTTGCAGATGTGCAAGTATATTTTGGGTGTATTCTAAAAAAGTGAAATTACTAAGCCCAAGGTTGTAAGCATTTGTGAAAGAAAGGTTTTTATTCTTAAAATGAAATTTGGCCATATTTTGAAAGTATGCATTAGTATTCATTGGAAAGTGAGTATCTTAACAATGGATTTCCAACTTTTTTATTACAGCTCACGTTAAAAATTTATTTCCCATTGTAATGAGGTATAACTCAAACACAAATAAAATTTTCATGAAGCAGTATTTACCCTTATCATATATGATACATTGTACTATTTTCTTTTTCTTTCACATTGTATTCTTTAAAAATGCTGGCACAGTTCACTAAGTTGAACAAAACTATGTGAATAGCACTAACCTAGAGTCCTTTTATCTGTGGTAAAAGGGGATCCCTATTTCCACTGTAATGTCCCAAGAGTTTCCTATGATTCTTATACACCTAATACAAAGAAATAAGCATGATTTTTACTGATTTTTTTCCAATGCTGTCTTAGTGTCAGGAGGATTTTAAAATTATAAAAATTATATTTTAAAACAACACTTTTTTGGGATATTCCCAGAGCAAATGTAACAGGAGTTGATGTAATTCAGGGTAACTAGTTTCACTGGAAACTGCAGTGAATAAATGTAGAAAAAAGGTAATTTCACTAGTATTTAGACTATCTAATGGAAAACAATTGTCAAGCATAAATAATGTGAAAGCAGAAAAATTTATACCAATCTCCTGTACTAGAGATAGTCATTGTGTTTAACACGACGTGTCTTATATATTATTTAATTTATAAAAATTCGTCAGTGATATAGCTCAAAGATGATATTATGACTTAATACCATTATGGCTCAGCTAAAGCAAATTACAGAAAAAACAGCATCACTGAATATTTGCTTTGTGCCAGGTACTATGCTAGATATTAGGGAGACAAAGATGAAAAACATAAGTCCTAACTCTATGTAGTCTCATATTCTAGAGGAAAATAACTCCTTATATTTATCATTTAGCACTTTAGAGAATATAAATGATTTCATATGATCAGGGGAAATGTTTGACAATCTTAAAAAAAAAAAGTTGAGAAATGAAACCAGTTGGAACCATTGTTGTATGTGGTAGATGTTTAGACTTAACTGTTTTATTTTAGACTTTGAGGTAGGAATGTAGAAATAAGTAATAGTGATTTAATCCATGTTGGAAAAGAACTTTAATTCCATTTTTTAATAGAGTCAATAAATGATTACTTGTTTTCTGGTTTCTTTGCTTCCTAAGGAAAAAGTCATAGAGAAGAAGAGGTCAGATGAAAACTAATGTTCTTTTTCTTTCCCCAAACATCCCAATATTGAAAGTTTATAATCTTGTTCTTCTGCAGTCCGACTCAGATTATGGCAGGGTTTTTCTGAATAAGTTAAGGATTTTGAATATTGCCCTAAGAGCCTTTCCTGCAATGCAGTCTACTGTGTTCTGACAGTATAGTAATTAATTTTAAAACATTATGTAAGTACTCTGGATGCTGTCCAGAGCTGCACTGTTTAACATGGTGATCACTAGCCACATGTGGCTATTGAGCATTTGAAATATGGTTAGTCTGGGTTGAAAGTGCTCTACGTGTAAAAATATACTAATTTCTCAGACTTAATATGAATAAATAATACAAAGTGTTTCATTATTTATTGATGCATATTAAAACAATATTTTATATACATCAATTTCAGTTTAAAATGTTTATAATGTTTCTCTTCAAAATTGTAAATGTACTTATTTAGCTTGCATTATATTTCTGTTGGACAGTGGCGATCTACATTTCTTTTTGTTTGTTTTTATTAGCGGGACTAGTTTATTTTTTAATATGTAGTCCCAGTAATTAAGATTTCCCTACCAATAAGGTGTCTGATGTTTGGTCTTCCATTATTCTTAGTGGAGTTTTTATTTTTTAGTTAAAGACTTCTATGACTATGTACCTCTCTGAAAATGCAATTTTTAAAAATCCTTGACTTCCCAAAGTAAGATGCAATTGCCTGTTTGAAATATCACTTTGGACATGTAATGGGCCTTTCAAATAGAATGTATTTTTCCTCTCTTAGTCTGTCCTTTTAGCTTTTCTTGCATCATAAATAGAACTCCCACCCATCTACTCAAAGAAAAAAAGATCATCTTTGATATATCTCACTTCTTTCCACTCATATTTAGACCATCATCAAATTGTTGGTTGTACCTCAGAAATATAGTGTGTATCCTCTTATCTCTCTGTTTCCACTAATTACTTAGTGAATACTCAAGGATGTTAAGGAAGATGTTCATGTAAATTATTGTTGTTTTTTAATTCCATGGCTTTTAAGCGATTTACGGCTTGGAGAATGGTTTGTGAAGAATATTAGAGATATGAGATTCTAGCATATAGAGCTTGGACTGAGTGTACCGATCATATCCACTGAGTTGTAATCATCTCTCACACTTTGTACCTAAACCACTGAATCCAGAGGAAAATTAAACCATTAGAGTAATACAGTGTATATCTTGGGTATCTGTATTATTTTTTCTAAATACATATGCTGAAATTGTAATGTTTACTGTGAGAATGTTTTAAACTTAAGCATCTGATACATATACTAGATTGAAAGGTACGGTATTGTTCTGGTACCTTCTGAATGCTTTTTAATTTACTGGATGCTTAAGTACCTATATTTGATTATTACAAACAATTAACAAAGTGTGTTTAGGGTCCATGGTTGGTCTTCCAGGTAAATAGCATCTGATTATTTTGAAAAGTACACTGTACACTTGAGTACAACCTATGTAGCTTGTCTTTGATAAGGGATGTTAGATACATATTTTCTATGGAATTACCTTATGAGTCATGCTTTATATTTCTGTTGGACAGTGGTGATCCACTACTAGTTGTACTCTGATGAATCCACAATATATATAGACAAGTGGATTTAGGAGGAAGCTTTAACATTTAAATACTTTTGATCTGGTGATTATGGCATATTTTGAAAATGCTTAGTTAAGGCCAATTAAAAGTGAAAATTATATATGATTAGAATGACTGTCTGGGCCAAAGATGAAACCTTTATGATAAATGAACCATGAGACACACAGTTTTTGGAATAAAAGCAAAATCCTAAAATGCTTAGAAAAATATTTGCAATTTAACGTTATGCATTCATTAATGCATAAAATCAATACATATTTCTTTTATTAGATGAATAACAAATGTTTGGAAGCAATTATTCTTAGCACCACTTAATTAGACATTATAAGTAACACAATGAGTATTATTATTGCATACTTTGAAATTGGAGTAAAATAGTTTTGATAAAACCACACACTCTTGTTTTAAGGTATTTGTGAATATAAATTGAATATTATTCAAATAGAAGAATCCCTTATGCATATTGAACTTTAACTTAATTATCTCATGTTCTAGTAGTTAGCTCTTAGACACAATTAGAAATATACTAGTCCTCCAGCGATAATTTTAAAATATTGTTCCAATTGCTGTCTTTACACATTTCTTTTATTTTTTTTACCAACAAGTTTAATGATGACAATTATTTCATTAATTTTCATAAATTTAAAATGAGAAGCAAAAATAAACTCTGGGAAAGAGGGTAGACCATGAGCTATTTGAAATCATTTATAAATTTTTGGAGTTTTTTAAATTTTGTTTTGTAACTTGCTGTTTCTTTAACAGAGCATATATGTGCAAGTATATTTTAAGAGTTCTTTTGCACAATTTTTTGGAAATGAATGTGGACACTAATTGACTGTAAAAATAAATCATTGTATAATATATATATATATATATATTATTTTAAACAATAAATCTGATGGTGGTTTGTATTTTGAAAGAAGACAAACAGTTCAGGTCCCATCTCTTTCACAGTTAGCAGTGTGGACTTGGGTATACTGTTATTGAACTTCTCGAGGCCTCGGTTTCCTTTGCTAATTTCTTTATATTGTCTTTTAGGAAAAACTTCAGAGGTTTCTAGAGGATTCTCTCTATGTAGTCTTATCTTCATAGTTTCGTCATGGCCAATTTTCCCTTCTCTATCACAGAGCTACTAACATTTAACTACTATTTAATATTTTTTTCTTCTACCCAAAATGGCATTCTTCTTAGTTTATCTTTACTATAGAAAATTAAAATGATGTAATATAAATTCTAACACACTTTTTAAAAATAATCACAACTAATACATTATATGGTTCATTTTAGACACACTAACTTTTGTTAAGAAAATGAATAGCTTACATGGATATATCCTTCGTATAATAATAGTTATGAGTCGACTTTAATACAGTGATATAAACTTCCATATAAAATAGGTTTGTTTGTCAGGATATTCTTCTAAGGTTTTAGTCTACTTTTTGCTTGAACTGTTATCTTTAAAAATACAAGAAGTAAATTTTTAGTTTATCGTTGAGTATAGTTTTGTTTTGAACAGCTATATACATATTTTGATTCTGGTTTACTCTTGCTGTAGAGGATGATAAGTATGCAGTGCATATCTTTTTAAGACTTTCCCCTTCATTCATTCAGTTTATTTATTAGTCAACAAAAATTTATTTATAGGTTTATTATGTTCCCAGCAATTGGTTAGGTATGAGGGAAATATAAAGGGTAATAAAACTGAGTTTCATTCCAGTGGGCCATATATACTTATAAACAAATCACTTCAATATTTCTGGTGATTTGATCATAATGACAATATAAAAACAGGGTTGTATGAATGTCTAGCTGCTAAGAGAAATGGAAGTTTCTTAAATCATTTTAAATATGGAAACGTATAAATAAGTAAATGTAGTAATTGCTTAAGGAATTACAGTTAAAGTTGAGTAATTATGATGTCTTTGTCAGTGTTAGGAAAGACATTAGAGATGGTGCAAAATCACAAAGGATGTCAGAGCATTGTATATAGAATAGCGGTGGTGAGCCGAAATCAGTTTGGCTCAATAGATAGAGCATTGGTCTGTGGACTGAAAGGTCCCAGGTTCGATTCCTGTCAAGGGTGTGTCCCTTGGTTGCAGGCACATCCCCAGTAGGGGGCGTGCAAGAGGCAGCTGATCGATGTCTCTCTCTCTCTCTCATCGATGTTTCTAACTCTCTATCCTTTTCCCTTCCTCTGTAGAAAATCAATAAAATAAATTTAAAAAAATACCTACTGTGCTAACGAGGCACCTAAGGGTTTACGTTTTAAAGGATCCTGTTTAGGGCACATGCTGAATTAATTTTTTCTCTATTAAAACAATTAAAACCTATACCACAGAATTGTTCTCATAATGAAATAAGGACTATATCAAAATGCTTACAATTGTGTATGTTATAGGGTAAGCTCCAACTAAATGTAACCTGTAGCTGTTATTCCTATGATTGTAGCTGCCTTTTCAAAAAGTTTTTTAAAACAATCCATAAGATATTGAAACAGAAATTTTCATTTATTTATATCACCAGGAAGTTTCTGGTTTGCACATTCATTAATCATCTTCAATATAAATAAACTAGAATAACATCATATATATTCAAAAAATACCTATGTTTAATTTTGTTTCCTTATCTTATTAACTTATCATTGTTTTATACTTAGATTGTGTACAACGATACAGGTAGAGATCCATTATCATAACATTTTCAAATTTAGTGAGTTGCAATTCCCAAATGCATTATTAGAATTGTATAATAGTTGTGAATTGCTTTCAATTGCACATACAGTGGTACCTCAAGATATGAGTTTAATTCGTTCCGTAACCTTGAGGTGTGGGAAACTATGAGATGCTCGAGTCGTGGTAAACTGGTGGGGTCGTGTGCAGCCGGCCGATCCGTGCGATTACTCGTATCTCAACTGTTGCTCATATTTCAAAGCAAAAATCGCTCGTTCGACAGCTCGTATCTCAAAAATCTCGTATCTTAGGGCACTCGTATCTCGAGGTACCACTGTACTTTCTTTAAATATAGGACACATTGAGAGACTGAACAATTTAAGCATTTGTGTGTTGTTGCTTTTAATCAAGTTAGTAAATGTTTGCATTTATTGTTTTGTATGGGTCCATCACATTATTCTATCTAATAAAAGGGTAATATGTAAGTTAACATCACTCTGTTACAAAGATGGTGGTGCTCATAGTCACAAGATGGTGGCGCCCAGCCCTCTCAGCCCCGCTGGAGTCCCCCAGTCCCAGGGTGGCGGCTGCTGAAAGCAGGCAGTGTGAGCTGCCTGGCGGGATGCTTGCTTTGTTGCCACGTGAGAAGGCAAACATTCCACCTCAGTCATGGAGGGCTTTTGGGCAGCGGGCATGGAGTGGCCAGGGTGGCAGGGGGAGACACTTGCGTTGTTGTCCCAGCAATGAGGAAAGCGTTCCCTGCTGAGCCGTGGGTGGACCTCTGGGCCAAGGAGAACCTCTGGGCAGTGGTTGCAAAGCTGCCAGGCCCCGCAGAGAGCTACTGGAGCACGGATTCATGCGCAGGGCTACTGGTTATTTATAATGGGTCATGTCTTTTTTAGATTGGTCAGCTGGCTTTTAAAGGAATGAGGAGACTCAATAGAATTCAATCAATTGTATTTGAGACTGCCTACAATACCAATGAGAACATGCTGATTTGTGCCCCCACTGGAGCTGGAAAGACCAACATTGCAATGCTTACAGTTTTGCATGAAATTCGACAACATTTTCAACAAGGTGTTATCAAAAAGAATGAATTTAAGGTATGAAATCAACAAGCCAGATAATAGCTTTTTAAATTGGAAAACTAAAAATTATTTGGCTACTGTACATGTTATATAAAATTCGTAAATCTTTTAGAATTACTGAACATGAAATCACATAAAGAATGCTGCTTGATTTTCTTCATTACTATTAAGTCAATCTCTGTTTGTGTTATGAAAATCCCACTACTCCTGGGAAAATCTATGAAAATACATCTAGCTTTGAAGCAGAAACAATTTTCCAAGTGATGAGTCTGTATAAACAAATTCCATTGTTCTTTAAATAGCAGTATACTTATCCAACAAAGGTAAGTACTTTTCATATATTTCTATTAAGATTTTTCACTAGAAGTGGCTAGACTCATATTTTGCAATAAATTATTACTTGTATTGACTACTGTAAAACAAATGACGTTGTTTTTGCTCATTTGTTAAGCTAGTGTTTCTTTGGTACAGATTGTGTATGTTGCTCCAATGAAGGCCTTGGCAGCTGAAATGACGAATTACTTCAGCAAACGTCTACAACCACTGGGCCTCATTGTGAAAGAGTTGACTGGTGATATGCAGTTGTCAAAAAGTGAAATTTTACGAACTCAGGTATGTTGCATACTTACATTTTAAAATATCTTTTTTTATTTTTTTTTAGGTAATTGTGAAAATTGCTCAGTGGCTATATCTGAAATAACTATAAAACATATAATTTAATGAATTTTATTTATAACATTCTATTTATTTAACTATGGTGGGGCTTCATTTTATGGTATCCCTTCTAACTTTTGATATATCTTGAGTTAGATTCCTGATATAGATTTTAAGTCCATTGACAATAAATGTTGTTCTTTTGAAACAAAAGGGAGTAAGGATAAGACAGACTTCAATTGTAAGAGCAGAATAATATGTAGATATTTAAATGATTCCTCTAGTCTCCTAAAACATTCCATAAGGATTATTTAATTAAGGGAAAAGTTTTTAGTCATTCTTTATTTCATCACATAGGAAGTTACTTAATTATGCTCTGGATATAGCACTCCATTAGGTGACATGCATGACAGCAAAAACATTTAAAAATCACAGTTTCTGCCCTCAAGGATCTTATGACTGAGTAGGAAAGAACTATTTTAGATATACAACTAGATTATCATTAATGGATGCAACATGTAAGTAAGGTGATGTTTATAGTGCTTTTAATAAATAAAATGCCAAATGACCAAATATTAATGGGGTAATTTAGGGAAGTTTGATAGAAAATAGATGATAATAGCTTTTGGAACATTGAGTGAACATTGACTTAAAATGTGATTGTAAGGTGTATTAAATGTTTCCTTGGGCTGCCTTAACAAATTACTACAAGCTGAGAAACTTAAATTAATGCAAACTTAACTCTCAAAATTCTGGAGGTCAGAAGTCTGAAGTCAAGGTGTCAGCAGGGTTAGTTTCTTCTGGAGGCTCTGATAGAGAACTTTTTTCCACATCTCTCTTTTAGTTTCTGGTGGCTACTGGCAATTCTTAGCATTCCTTGGTCTGTAGACACAACCCTCCCATCTCTGCCTCTATCTTCACGTAGCTTTCTTCCTTGGGTGTTCTTCCCCCTACTCTTATCTTCTAAAAACTCTATTCATTGGATTTAGGCCTTTTTCTAACCAATATGAATACATCTCAAGATGTTTTATCTTATTTATATCTGCAAAGAGCCTTTTTTCCAAATAAGGTTACATTTAATTTCTGGGTGAATATTTTCTTGGGTGTTACCATTCAACCCACAGATAACAGATACATTGAACCATGTGACAAAAAAGCCCAGGTTCCAGTTAAATGTATTTTGGGGTTAATAAAGATGAATGTATTATAATCGATATTTGTATCAATTTTATCTGTTGCCTTTCATAGGTAATTTTTTTAAAGTTGATCCAAACCCATGCATTTTAACCCATAACATTTTTGTAGAATCTTATTATTCCAAATTAATTTTTCTAAATATCAATAATTATATTTGATACATTAAGTGCATAATGACTTTTATCATCATTAGTTTAGAATTGCCTGCCTGGAGCTATTTTAATAATTTCTTAAAGTGCCTTTTAATTAAAAGGACTTCCTCTAGTCTTTGCTATATGATCAAATTTGTAATACTCTCTATGAAATTTGAGAGATTAGATATCATTTAGCTTTTTCCTTGAAGCATTCTAAATTTGATTTCGTTAAACTATATTTTTACATAGAGTAACTTTAACAAATGCTAATTCTCTTTACATAATTTGTGCACTTAATAAAATCTTGATTACTCTTATACTGTATCCCACTGTGTCTTGATACTAACAAAAGAATATTTATAGAAAGGCAGGTATCATTTGAATTCAAATGATCCTGGCACTGTGCTATGTGTATATGCATCCTCAATCAGTACTAGAACCTTATTGAGTAGTGTCTCCATTTTAAAAATCCAAAGTGTCAAACTCAATAAAATCTACCTTTATTTACAAATTAAATTTTCAAAAGGTTTATGAGCATCCCTTTCCCCCATTTGCTCATCTATGTACTTTTCTAGACCTGCTCTTTATCCTTTGTGAATATTTGTTAACTCTGCAAGGGCAGGAGCCATGTGCTTGGCCTCAGTAGAGTTTATAAATTGTGATGCTCTTCTTTTAGATTGTTATGCACTTTATTCTCCTCTGAAGTAGCCCTACTGCCAGTGATGCTAATTTTTTGTAGACCTAAAATGAGGTCTTTCTACATATTCGCACCTTATCTTTCTACAAATTTGCACAGAAGAATAAACTACTGTATCACTGCCTTTGATTGGGTTACAGAGAGAGCACAGCAGGAGGACTGCCGAGCACGTGGGAGTACAGACATACTTGACTTTCATTTTTGAAGTTTTAACTCCCTACTTTTCCTACTGTGTTCCACTTTTTAAATTTTAAATAGCTTTTCATGATTCCCGTTTTATATTTTTTGGTAAATAAGTATCCCAATAATGAAAACAAATATCATCTTAAATTTTTTCTGTCATTTTTCAAGAATGTTTTCAGAGATGTTAGTTTATCTTTCTTTTTTTTACATATGGGAAGTCACATTCTCTGTCATGCTGTTCTGAACATATTACTCCCTTGCTCATAAACTTTCACTTATTCTTTATTGCTTATTGAATTAAGTCCAACTACGGAGCTTGTTAAGAATCTTGTTTAATTAAGTATAATATGGGACATGATCTGTTTTGTGGATCACTAGGGACTGTCAGGTCTAGTATGATTTATGATTTTATGGAGGTTTGAATGTAACATTTTCTTTTACAAGATAGAATTATATAATTCTACTAGAGGCCTGGTGCACGAAATTCATGCACAGGGGGAGGGGGTGTCCTTCAGCCCAGCCTGCTCCCTCCCCTTAAGGGATGTCCAACTGCCCATTTAGGCCCGATCCTACTTGATCGGGCCTAAAGGGGAAGTTGGACATCCCTCTCCCAATCCAGGACTGCTGGCTCCCAACTGCTCACCTGCCTGCCTTCCTGATTGCGCCTAACTGCTTTTGCCTGCCAGCCTGATCACCCCCTAACCACTCCCCTGCCAGCCTGATTGATATTTAACTGCTCCTCTGCCAACCTTTTTGCCCCTAACTGCCCTCCCTTGTGGGCCTGGTCACCCCTAACTGCCCTCCCCTGCAGGCCTTGGTCCCCCTCAGAACTACCCTTCCCTGCAGGCCCAGTCACCCCCAACTGCAGGCTTGATCACCCCCAACTGTCCTCCCTTGCAGGGGTGTTGTCCCTCCGAATTGCCCTCCCCTGCTGGCCATCTTGTGGTGGCCATCTTGTGTCAACATGGGGCAGGATCTTTTGACCACATGGGGGCAGTTATCTTGTGCATTGGAGTGATGATCAATCTGCATATTACTCTTATTAGATAGGATAGAGGCCTGCTGCACAGGTGGGGACAAGCTGGTTTGCCCTGAAGGATGTCTTGGATCAGGGTGGGTGTTCCCTTGGGGTGTGGAGTGGCCTGGGTGAGGGGCCTGTGGTGGGTTTATAGGCCGACCATGCCCCCCGGTGACCCAAGTAGAGGCCCTGGTACCTGGGATTTATTTATCTTCTACAATTGAAACTTTGTAGCCTAGAGGCCTCCGCTGTCCAGGGTGTGCAGAAAGCTTAGTTTCCTCCATTGCCAGAGACAACCCAAGCCTCGCTCTGTGGCGGTAGCCATTGAAACTTTGTTTCCTTAAGTGGAGGCCAGGGTCCACCAGGGTTTGCGGAAAGCTTAGCTTCCTCCATTGCCAAGCTCCCTCCTGCTCTCTCTGTGGCCTTAGCCACCAACATGCAGTGTTCCAGTTCTTTCATATCCATGCCAGCATTCATTATCTCTGGTCTTTTTGATGACAGCCATTCTAACAGGCATGAGATGAAATCCCATTGTGGTTTTAATTTCCATTTCCCTAATGACTAGTGTGCTGAGCATCTTTTCATGTACCCGTTGGCCATACATATTTTGGATATTAATCCCTTATCAGATATATATAGGTGTTTTTTGTTGTTGTTTTGTTTTTTCTTTTTCTGTGAAGAAGTTTTTAGTTTGATGTGGTCCCACTTGTTTATTTTTTACTTTGTTGCTTGTGCTTTAGGTGTCATATCAAGAAAATCATTGCCAAAACCCAAATCAAGGAGCTTTATTCCTATGTTTTCTTCTAAGAGTTGTATGATTTGAGGTTTTACACTGAAATCTTTAATTTATTTTAAGTTAATTTTGAAAGTGGTTTGTGATATAAGTCCAGTTTCATGTCTTTATATCTGAATATCTAATTATTCCACCACCATTTATTGAAAAGACTTTCTTTTACCCATTGAGTATCCTTGTATTCCCATCAAACATTATTTGACTGTATATACTTGGTTTTATTTCTGGGCTGTCAGTTACATTGGTCTATTTATCTGTGTGTCTTTTACACCACTATCATACTGTGTTTTTTCATTGTGGCTCAGCCATTGCTTTTTTTAAAATCTTCATTGTTGAGAGTATTACAAAAGTCTTCCCCTTTTATTCCCCTTTGTTCCTCACCATGTGGTTCTCATCCATTCTAGGCCTTTGCCACCCTATTGCCTGTGTTCATGGGAAATGCGTATATGCATATAAGTTCTTTGGTTAGTCTCTTTTAGCCCACCTCTGCCTTCCCCTCTGAGGTTCATTAGGCTGTTCCATGTTTCCATGCTTCCATGGTTATTTTGATGACTATTGCTTTATACTTCATTTGAAATCAGGAACAGTGGTTCCTCTTGTTTTTTTCTTCTTTCTCAGGATTTCTTTATCTATTTGGGGTCTTTTGTAGTTCCATATAAGTCTTAGGAATGTTTTTTCTACTTCTGTTAAAAAGATGCCATTGTAATATTGATAGGGATTGCTTTGATTCTATGGATGGCTTTTGATGGTATTGACATTTTAACTGAATTCTTCCAATTCACTAACACATAATACCTTTCTATTTATTCATGTCTTAATTGTTTTTTTCCCATCAATTTCTTGTCATCTTCTCTTTAACACTTACGTGGTTTCTCTTTTTAATTTTAGCAGTTCTAGTAGGTGTGTAGTAGCATATCATTGTGTTTTTAATTTGCATTTCCCTAATGATTAATGATGCTCAGCATCTTTTCTATATTTATTTATTTTTTGGCATATGTATATTTTTTTGGTGATGTATCTTTACAAATTGTTTGCCTTGTTTAAAGTGTTTTAAATGCAGGTTTATTTTACTGTTGAGTCATAAGACTATATGATCCTAAATACAAGTCCTGTGTTGAATATGTACTTTGTAAATTTTTCTTCTAGTTGGTAGGCATTCTTTTCATGATCATAACAATGGCTTGAAAAGTAAACACTTTTCATTTTTACAGACTCTTAATTTATTGACATTTTCTTTTATAATTTATGTTTTGTATATACTGTTTTAAAAATACTTGCCAAATCCAATGTAAGATTTTCTTCTATGATTTATTCTAGAAATTTTATATTTTTGGCCCTGTTACATTTTAAGTTGATTTTCTGTGTAAGACAGAAGTAAGGAAGGGATGCAGTTTTTTTCTTTCTTTCCTTTTTTTTTTTTTTTTAAATGAATACCTGCTGATCTGGCACCATTTGTTTTCCCAGTTCTCTTTTCTCTATTGGATTGCCTTGGCACCATTATTGAAAACTAACTGACTTTATATGTTTGTGGCTCTGTTTCTGGATTCTGTTCTGTTCCATTAATTTGTATGTTTACCATTATGCCAATATCACACTGTCTTGAATACTATTTATATATCTATATATATAAAAGCCTAAGGACCATTCAACCATTTGACCAGTAAGCCATGACGCTCAACACACAGGCATGGAAACATGGAACAAACTGATGAATCTCAGAGGAAAAGGGGATTCATGCACCAGTAGGGTCCCTTGGCCTGACCTGTGAGGATGGGGCTGAAACTGGCCTGGTGCAAGAGGGTCATCAGTGGGTCCCTCAGCGTGGCCTATGGGGATCGGACTGAAACTGGCCTGGTGCAAGAGGGGCACCGGTAGGGTCCCTTGGCCTGGCCTGTGGTGATTGGCCCAAAACCAGCAGTCTGACATCTCCCAATGGGTCCCAGATTGTGAGAGGGCACAGGCCAGGCCGAGGGAACGCCACTGGTGCAGGAAACCCATGCACTGGGCCTCTAATGATCGTATAATATGTCTTAGAAGCAGATGGTTTAGTAAAGCCTCTAATTTTGTTCTGTGTCAAAGTTGTTTTAATATAGTTCAGGTCTGCCGAAACCGGTTTGGCTCAGTGGATAGAGCGTCGATCTGCGAACTGAAAGGTCCCAGGTTTGATTCCAGTCAAGGGCATGTACCTTGGTTGCAGGCAAATCCCCAGTAGGGGACTTGCAAGAGGCAGCTGATCGATGTCTCTCTCTCATTGATGTTTCTAACTCTCTATCCCTCTCCCTTCCTCTCTGTAAAAAAATAAATAAATATAGTCCAGGTCTTCTCATTCCTACATGACTCTATATGTTTCGGTTTAATTTTATAACTTTTCCCATCTAGTACTATGCAATCTTATCTAGAAACCATAGAATATAGAAATAATGACTTATAAAAATGTGAAATGGTGATTGTAACTATTTTTTTGCTAAACTTTAACCCCCTGAATACAATGCTTGATGGCAATGAAATCTAAAGTGACTCAAAAGAGATTATAAATGTTTTAAATGTAGGGAAAAAATACCTACAGTACTCTAATATTATTTATTATTTTAAGGTATTTATTAGTAATTGCTTTTTTAAAAAATATATTTTATTGATTTTTCACAGAGAAGAAGGGATAGGGATAGAAAGTCAGAAACATCGATGAGAGAGAGGCATCGATCAGCTGCCTCCTGCACACCCCACACTGGAGATGTGCCCGCAAGCAAGGTACATGCCCCTGACCGGAATAGAACCTGGGACCTTTCAGTCCGCAGGCCGATGCTCTATCCACTGAGCCAAACCAGTCTCGGCTAGTAATTGCTTTTTAATACTTTTAGTTTTTTTATTTTTTCTTCTCATTTCAATGCCTATTTTTTCATTACTGACAAATTTAATAATAGACAAACAAAAATTATGTAACATGTCCAATTACAAGTTGTTAAAAGTATGTTCTCATTTTTATGCTAAGATATATTCATATATTTGATAAAAGGCACTATGGTCATAGTGGTACGTTGAAGTTAATTGATTTTTATATATGTGAACTATTTAGGAAAGTGCTTGGCACATGATTTCTTAATGAGCGTTCACTATTTTTTAATAGAATCATGCAAATAAGCTGTTTATTTCCTGCTTTTTTATCATTTAACAATGTGTCATGAACAGCTTTTCATGTCAATACTTATATAACCACCACAATTTTAATGACATTAACTAACCATACAAAGTGGATTGCCGATAGTTGGAAAGGACCACACACACCCACCTGCCATGTATTCTTCATTTTCTAAAAGTAGGGTTATAGTGCAGGGCTTTCAGTGTAGTAGCCACTAGTCACATGTGACTATTTAAATTAAAATCAAATAAAATGTAATAAAATTGAAAGTTCTTTCTCTCATTTGAACTAGCCTCATTTCAGCTGTTTAGTAATGACCAGTGGTTATTACTAATTAGATAATGCAGGTATTGAACATTACTATCTTCACAGAAAGTTTTATTGGACAGTGACAGTTTAGAGGAAGCATTATGGCAAAACAGGCTGAGGCAGTTTCCCCTGCTATTCCTTTTATTAGCTGGCATATAGTTCCAGCATACAAGATTCTATCAGTTTCGAAAGCAGCTAATTATTACTAAGCCACTCTGCTTTTGTAGAATTTAGTCTTACAGTCTCTGGTCTTCAGTTTAAGAAAATGTTTATAAATATTAGGCTTTCTTTGTTCTGAACCTGTTTTGATGCAGTTCTCAGCTATATACTTGAGAATCTCTATTGACATTATTACAGATGTCCCATATCCCCACTTCATTTTGCCCTCTGCCACCTCCCATCTCCCCCTTCACCTCATGTTGTCTGAGTCCATGGGTTATGCATATATGTGTTTGTGTTGGCTAATCTCTTCCAGTCCCCCACTCGTCTCCTCTCTGATAACTCAAGTGATCTATGGCCATATTAGAAATTAGTTTAATAACTTCAGCCTGTATATCTTTATTTTTATTTATTTTTATTTAATAAATTTTATTGTTCAGATTATTGCAATTGTTCCTCTCTCCCCCCCCCCATAGTTCCCCTCCACCTACCACCCACTGCTCCCTCTGCCCTTACACCTCCCCCATTGTCCTCATCCATAGGTGTATGATTATTCTCAAGTCTCTCCCTGCACCCCCCTCAGCCCTTTCCCTACTGAGAATTGTCAGTTCACTTCCTTTCTATGCCCCTGATTCTATTATATTCACCAGTTTATTCTGTTCATCAGATTTTTAATTCACTTGATTTTTAGATTCACTTGTTGATAGTTATATATTTGTTGTTCATAATTTTTATTATTACCTTTTTCTTCTTCCTCTTCTTAAAAGAGTACCTTTCAGCATTTCACATAATACTGGTTTGGTGCTGATGAACTCCTTTAGTTTTTCCTTATCTGTAAAGCTCTTTATCTGACCTTCAATTCTGAATGATAGCTTTGTTGAGGAGAGTAATCCTGGTTGTAGGTTCTTGCTATTCATCACTTTGAATATTTCTTGCCACTCCCTTCTGGCCTGCATAGTTTCTTTGGAGAAATCAGCTGACAATTGTATGGGTGCTCTCTTGTAGATAATTAACTGTTTTTCTCTTGCTGCTTTTAATATTCTCTCTTTGTCTTTTGTTTTTGGTATTTTAATTATGATGTGTCTTAGTGTGATCCTCTTTGGATTCCTTTTATTTGGGGTTCTGTGTGCTTCCTGGACTTCTAAGTCTATTTCTTTCACCAGGTGGGGAAAGTTTTCAATCAGCATTTCGTTTTCAGTATCTTGCTCTCTCTCTTCTTCTGGCACCCCCATAATTCTGATGTTGTTATGCTTGAAATTGTCCCAGAGGCTCCTTACACCCTGTTCCAATTTTTGGATTCCTTTTTCTTTTTGCTTTTCCAGTTGAATGTTATCTGCTTCTTTGTATTTCAAATCTTTGACTTGATTCTTGCATTCCTCTAGTCAGCTGTTAGGTCTCTGTATAGTATTTTTTATTTCAGTCAGTGTATGTTTAATTTCTAGTTGGTCCTTTTTCATCTCCTCTTGGGTCTTGCTAAATTTATCCATCTTTTCTAGGAAATTCTTGAAAAACCTTATAACCGTGGTTTTGAACTCTATATCCAGTCATTTGTTTTCCTCCATTTCTTTTGTTTATGATCTGTTCCTTGTGTCCGCATTTTTTGCTGCTTTCCTGAGTTGATAGAGTAGCTTTGTGTGCTAGGTGTCCTATATGGCCTAGTAGCTCTACCTCCCCAGTTACCTGAGGTGGACTCTCTTGGTGCAACCCTTTGGGGAATGTGTGTACAGCCTTGTTGTAATTAAGTCTTCATTTTTATTGGTATTACTGGGGGGAATTGACCTCCAAGCCAATTGGTTGTGAGGATCAGCTGTGTCTACGCCGGGAAAACATCTGTGCTGGAGTCAGCCTTATGATACAAGGCTTGAAAAATTGCAAAAGCCTCTGTGTTGAGCTTGGATGGAGTGGAGTCTCAGGGCTGAGCAAACAGCCTTGGATTTCTGTCAACCCTGCCCTATGTGGCCCCTGGGTCTCAGTGTCCCTCAGTAATTGCTGCAGCTCTCTCTGTGCACACTGGTGCACATGTGCCTCCAGACCTCTGCCTTTCTAGCTCCCCTGAGTTTCTGTGCGCTCCAGGGACCCCTATGAGTCTTTGTCCCCAGGGTCTCGCCCGAAACTGGGTTATGGTGCAGTCAGAAGTGGATTTCAGCGGAGTTGGGAGGTTCTGTCTTCCTCCCACTAGAGAAAGCCAGTGGTATAATCAGCAGTCAGCCCTTTGTATGTGCACTCGTGTGCCTCCAGACCTCTGCCTGTTGTGGCTCCCCTAAATTTTTATGCACTCCTCCCTTTTCACAACTGCCAGACTCCCCCCATATGAGTCTCGCCCGGAATTGGGGTTCAGTGCAGTAGAGAGTTTCTGTCTGGAGCAGTGGTTCTCAACTTGTGGGTCGTGATCCCTTTGGGGGTCGAATGATCCCTTCTCAGGGATCGCCTAAGACCCATTGGAAAATGCAGATATTTACATCATGATGCATAACAGTAGCAAAATTTCATGGTTGGGGGTCACCACCACATGAGGAACTGTATACAATGGTCGCGGCCTTAGGAAGGTTGAGAACCACTGGTCTAGAGGAAGCCAGCCAAGCATTCCCTCCGCCTGTCCTCTCTACGAGCGTGTCTCTGTCCTTTAGGTTTTGCAGCTCCTCTGAGTCCTTCTCTTTCCTTCTAGTTGTAGAATTTCCACTCAGCCAGCTTTCCTGTGGTTCTGGGTGATGTCAGTTCTGTCTTTTAGCTATAGTTTTGAAATTGTTGTGCGAGGCATTAGTTTAGGTGTTCACCTATGCCGCCATCTTGGTTTCTCCCTGTATATCTTTATATTATATATCTGAGCATTGAAATTGCCACATCGCTATGTTGATTATAGTTTGTTCTGGAAAATACAGCATAATTTTATTGCTTACTTATAATCATCACCACCTCCTCCTCAAATCTCCTTCTCTCACTCAATGTTCTATTTGATATTAAGAGGTAAAAAGAAAATAACATATATTTAAGCTGCCTTATAAAACATGGAATAAGAAAAACTGAAAGGAAGTGAAAATGATGCACAATGTAGATTTTATCAGCACAAAAGAATTTGTTTCAACTTACGGATTTTTTTAAAGATCTGAACTTCTGCCATACATTAGGACAGTCAGGATATTGAGGATAAAATCATTTTCTAGTTCATTAAAATACCGTGTTATTTGTTTCATAAATAAGTGAAGAATACTAACCTTTTGAAATCATTATTCTCTAAGCTACTTAAGTACAGATACAGTTTTTAAACAAGTTGAAAAACCCAGTCTTAATGATGAAATATAAATATTCTCTTATACTGATTTAGTTTAGAAATTAGTGTGGTATTCTATTTGTTATAATGTTGCTTCTTATTTCCGTAGTTGTTTGTTTTAGGATTTGTTTTTAATAATAGTTGTTTTAGAAGCTGAATAAAAAAATAACAACATTTTTTTATATTTTGAAGGTGATTCTTAACTGTTTAAGCTTAATTTTTCAAGTGACTGCACAAACATAATTAGTGTGTTTTTAGGGGCAGTAATGATTTTTCGATTCTTTTTAACTTTATAAACATTGAGTATTTTTTTTTCTTGTGTGTGTTTTCTATTTGCATTTCCAATTTCATATAATTAAGCAATTAACCAAAATAAAATTTCAAGCTTTCTTTTGTTAAGAGAGATATCCAAACCTAAAATATGAAAGTTTTTATCTCTAAGAATAATGATTAGTTTGTGATTCATTTTAATAATATTCACTATGTGTTTATACATAATGGAATTAGAAGGCTACCACTTTTAAAATCCCTGATGAAATGTAAAAATTATTTGCCAGGATAAACGTTTTCTGCACTGAAGGCTTAGCATTAAGAAGTAATGCGAGTTCTGGTTTGAAGAATATCTCATTACTTTCATTATTAAGAAATCTATAAATTATTTTGAAGAATCATGGAAATCTTAGTGTTAATTATTTTTACTTTTTCAAGATTTAAAAGTTAAAATATTAAAATGCTTTAATACTGAAAAGTATAATTTTATATATAAACTACTGTAACCATTTTGTTTTTAATATATTTGGGTTGGAGAGGGTAGTAAGAAAATGATAATTTTTGCTGCATAATAATCTGTCCAGTGAATGCAAATTATTTATAATAATAAAAGCATAATATGCTAATTAAACTGAACATCCTTCAGGATGAAGCCGGGTCTGTGACAGAAGCTTGGGGTCTGAGTGCCTGTGGGCTCCAGAGGGAAGCCAGCTGGGGTCCTGGCTGCCTGCATATGGTGGGAGGAAAGCAAGCCCAGTCCTGAGTGCCAGAGGACAGCTGTGGGAAGGAAGGCACACTCTTGCATGAATTTCGTGCATCAGGCCTCTAGTGTATTATATGAGACCCTTTTCTTATTTTATAAGTTAAAAGTACTCGGTAACCTAATTATCTTTGCTTTCACTGAAAAAACAAACAAACCCAAAACTTAGAATAACAATTTAGGCTATTTCATGAGTATTCCTTTGAGACAAAATAGGATGCTTCATAGTGTTAGAGAAGCAGAGAGGGGAGTGGGGGTCATATTCTATTAATGGTTTCTATTTTTTGTTTGTTTTATATCAACATTTAGTTACTTTTTCCTATCATGTGATTATTCCATATTCTTACAGATATTAACTAAGTAAAAATAGCAAAGTAATTAGAAAATTTACTTTTAAAAATACCAATGCTGCTTGCAAAGTTTATCATGTTAACATCTACAAAGACCCTATTTCCAAATAAGGTCACATGTACGGGTACCAGGGATTAGGACTTGAATAGTCTCTTTCTGGAGACACAAATCAATCCAAAACAGACATCTTAGGTAAAAGGGACCATGTCTGAAAGGTGTGTTTGAGTGGTAGCTCATTATGGTTTTGATTTGCATTTCCCTGATGATCAGTGATTTTGAACATATTTTCATGTACCGGGCTGGGATTCCCAGGAGCATGCTGGTAACCTGACACCATGGATTCTGTCTGGGAACATAGGAAGCCACCTTACTTGGGCTACTTGAGCCATTAGGTACATGCTGGTAGAACCAGGAACCTGGGTTTTTGGGAGCCTCTCAGGTGGGCACCACAGGCCTTAAGGGAAAGTAGGCCTGGTGCTGGGTTAGGCTGTCTGAAGTCAATTGGGTACTCATTTACTTTTCTTCTCCAATAAAGTGGATATCTCTCTGTTGGACTACCTGGACTTAGGTGGTGAGAGAGGGGGGATGTTGATGGTGGTAATGTGAATTTATATTTTCTTATTTCTGTGCTTCATCCATATACTGTAATCCATCACCTGGAGTCCTAAGCTCTTGTGAAATTATTTTCATGCACGAATAGTGCAAATTGGTGTTTCTGAAGGGCAGTAACTGAATACTAGAAACTCTTCTGCTGCCATCTTGCTAAGATTGCTCCCAGTTTTTCAATTGGGTGTCAGGAAAGCTTAGAGCTAGTTTTTATACCTAATCACAGATACTGCTTTGGCTAATCCTTTGGCCGTATTTGCTTTTCTCCTTTATTAATTTTTGTGCCTCATTTTTAGTGTTATGTGAGTTTCTGTTAAGCCACTTAAAAGCCAGTAACATATAAGTGTGTTTGATCCCTTTTTCAGTGCTATAAATTTGTTAGGTTGTAGAAACTTGGAGAGAAAGGAGAAAAAAAATGCAGAAAAAGATGTAATTTCATTAGTGTAGTTTATACTTAGAGTTATGGGCTGAGTCAGTGGCATTTGCTTGCATAGGGTAAGCTGCCTCCTCTGCCCCTTCATAGGGTAACCGTTACATTTCATAACATTATGGAAGAGTTTTGACCACATTTTACTTCTTTGCTGGCTTTTTTCTTTTCCTTCCTTCCTTCCTTCCTTCCTTCCTTCCTTCCTTCCTTCCTTCCCTCCCTCCCTCCCTCCCTCCCTCCCTTACTTCCCTCCCTTCCTCTCTCCCTCCCTCCTCTCTGTATGATTCTCAGTGTAAGCTTGTAAATTTCTTGGCTTTTTCTTTGTATTTCTGACCATGGACATGGAGTGAGTGACTTAGTCATAAGCTTCTATTGAGAAATTCTTCTTTGAATAACCACAGATTGTGATGAAATAGTATGCATATTCTGCCTTTGTTCTTTTTCTAAGTAAAATAGAAAGGTTCCACATAATATAGGTCACATGTACGGGTACACAGGTAAGCAGTAAGAACAACTAGTTACCTTATTTGCACTCATTTTCATCCGCCTATATCCTGCCATAATTTGTTAAGATTTAGAATCATCCCTTTATCTTCTTCCCAATAGTAGATCCCCAGTAAAATTTGCTTAATTGTTCATGATTTAGTAAAATCTCTAAATACTGAATATCGGAAATCATTTTAGTGAAGAGCTACAGAATATACTTTTAGCCCATCACATTTGAGGTTTTAGTACTTTTCTATTACAGTATGACATCTTAAAAGAGTTTTATTTTAGTAAGAAGTTGATCCTAAACTGAGCTTTGCATGTGTGGTAGGAAAGAGAAGTGCCTATGAAATGTTCAAGGTCATATGAGAGAGAATTTTTCCCCACTTTCACAGGGTACTTTTACCAGTCTGATAAAGAAGACTACTTTACAAAAGCCAAAGAAACCTGTTCTCTCTTGTTCTCTATTTCAATGGTACAGAACAGGACTTATCACAGGACTAATTTCTATCACCAGTTATTCACATATCAAGAACTTGTCTTTGTGAGTGAACAAAAGAGAAATCACTGTTAAGTGATCTCACACCCTTGCTGTACAAGACTTAGTTGGTTGAGATCCTGGGGTATTGGTGGACAAGCAGCAAGAATGATGAGAACAAGGTCTTTATAGCTTATACACATGGTAGTATGAACAATTTTAGTATTTTTCTCTATGTGTAATTAAGTTAAGTTCTAGGTAAAACTAAAGGATTGTATCATTTACAAGCTTATACGATGACACTGGACTTCAGTATGTATTTTCTGGGATTATTGGAAAGTGTTTAAAATCAACTGAAAACTATAAGGAATTCTACTCCAGCTGTAAACATAAGTGGTCTAGAAAGTATTTTCTTGAATGTTCAGTTTTGAATTACATATTATAGGAACTTAATCTCTCTATACTCAGCACTCCAGGCTCTCTTCCTTCAAAAGTTATAGAATGTTTTATTAAATTATACATTGTTTATTTAATATTACTTTTGAAATTTTTAACTAAAAATAGTATAGAATGTTTTTAAACATAGAAATACTAAAATTACATTCTTTATGTTGTAGCTCAACCACATGGTATCTTTTCAATAAAAAATATGCTTTAAGAATACCTTTATATTTCAAGATTTCCTAATTAATTTATATATTTTCATTTTGTAATTGAAGGCTGTCATCCTTAACATAAGTACAACTAGGTACTTAAGAGGGCTTTGTGTTTTACATGTGAATTGATGAGAGAGGAAGGAACATTAAAAACATACAGGAAAGGGAGTAGTTGGAACTAACTGATTTGTTGGGCTGTCCTAAGGGGCAGATATAATCTGCTAGCTGTCAGATTCTATTACAGGGGCTGCTGCCATCCATCAGAGCTGACATGTGTATAACAGAGGTTAGTATAACTGTAATTATACATAGGTTCATGGAATTTAAACTATGTGACATTTTAGATTTAATCGTTAAATTAAAATATTCATGTAAACTTGTTGATTGAGTAGGTATGTGATTATGTGTTTTAAAAGGAAGATAGACTTACTAAATTTTGTAAAATGTTGCCTGGCCTACATCTATAGATTTGAATGTAATTTATAACAACTCCAGGCTGATAGCTTTCACCACAGATATGTTAACAAGCATTCATGAATATTGCTCTTCAGTTTAGTTAAAAGCTTGTAACATTTTCAACTGAATTAGCCATATTTCATCAATTGCAAGAAACATTTTAAAAACTTATTCTGCCAAAACCAGTTTGGCTCAGAGGATAGAGAGACAGCCTGTGGATTGAAAGGTCCTAGGTTCGATTCTAATCAAGGGCACGTACCTTGGTTGCAGGCACATCCCCAATAGGAGATGTGCAGGAGGCAGCCCATCAATGTTTCTCTCTCATCAGTGTTTCTAACTCTATCCTTTTCCCTTCCTCTCTGTAAAAAATAAATAAAATTTATTTATTTTTTTAAAGTATTTGCTAGTGCTTTTTTTTTTTTGAACTTCTTAGTGATACACAAAATAATGTAACAATGTCTATAATCTGATGTCCTGGCCAAGAATAGCTTTGATTTCCATTTGCTACCTCACGTGTTCTTCAAATTATCCACTTATAGGATTATTTCCTAATATAATGTTACTAGAGGCCTGGTGCATGAAATACGTGGAAGGGGGGCCTGCTCCCTCTCCAATCTGGGACCCCTTGAGGGATGTCCGACTGCCCATTTAGGCCCTATCCAAGTAGGTCGGACATCCCTCTCACAGTCCAGGACTGCTGGCTCCCAACTGTTCCTCTGCCTGCTTTCCTGATTGCCCTTAACTGCTTCTGCTTGTCAGCCTGATCACCCTCTAACCACTCCCCTGCCAACCTGATTGATGCCTAACTGCTCCCCTGCCAATTTGTTGTTCCCTAACTGCTCTCTCCTGTGGGCCTGGTCGCCCCTAACTTCCTCCCTGCAGGCCTTGTCATCCCTAACTGCCCTCCCCTGCAGATTTTTTTTTTTTTAAATTAAATCTTTATTATTCAGATTATTACATTTGTTTCTCTTTTTTCCCCTCCATAGCACCCCTCCACCCAGCTCCCACCCCTCCCTCTGCCCTTAGCTCCTTCCCATTGATCTATCTCATCCATAGGTGTATGATTTTTGTCCAGTCTCTCCCTGTACACCCCTCACCCCTTCCCCCCTGAGAATTATCAGTCCACTCCCTTTCTGTGCTCCTGATTCTATTATATTCACCAGTTTATTCTGTTGATCAAATTTTTAATTCACTTAATTTTTAGATTCACTTGTTGATAGATATGTATTTGTTGTTCATAATTTTTTGGCTCTTACCTTTTTCTTCTTCCTCTTCTAAAAGAGTACCTTTCAGCATTTCATATAATACTGGTTTGGAGTTGATGAACTCCTTTAGCTTTTTCTTAATCTGTGAAGTTCTTAATCTGCCCTTCAATTCTGAATGTTAGCTTTGCTGGATAGATTATTCTTGGTTGTAGGTTCTTGCTATTCATCACGTTGAATATTTCTTGTCACTCCCATCTGGCCTGCATCGTTTCTGTTGAGAAATCAGCTAACAGTCGTATGGGTGCTCCCTTGTAGGTAATAAACTGTTTTTCTCTTGCTGCTTTTAATATTCTCTCTTTCTCTTTTGCTCTTGGCATTTTAATTATGATGTGTCTTGGTGTAGTCCTCTTTGGATTCCTTTTCTTTGGGGTTCTGTGTGCTTCCTGGACTTGTAAGTCTATTTCTTTTACCAGATGTGGGAAGTTTTCAGTCATTATTTCTTTAAGTAGGTTTTCAGTATCTTGTTCTCTCTCTTCTTCTGGCACCCCCACAATTCTGATGTTGGTACGCTGAAAGCTGTCCCAGAGTCTCCTTACATTATGTTCACATTTTTGGATTCTTTTCTCTTCTTGCGTTTCCAGTTGAATGTTGTCCGCTTCTTTATATTTCACATTTTTTACTTGATTCTTGCCTTTCTCTAGTCTGCTGTTAGGACTCTGTATAATATTTTTTATTTCAGTCAGTGTATGTTTAATTTCTATTTGGTCCTTTATCATTTTTAGTAGGACCTTTTCCATCTCTAGTTGGCTCTTTTGTATCGCTAGTTGGTCCTTTTTCATCTCCTCTTGGGTCTCACTAAATTTATCGAATTTTTCTAGCATATTCTTGAAAAACCTTACAAGCGTGGTTTTGAACTCTATATCCAGTCGTTTTTTTTTCTCCATTTCTTTTGTTTGTGATCCCTTCCCTTGTTTCGGCATTTTCACTATGCCGGGGAAACTTCTGTGTTGGATTCAGCCTTATGGTACCACATGCAAAACCGAAGAAGCCTCTGTTGAGCTTGGGAGGGGTGGAGTCTCAGGGCTTAAGGGACCGCCTTGCCTTCCAGTCGGCCCCGCCCTCCACTGCCCCTGAGTCTCAAGTGACTGGGTAATCCCTGGAGCGGTGCTTGTGCGCGCGCGCGCACCCGCAGTGCCTCTAACCGCTGCCTTTCCAGCTCCCCTGAGCACTAGGACCACACAAGTCTAGGTCCCCAGGGTTTCGCCCGAAACCGGGGCTTAGTGGAGTCAGAAGTGGCACAGTTCGGAGGGTCTGTCTCCCTCCCACTCGCGAAAGCCAGCGGCACAATCAGCAATCTGTCCTGCGCCCAGCACCATCCGTGTGCGAGACCAGACCTGATCTTCTGCGACTCCCCTAAATTTCCGTGCACCTCTCCCTTTTCCCAGTCCAAACTCCCCCCATATGAGTTTCGCTGGATCTGGGGTTTAGTGTCGTAAAAAAAGGGGTTCAATGCCGTTGGGAGTCTCCGTTTCCCTCCTGCCAGAGAAAGCCAGCCAGGTACTCCGGCAACCACTCTCTCAGCACGCGCGTCTCAGTACCTCGGCTTTTTGCAGCTCCTCTGGGTCTCCGTGAGCCCCTCTCTTTCCTTCTAGCTGTAGAACTTACACTCCGCCAGCTCTCCTGTGGTTCTGGATGATGTCTGTTCTGTCTTTTAGTTGTAGTTTTGAAATTGTTGTGCTAGGCAGCAGTGTAGGTGTTTACCTATGCCGCCATCTTCCTCCCCTGCAGGTTTGATTACCCCCAACTGCCCTCCCTTGCAGGCCTGGTCCCTCCCTGCTGGCCATCTTGTGGTGGCCATCTTGTGTCCACATGGAGACAGGATCTTTTGACCACATGGGGGCAGCCATCTTGTTTCTTGGAGTGATGGTCAATTTGCATATTACTCTTTTATTAGATAGGATAGAGGCCTGGTGCATGGGTGGGGGCCAGGTGGTTTGCCCTGAAAGGTGTCCCAGATCAGGGTGGGGGTTCCCTTGTAGCATGGGATGGCCTGGACAAGGGGCCTGTGGTGGTTTGCAGCCCGGCCATGCCCCCCAGCAACCCAAGAAGAGGCTCTGGTATCTGGGATTTATTTATCTTCTACAATTGAAGCTTTGTAGCCTGGAGTGGAGCCAATCCTTCTGCACAGCTATTGAAACTTTGTTTCTTTAAGTGGAGGCCTGCGTGCTTGGCTTCATCCATCATTAGGGGCAACCCTAGCATCCCTCCTGCTCTCTCTGTGGCCGTAGCCATCTTGGTTGGGTTAATTTGCATACTTGCTCTGATTGGCTAGTGGGCATAGCTGGTGGGTGTAGCAAAAATACGGTCAATTTGAATATTACTCTTTCATTAGATAGGATTATAGTAGAAGATATTATTAAGCTTTTCATCTTTTTCTATGCCACAGTATGCTTTTAGAGGACTCAAACAACTCACCAAGTGAAAAGCAAATAGATATATAATCAAAGCTTCCTGTCAGATGATCAGCTTCTGTGAAGTTCTCATAAGTTCCCTGGGCCTAGCCTTTGCACTATATGCCTTGGATCACCAGTGACTTACTGTTTGGGTTTCTGTTATCTGTCAGTTATGTTGTAGTGTGAATATCACTTTTTGGTATAAAGTACTGCATATATAGTTGATATTAAAAAACTAGGTATTTTTAAAAAACTGGGTATTAATAGTAAAGTTTCCTCTAAATTTAGATAAATATAAACAGGTGACCATTCCTAGAGTATATTCTTGGTTTCTTTTTCATTTCCATTTAATGCTTTGTTCACTCCTTTGTCTCTTTACAAATAAAGGCCATTATGAGAATATGCAGGTTTAAAAGATAGTGTCACTTGTTTTTTGCATTGTAAGATACTTTTTGAAAAAATTTGACTCTTGTACATGTCACCCTAAAATTGAATGACTGACTACTTCGTTAATTTTTAATATCACAGCTTAGAGAAAGGTCTTGTTGAAGTGACCATTGCCTATACTGATTTAGATATCATTCTGAGATATTTTTAGCACCTTTTATTTGATCTCTACTGCTACATAAGTGGCCAATCATATTTCTTTTTGGATGACACAATTAAAATTTAAATATCTATATGACTTTTTTCACCTTTTTAATTTGACTATCTTTTGTTGTCTTATAGATGCTTGTGACCACACCAGAAAAATGGGATGTAGTAACAAGAAAGAGTGTTGGGGATGTAGCTCTTTCCCAAATTGTAAAGCTCCTCATTCTTGATGAAGTTCATTTGCTACATGAAGATAGAGGACCAGTATTAGAAAGCATCGTGGCACGTACTTTACGACAGGTAAGAGAAAGTTACTTAAAAGCTTATTATGGAGGTATGAATAACTTTTTAAATTTAAATGTAGCATGCAAAGAAATAGTAATATGTATTGCTTACAGGGATAAAGTTAATTTTACTGTAGAGAAAACTATGGCTCTTTCATTTTCATGTTAAAAATACCCTATGTCTTATTTTATCGAAGTCACCTGAACTAAAATAAATACTGGGAAACTTCTGTTCTAAACCTGTATTGCAAAGCTAAATCTAATATGGACTAAGCAGTATTAAACCATGATATAGACCAAAGGAAAATACTAACAATTTCATCCTCTCCATGCCCCATCGCTTCCTCGTATTTTACATATGAGATCTCAAAAGAAGTATACAGGGTATCATTTACACAAAAGAGAACTATTTTGATCATGAGATGTTTTGATTTTATGCCCTTGGTACCTATATAGTTTAGTGATATTTTTCAGAAGCCATATTCCAGGTTTATTTAGATTGACCATTTAGAGAGACCATATCCCTTGGCTAAAAGCATAACAAAGATAAGGACATTCCTGCAACTATAGAAGTCAAGTAAATATCATTAGCACATTTACCAGGAGGTCTGTCATCAGCATGTTTACAAGGGATTTGATTGGGACAATTCGGATGTTGGTACGCTTGAAGTTGTCCCGGAGGCTTCTTACAGTATCTTCATATTTTGGATTCTTTTTGCTTTTCCGGTTGTGTTTTTTGCCTCCTCGTATTTCAAATCCTTGACTTGATTCTTGGGATCCTCTAGTCTGCTGTTGAATCTCTGTATATGATTCTTTATTTCAGTCAGTGTATGATTAATTTCTGATTGGTTCTTTTTCATATCCTTGAGGGTCTTACTAAATTTCTTGGAGGTTTCTATATGATTCTTGAGTAACGTTATAACTGTGTTTTGAACTGTATATCCGGTATTTTGCTTTCATCCATTTCTTTTATTTGAGACATGTTTCCTTATCTCCACATTTGGCTGCTTCCTGAGTTTGTTTCTATGTACTGGGTAGCTGCTAAGAATTCTTGAGTTGATAGAGTGGCCTTGTGTGGTAGGTGTTCTATAGGGCCCCGAGGCTCAGCCTTCCCAGTCACCTGAGGTGGATGCTCTTGGTGCACCCCTTTGTGGGCTTTTGCATAGTCTTGTTGTAGTTAAGCCTTGATTGCTGTTGTTATAACTGGGATGAATTGACCTTCAGGCCAGTTGGCTGTGAGGACCCGCTGTGTCTTCAATGGAAGACCTATTGCGCAGGAGATACCCTTATGGTGCAGGACTTGCTTTAGTGGGGCTTGGTGCTCACTGAGTCTGCCCCTTAAGTGTGTCTCTTATGGATGTAAAGAGTCAGTATGGTCTGACTCTGACTACTGGGTACACTGACTTTTGGATCTCGAGGAGGTGCAAATTCAGCTACTGTCTGGGGCCGCCCAGCAGGAGCTACAGAGAGATCTGCCAATTCCTCCTCTTTGTATGGGGTTTGGATGTGCCCAGACAAGGCCCATCTGTGAAGTCAGGCAGATTGCTGCTGCCAGGCTTTGGGCCTTCTTTTGAAAGTTCTGGAGCTCTCACACTCAGCTGCAGTTTGACAGGTTTTAGGCGGAGAAAAGACAGGCCATTCATATACAAAAGCCAATGTGCTTGGGTGGGGCAGAACAAACAGCAATGGCTAACAGTCATCTCTGCACCAGAGAGGTTCCCAGGTCTCTGGGTCTCATGGCCCCATGCAGGAACAATGACTGCTGTGAGTACTTCAGAGAGAAAGCTGCCCTTGCATTCCTGCCTTGATACCAGACATTCCAGTTTCTCCCCATATGTGTCTGAGTCACCACCCAGAGTCTCGCCCAGAAATGGAATTCAGATCAAGCGGGAGCGTGTGTCTCCCTCCCAATTAAAAGAGCAGCACAGCTGAAACCGGTTTGGCTTAGTGGATAGAGCGTCGGCCTGCGGACTGAAGGGTCCCAGGTTCGATTCCGGTCAGGGGCATGTACCTTGGTTGCGGGCACGTCCCCAGTGTGGGGCGTGCAGGAGGCAGCTGATCGATGTCTCTCTCTCATCGATGTTTCTAACTCTATCCCTCTCCCTGCCTCTCTGTAAAACATCAATAAAATAAAATAAAAAAGAGCAGCACATCCAGGTACCTCCTCTTTCCGTACCTCTGCATCTCTTACCAGTCTAAATGTGCTTTCTTCACCTCTCTAGTTGTGGAACTTCCACTCAGCCAGCTTTCCTGTGGTTCTGGGTGGTAGTTGTTCTGTCTTTTAGTTGTAATTTTGATGTGGTTGTGAGAGGCAACAAGTATGGTTGTTTACCTACCTATGCCGCCATCTTGGTTCTCCTCTCTAATTTTAACTTCTCCATCTTTTTTTAGTACCCATAGGTTCCAGCCACACAAAAGTATTTGTTCCTTTTCCATTTTCCATTCAGCACTTCTGACCCTTTTCAGAGATGAAACTAGTCATATTTAAGTCAGAGTATATTTTTAGTTATGAGATTAAGGGTTATAAATGCAAAGGTATATATCTCCATGATTCCACACATCCATCTATTGAAAAATCTACTATTCTTTTGAGTGTGCCACTCAATAGAATTGCACCTTTTCTGAGTTCTCTATACTCCCTTTCTTTGCACATTTTTAGCACTGAAGTCTTCCTTGTAATTTCACAACTCTCTATGATTAATTATACCTTTATTTGTGTCCCCTACTAGACTTTACTCATATTTCCAATGTATTAGCACAGAATTAGCAACTATTCTTATTAAATAGTAAAGTACCTGTTTTATTTGTTCCTTGTGATTACAGTAGATGGCAGTATTTTACATAGCACTTCAACATTAGTAGCTAACAAGAATCTTAAGGAGCTATTCTAATGAAGTATAGTTCTATTCTGGTTTGGAGTTGCATGGTAGTATTAGGCATAATTGAAAGAAATTTGGAAAAGAGAAAAGTATAAAAAAGGCCAAATCTATTGTAGTTAATGGCATTGAATTAATATTGTCTTCTTAATTGTTTTCAGTGAGTTAAGGAGACTATTCAAACTTAGATTTTAACATTATAAAAATTGATGGCTTCATTTTGGAGCTAATGATAAAGAGGATGCTGTAGAATATGATTTTTTATAGTTTTTTTGCTAGAAGCTAAATTCAGCAGGTCATAAATGCAAGAATTTCATCAAAAGGTTGGTGGAACTTGGGGACTCAGCAAGGGCTGAATCACATATGTTATTGCCTGTTGTAAATGGCTAAGGCATTTCCCCAAACCTGAAAAGGATGCATAAATGATTGCTTGCTGCCAGACAGCTGAGGGCATCTTATTCTACATGTTATTGCCTCCTACTAGCCAAACACCTGAATAGCCACAGGCAGTTTCTCCAATCTGACAATAGATTCTGTATACCAAACCTTACTCTTTGATATGTATATCTACCTTGCTTTAGGACAATTTGTGTTAATAAAAAGCAAGGGGGCTAGAGAGAGGAAAGTACTTTGTTCCTTTAGCCAAGCTCCTCTGGCCCCACAAAATGCTTTCCAAAATTATGTTTCATCTCTGGACTCTTGACTAATTTATACACAGCGCCTTCTCCAGATTCCTGAACCCATTAAGATGTAGAATAAAGAATCCTGGCAGTCTTTAACAATTGATACTTTTTAGGTGAATAGATACAGTGTGTAAAGCTTTGAGATTTGGCTTAGGATATGAAATTCCAAATTATCACTATTTAAAATGAAATATTTTTCATATAGTCTCATCTATGAGAATTATAGGATTATATTTTTTAGATAAAAATATAATTCTTTTTCAAATAGATTTTTCACAGAAAAGTATCTCTGGTGTTTGTAGGGTACCATATTTAATAATTTTTGTGTTGTAAATAATGATATTAAAACCAAGTCAGGTTTTTTTTCCTTTCATATCATCACCAATACTACTTAGAACTGTTGTGCAATTAAAAATCTTTAATCCCTACTAAGGGTTCTTACTACTTAAATAATGGGTGTAGTCATCTTTTCTTATTTCGAAGTCTTTCATTTTTATTGGTTTGGGCTTGGATTTTTGCTGACTTCCATAAGATTTCTTTAAAAGCAAATTCATGGTAAAAAGTGGTATACATTTATATTTGTACTTTAATTTTCTCCATATCTACATATATGTATGAATCTGTGTCTCATTTAATTCTGTATCCCCATTGACTAAAGGTTAGGTTCTAAGCCAATGTTTCTGGATGGATGATTCTGAAAGTATTCTTACTTCTCACTTTGGACCACTTTTCTTATACTAACTGAGTCTTCTCAACTGAACAGAAAACTGCTATGTAGTTGTTGATAGGGGCATCATGGGATCATAATAATGTATTTTAATTGTGAAGTGAATATAATTTTTGGCCATCCCTTGGTTGGTATATAACATTATCTTAAGAGAATGTGGCCTATATTATTTCTCATTTATGGAATTTATTGTGTTTTTTGTGACCTTGATACATTTCTAGAAAGAAAAATAACATTTAACTAATAGGATTTTTCTAGTTCAGAAAATACAATAAACATACATTTCAATTATTTTATATCATCCCTGATGACACAGTTAGGCCACTTTCCTTTCATATTTCCTATTTTTTAGGTTATGTGTTAATATTCTATATTTCTTGGGGGATCTTGTTTTATTGTGAATGTTTTATACTTTTTATTTACTAAAACTTATTTTAAACTTAATAAAAATACAGATGTGTTGAATCTACTTTATACATTAATTAAAATAATCCACATAGGTTGAATCTACACAGAGTATGATAAGGATTCTTGGACTCTCTGCAACCTTACCCAACTACCTCGATGTTGCTACATTTTTACATGTTAATCCCTACATCGGCCTTTTCTTCTTTGATGGTCGTTTTCGACCAGTTCCTCTTGGACAAACATTTCTAGGGGTTAAAGGTGCAAATAAGGTAAGTATTCATTTTAGTAATTACGATTTTTTTCTAAAATTATTTTTGTTGGTGTATTTAGGATTAGCGGCTCTACAAAACCATTTTAGTAGCATTACAAATACAATATCCTAGACCAGTGGTTGGCAAACTCATTAATCAACAGAGCCAAATATCAACAGTTACAATGATTGAAATTTCTTTTGAGAGCCAAATTTTTTAAACTTAAACTTCTAATGCCACTTCTTCAAAATAGACTCGCCCAGGCCTTGTATTTTGTGGAAGAGCCATACTCAAGGAGCCAAAGAACTGCATGCGGTTCGTGAGCCGTGGTTTGCCGCTCTGTTGACTAATGAGTTTGCTGTCCACTATCCTAGACGAAGTCAGGCACTTTCTCAACTATATGTACTAGAGAAATCTCTTCTCCAAAAAGTTGCTTATTAAAAAAAAAAAAGTTGCTTATAGTAGTTTGCATTGCCATTATCAATGTATATTTTGTATTCTCAGTTAGGAATACAAATTACATATAAGAATCTGCATTTCAAAAAGTTATTTTGCTATGATTGAAGGACAATATGAAATAATAAAAGGCTCTCATTAACCAATAATACATATGTTGGTATATTTAAACTAAATAATACCTTGTATGCAATTGAAAATAATCACATGGTAAGCAACTATTAAGGGAGGTGCTCTATTTAATTTATGTTTTATAATTAATACATACTAATTATATAAATGTGGCATTTCTGAAATTCCTTATAATACGTTAAAAAGTTTGATTATCTAGTTTTAGTAGTATTACCTTGTACATTTGAAGGATTAAAGTGCTTATTTTGGACTTTTGTTTGTTTACTTATTTATTTTTTTACTTAAATAATTTATCCCTTTGTTCTCTCTCTTTTATTTTCTTTTTGCTCAATCCCTAGACATACACACACAATGCCACTACCTCCTCCCCCTCCCCACCAGCACTACTACCACCAGAGCTATCTGCCTGCTCTGTATCTATGAGTTTGTCTATATTTTGATGAGTAGTTCAGTTTGTTCATTAAATTCCACATATTATTGAAATCATATGGATTTGTCTTTCTTTACTTATTTTACTTAGCATAATGTTCTCCAGGTCTATCCATGCTGACTTTTATTTTTAAATAGCATGAAGAAATACTTTATTTTGCATTAAATCAGTGGTTCTCAACCTGTAGGTCACGAACATCTGTGGTAAGGAAGAAGATCATTGGAAAACACAGATGTTTACATTATGATTCATAATAGTAGCAAAATTATAGTTATGAAGTAGCAACAAAAATAATTTTATGGTTGGGGGGTCATCACAACAAGAGGAACTATACTAAAGAGTTTTGGCACGAAAGGTTGAGAACCACTGCATTAAATTATCTGTAGAAGTATCTTTAGGAGACTATTCATAGACCATATGATCTCTTAAAAAAAATAGAGCCATGTGTTACTATGTCAATCTTGATCATTAATATATTACACTAGAGGCCTGGTGCATGAAATTAATGCACTTGGGGGGAGGTGGGTCCCTCAGCCTGGCCTGTGCTCTTTCACAGTCCAGTGCCCTTGGGGGATGTCCATCTGACAGGTTAGACCCACTCCCTGTGAGCCCAGCTTCTGACCGAGCAGCGCTTCCCCTGTGGGAGTGCACTGATCACAAGGGGGCAGCTCATACATTGAGTGTCTGCCCCTGGTGTTCAGTGAATGCCATAATGACTGGTTCCATCAATTGCATAGTAGCCTTTTATTATATAGGATTTCTTATCTAAAAATAATTTTATTAATAAAATAAGACCATTTTACATTATTATAAATAAAATACTCAGCTAAAATTTATCAGAAATGATTGTCACTTTAAGAGTTAATATGCTCCCATTAACATTGCAGAAAAGTAATGTACCTTTTGAATTGTAGGAAGGCATTTCCAACTTATGCACATAAAAGATAGTTTATGATATGGTGATAGTCAACATAGAAAAAAGTTTCTTCATTAATGATTCCAAATGTGTGTTTTTTTATTTGCTGTTTGTTTTTTTAATCATGTCTTTATATATATTTATTTAATTTTAATGTATCATCAGAGCAGGTGTAGAGATGCTTCTTGATACTGTAGTGTTCTTTCAGCTTCACCATTTAAATGATAGCAGCTGCTTACAGAAAAATATAGAGAAGGAAATTTTTTTCAATGCTTGTCAGCCACTTTAAATCTCTTTTATATTTCATCATACAAATTGGCAAATCAATTAAAGCTAATTAAATGCAAACTATTTTTACCACAATATGTTAGTATCATAACCATAAAAGTAATGGTGTTAGATGATGAACCATCATAATTATTTTGAAGGTTTAGAAATTTGGCAAAATTAAAAAAGACTTTTACATATCTTACATAGTATAAACAATGAATTAATTATATAAGTTATAAATGTAGGTTTTTGTCTTACTAAAATGTATTATTTTTACACTCAGCTGTAATATACAGTTGGTAACCATTATGTATTTCCCCAGGGTATCTGTTGTTTGATATATTTTCTAGCCAGTTGTTAATTTGTCATTTCCTTTAAGAAGAAATCCTTATAAGTTTCTCAGAGTTTCATTTAAAATGTCATGGTAAGATTCAGTTGTATGGAAGAACATGGAAAATGGTATGTGTGACATGTCATATTTGAAATATGTAATTATTTTGCCATAACTCAACTTAAAGTACACTGAAAGATTAGCAGCTTTATTTGGACGAGTTGTTTTTTGAATAATTAATGGGGAGTAAATTATCTTGTGATTATCTACCTTAGTCATTATAAAACTTGAGTTTCAGAATGCTGAAGTTTTACATTATTAAAACAAAAAATATAAATCATAGTCATTTCAGGTGTATATGACATTTTCATTCCCTCCAAACTCTTAATAAATGTTAAGTAAAAATACACGGCTGTGTCATATGCCTCCTCCTTTGGGTTAAACACTTCATTTTGATTGACAGTTTGCTCAGAATTAATTGTGAGAATGAAACCAGTTCTTAATTCATAAATTTGATATTAAATTTCCACTTAAGCAGAAATATGTTACTGTAGAAAATGATCTACCTTTCTACATAAACATTACAGAAAGTGTTTCTTTAGATTTCAGTTTTCTATACCATGACATTCTATTGGTAGTGTTCTGGTGATTTTGAAAATTACATAGGAAAACTCTATAGTTTATAGAAGAAAAACAGCCTAAAGAATGGACTTGTTGGAGGAAAACAAAGAAAGTAACTTTAAAATGATTCTAAAATATGTGTAACTAGTATATTATTTTTAAAATTACTGTCTTTAAAAAACGTGGCACGCTTAGTATTCTGAAAGTATTGTGTGATGTGTTTTCTTTGTATTTTTAAATTGGGTTTGTTTCTATCAGGTTGTTATAGGTTAGATATTTATATTGCCTTTGCTATTTCTGCATTCTAGCTAGTCTGAAAGTAAATAAAGATGCATTTTAATTGGCAGTTGTTTTGTAGTTAGAAATTTTATAATTGTTTCATTTTATTTTTGTTTGTTTGTTTTAAACACTTTAAGGTGCAACAGTTGAATAACATGGATGAAGTATGTTATGAAAGTGTTCTGAAGCAAGTAAAGGCTGGACACCAGGTATACTTTATTTTATCCTGTTTTAGGCAATGCTGTGTTTTTGCTTCATACAGTGACCCTTGGTCTCTGTATTTTTTAAATGTTGTGTAAATATTACTGGTATAAAAGAGACTGAGCAAAAAGAGTTTAAGCAAATTTAACCCTTTGGCACACCAAAAAGCAAAAATGAGCAGGGAGAAAATTACTGCTAATTCTGTCACCCAAAGATGGTTTCTATTGGTGTATGTTTTTCCATTTGTTAAAATGTTTTATTCTCTATCTTTTCTCAGTTATTTCTATAGTTTCTGTAAACTATGTATTATGTTATCCCTATCCAAAAATATCACAGAACCATAAATAGAAAGTGTAAATAAACATTTAGATTAAAGATGTCAGATTTAAAAAAGTAGTGCTGTGTTTTATGCAATATTGTTCTTTCAGGTTTTGTGTTCCAATAGGACAGATCCTATTAAATTGGGTCATAAAGAAATCTTGTTGGTTAAGTTCATAGTATAGTGTCACATGCAAGGGAAATCCTTGGTAAATATAATTTGACTAGAGGTCTGTTGCATGGATTCATGCTCTGATGGGGTCCCTTGGCCTGGTCTGCGGGGATCGGGCTGAAACCAGCCTGGTGCATGGATTTATCCAGGGTGTGTATGGCCTGTCTCATCCACTCCTAATTGGCCAAACCACGGCAGCAAATTAACCTACTGGTTGAAGCGTCTGCCCCCTGGTGGTCAGTGCACGTTATAGCGACTGGTTGAACAGTCGGACACTTAGCATATTTGGCTTTCATTATATAGAATTTTGATGAATTGCTTCATCTTCAAAGATTTAACATCCTTAGTAAGGTGGGATATTGGGAAATATAAAATTAATCAGGACTATGGCCCATGGGATAGTTGCCTCTAGTGTTACAAATGCCCAACCCAGTGCCTTCAGATTGTAAGTGCTGAGTTGTTAAGGCAGCGCCTTAGTCTTTTACATTAATGCAGTCATCTCAAGTTAAAAACTCTTTTGCAACTTGAGAACAAAGCTTTATCTTTTTCATTGCTTTATGTGTGTGACTTTGAAAAAGTTGCCCCAAACTGAGATCTTTTCCTCTTTCAGTCTTCTAAAAGGGGTTGTTCTGTTTAAGTCTTCTATTTGCAAGTTGCTCTGCCAATACCATTTGGCCTGTAGGTGCATGTAGCTTGATCCATGGCAGCTTCTGCCAGTTGCCTTTGTAGTGTGTCCAGGACTGAAATTACAGTGTGGATACTTAGAAAGGAGGATTGTTGCACAGTTGGATTTTGGAAGCTGAGGTAGATATCTCTTTCAACAAGACTAACCAACCTTTATTTAATTCATCACACAAGAATTGCCACTTCACAGGGTTATTTGTGAAAGTTTGTTTTCAGTGGTTTAGAACCCCTCACTGGATTACTTCTTGAAGTGATACTACGCTATGGTCCTCTGTTTTTATTACAAAGTTAACAAAGAACTTCCTATAGAATAGACTTTCTGAGTTGTATTTCTTCCCCTTTTTTATTTGTTTTTTTAGTCGTCACCCAAGGATGTTTTTTGCATTGATTTGCAGACAGAGTAAAAGAGAGGAGTGGGGAGGGGAGAGAGAGAGAGAGTGGGGCATTGATATGAGAGAGATATTAACTGGTTGCCTCCCGCACACACCCCAACCCCTCAACCGAGGTATGTGCCCTTGACCAGGAATTGAACCCAAGATCCTTTAGTCCTCTGTTCAATGCTCTAATCACTGAACTAAACCAGCCAGGACTGTTTCTTCCTTCTCTTAATCGAGGTTGAATACAATACTACCTCAGTTATTAGCTCTCTTTGTATAAGGCTCCAAGTGATAAGTTTCACCAAATGAATTTGTATGTATACATCTATCAGAAAATGAAAAATACATAATTTAGCAATCTTTTTATTTTATTATCTGAAAAACTGACCTCTAGCCCTGACCCATTTGGCTCAGTGGATAGAGCATCACCCTGCGGACTGAAAGGTCCCAGGTTTGATTCCGGTCAAAAGCATGCACCTGGGTTGCAGGCACATCCCCAGCAGGAGGTGTGTAGGAGGCAGCTGATCGATGTTTCTCTCTCATCGATGTTTCTAACTCTCTATCCCTCTCCCTTCCTCTCTGTAAAAAATCAGTAAAATATATTTAAAAAAACTGACCACAAATTAACTCTTCAATTACATTATTCTGCCTAACTCTGATAACTGAAAGGTCTTACGTGATTTATTCTAAAAGACTCTTCTGTTTAAATGTTTTATTGTATATATAAGTACAGTAAATTGTGTGTGTGTGTGTGTGTGTGTGTGTGTGTGTGTAGAGAGAGAGACAGACAGGCAGAGACAGAGATACAAAAGCAGACAGGCAGAGAGCTGTGCTTCTGGTATTCAGATATAGCCATAACTGACTGTACATTATTAAGTGGCCATCTACATATTCAATAAAGGTGCTTTTTCTTGTTAATAAAATATAAATTATTTCTTATGGGGCTATGTACTTAATGAACGTTAGCTTTATTTTGTTGTCTTTTAAATATACTTTAGCAGGTAGTATATAGCAGTAAGAAATTGTAAGTTAGTCTATTCTAGTTCAGGGAAACATAGAATTTTCTCTAATACTCCCTCTCCCTGACAACCCAGTTAAAAAACCTTTCCAGGGAATATTCCTTGATTTTATTTGTTTTCTTTACCTTCATTTTGTTTTGGTATTTGGGGTTTTCTTCCTAGTTGTTTTTTTTTTAAGTAATTTTATCAGAGCAGCTCCTTTTCAGACCTTTATTAAATAGACTAACTGCTGTGTCCATTAAAAGAAAAAAACACATTCTCAGGTAAATAAATACTTTCCATGATCAAAAACTAGTAATTTTAAATAAACATATATACAAATAAATTCATTTTGCTTTTCTCTCATTAGATTAAATTGGAATCGAGCAAATTTCACCTTCAAAAGCCATGCTGATAGTCTCTGAATATACTCTTTCATGGGTTTCAGTGTATCAGCCATCTAAATGTGTGGGCTCATGTACTTAATAGATTTTATGTGCAGCTTTGCCTGAAAAGTATTAAAAACAGTAGGAGGCAGTTGTGTTCCACTCAAGCATGTGTGATGACAGATGGAGAAAATCTTTTCATGTTGACTTTTCAACAGTCATACTCTGCAAGACTTCAAGCTCTTCTTGGCTATTGGGAAATTAAAAGTTGGCGATTCAGCCTTTAATTTTGATCCATCTGCTCAAACTAATGAGACGTCTCATTTGTAAGCTTCTCTTTGTGTTACCAAATGCAAGTACAGCTTTATCATTCCTGTTAATAATTCCCCTCCTCCTGTGTAACTTGCAGAATGGGAAAATAATTGATGCCTTAACCCTATTGAGATTTTCTTGTTATACAAACTTTGTTACAGTGATGGGAAAAGAAATTAGAAACTTCCTCAGAGAATATGGCATATTTAGTAAGTCAACTTGTTCATTTTTTACAATAAAAAAAGTTAAGATTCTTTTTAAGTAGCTTTTTACTCAAAAGTCTACCTCTAGTTTTGCTGGAAGCTGCCCATTGCTTTCACTAGCAGAGAGGTCTGGCCCTGGAACCTGGAAGGCTAGTCAACCTTGAGGCTCTCACAAGGGTCAGAGCCAGACACCCACTGTCTAGTTGAGACAAAGGTAGCTGAAGCAACTTCCACATTTTATTCTTATGTAAATGGTTACTGATAAGATAGTTTGCCTGTTCCTGGAAATTGCCTGCCTAAGAGCTATGGGTGTTTTCCAAACCTGAATTAAAGGGATTGCAAGGCCAGAACAAAGCAGAGTCCTCTCTTGGGCTTCCGCCTGGCCCCCAATTCCCAAATTAATATTTTCTTGTCTCTCTCATTTGTGTGCGACCTCCTCCAAACCCTGAACCTGAACCCTAAGCCACATAGGAAGTGGGGACGGGGGGTACACTTGCACAGTTTCAAGATTTTACAGTATTAAAGAGAAAAATGTCTTCTTCAACCTTGGTTTTCCTTATTCAGATGTATATTTTGTTTTCTCTTTCTGCATTGTTTGTAAGTTTTTAGTCCCTGTTAGATTCTAATAAGAACTCACGTTTTAAAATTGACTAATAATTATAGATGAAACTTATTACTATCTGAAAGGATTTATTTTTTCGTTTCTCAGCATTACTTCCTATCTTAGTTTATATAAATTTAATTATGTACAATTGAAACATATTTTACCATGCTAACTTCAATCCTCTAAAATAAAAGCATAATATGCAAATCGATCGAATGGCTAAACAGTGGAATGACCATCCGGATGACCATCTGGGACCATGCTATGACACCCACTGGCATCAAGCCAGCCAAGGCGGGTGTGATGCAATTGTTCAGGGGTTCAGCCTTTGCTCCATGATTGCCCCTCAGAGGGAGGCCCTGACCACCAGCTGATGGGGCGATCAATCAGGGAGCTCCATGATCACCCCAAAGAGGGAGGTCCAGGCCACTGACTGTGAGCTGTGGCTGGTGGGTGGGGCCTCTTTCTGTGAGGGAAGCCCAGGTCCTGCGTGCCGATAGCTGGCTTTAGGGTGCTGGAGGGAAGCTGGGGGAAAGGAAGGCCTACTCTTGCATGAATTTCATGCTTCGGGCCTCTAGTACTTTAATAATGGAACTTTTCATTTGCCCTTTTGCCTGAAAATTGTTCCTTCCTATAGATACTAACATCACTAATTCTTGGTACCAGTGCTTCTGTCATATCAAATTTGTCTAACATAACATTTATTTGTGAATTGAATGCTGCTTTCTTGTCAGCCTTCTTTGTTCCTCCCTTCCCTAATTGAGACATGTTCCCAAAGGAAGATAAAAGCATGATTTTGAGGAAGGAGACATTTTAATAATTATGAGCACAGAATGAGCTCCTTTAAAAGGTCACAGGGTACCTATATTGTGTGGGCATTACCTCCTTCCATATTTGCCTCACACCCTTTCCTTCCTCATTTTCCACCTCCCTGCCTTCTTTCAGACCCTTATCATGGAGATGCTCTTCTCTTTTCCTCTGAGCTTTTACATATCTTGTTTCCTCTGCCTCACACATTTCTTATTCTCTGCTTGGTTGTCCTCTACTAAACCATTCAGGTCTCACCTTTCTTTGAGAAGCACCTCCTCCCCTTCCTTTTTCTTACCTCCCTAACTTTCACCTTCCTGTGATTAACTATATAACAACAAGGTGTATATCTTCATATTTCTAGCTACAGTTTTACCTCTCTACGCCCCCCCCCCGGGGGGGGGGGGGGAGGGGGGGGTTTGGGGGTGGGGGTGTAAATCGGGGAGGTGGGGGGTCTAGCTCTAGGTTTGCTCATGTCAGATTGTCATGGCCTCACCAGTACCTGATACACATTTGGTGCTCAGGCAGTGTTTGATGAATACATAAATGGGAGATGTAGTATTCTTCATAAGTCTGATTTATTCTTAAAGAATTAAGCGGCAACCAACTTCAAGTTCCATGGTAGACTGAATGTTTAGGTTGAGGGGAGAACAACCTGGAAATGTGGGAATGACATCAAAGATTGCTTTGATTACTAATTAAGGAATTTTTCCTCCCTGTAGGCAATAAAGAACTATGTTATAAAAAATGTTTCATTTTACAGATTTACTCTTAATATTATTTCATCTAGTTATAGTCATTTCTGTTGGACATATGAAATTACCTGACTTTGTTTTAATTTAAGATATCAATCTGACTTAGCTATTTTTGATGATATAGACATAATTTGTGCCACCAGTTATTTTAAGTTAATATATTATTTCTTTCTTTAATTTCTGTTCATTAAACCTTAGGGGAGAAACTTCTGAACCCTTTAAAATTTTATATGTTTAAGAGAACAGAGAAAAATTCAATTTTTTTGAAATATAGTTTATAATAAAAGTACTCAATTATGTTCTTGAAATTTTATATATATATATGTATATACATATACATATATATAAACAGTTTTTTATTAATTAGTAATGTTTTTTTCATTTGCAAAGTGAATACTTTTTAATATGGAATATTTGTATTGCATTTTCAGATCTTCATTGTTATTAGCATTCCTTTTTCCCTTTGTTTTTAATAATTTTTCAGTTATTGAAGTAATACATTCTTGTAACAAGTGAATCAACACACAAGTGTAAAAAAGAAAAGAAAAAACGAATGAATTACATTTTCTTCCCCTCACCTCACCCCCAGTACTCCTACCCTTGAAGTGTATTCCGTTTTCTCATGGCACATACACACATATACAAGTATGTACATATATTTGGCATTTGAGCTTTCTAAATTTGACAATCAGTGGCTTCTGGAATTATAACACAAATGGACAGAGCATAGTTTGTCTCAGAATGAAATTTAGAAAATTTGAGGACATAAACTATATTTAGTTCTATCGTAGAACAGTCTACAGAATAAGCCAAAAGATCAAAAGAAATAAATGCTGTGCATAATCTTGTGGAGGGGTAGGAGGGGGAGAAAAACAAATTTATTTTTCCAAAACTGATTTTCTTTATATTAGATTTATTATGGAACACTAAAGAACATATGTAATCATTCAAACCTGGAAAGCAAATCTCCATCTACTTCATCCACTATATAGTAGGTTATCTCTATTTTTTATGTGTCTGATTAGTATAACTCCCTTATAGAAGCCATCAACTTTTCCATCCATTTTCTCATGCTTCCTATCTTCGTTGGTGCACCTCTTCATGATTTACGTTGCCAAATGTGAAGATAGTACAAGTTGCTTTGTTCTCTTACTAGGTGTTATTTTTTAACCATATTATTGTGTAATTTTCCTCTGTTGGTTCTGTTTCATACCTCCAAAATGCTTTGCATGAAAACAGCTATGACTATGGGTCTTTGAACATATGCTTTATAGTATATTTGGCCAATACATAAATGCATGTTTTCTAACATAAATATATATTGCACATAAAAAGTAAAGTTAGTTAAATTATGTATAATTTGTCAAAAATTTTGTTGTTTTGAAAGATTCCATATAAATCTGTAGTTAAGTTAAATCAAGTATTCTAGACTGAGGAAATGATTTTATTAGATTATTTGGTAATTTACATAATTTTTATAATTACAGCATTGGATTACAAAAATATATAATGATCAGGTTAAATAATATTTAAAAAGTATTGACTCTTGTATTCATTTTTATAAAGTATTTTGTATATTTAGTATTTCATTAATTTCTGTTGATAATAAAACCTAATTTATACATGTTTATTTTATCTTGTTATTTATATTTTCAAATAACAGTAATATAAACTAGGAAGTACTAAAACAATGTTTGTAATCATTTTTCTGTCTTTAATAACACCATAGAAAATTCTCTGGGTAGCTATTCATAGTATTTTACATTAAATTGTCTAAAGTTAATTTGACACCTATTTATTTCATTTTAGAAAATGATATATTGAATATCTTTATTAACTGGTTTCCAGCTGATATTTAGACTTGGAAGCAGTGGGAGATACATTTAATAAGTTTAGTTACCACAGAGATATGTTGACTGTATTTTTATAGCTAACTTTGTGATAAGACTGAAAAATTGGTGTCCAAGGGAAATCTGATACAATTATTCATGTGTTTGCTCAAAGTGCAAAAAAGGGAGCTGAACATTCAGTCTAAATTAGCCATTGCTGCTTTTACTATCTTGTTTGTAGCTGGGTATTTAAAATGTTTGTTTTCATGGTAACATATTTATATGTGAAGGAGTTAGAAAAAAGAAATATCTCTATAGTTAATATTATAAAACTAGAGGCCTGGTGCATGAAATTCGTGGATGGGAGTGGGGGGCAGGGGGTCATGTCCCTCAGCCCAGCCTGCACCCTATTAAATCTGGGACCCTTTGGGGATGTCCGACTGCTGAACATCCCTCTTGCAGTCTGGGACTGCTGGCTCCTAACCATTCACCTGCCTGTCAGCCTGATTGCTCCTAACCACTTCTGCCTACCAGCCTGATTACCCCCTAACCACTCCCCTGCCAGCCTGATCGATGCCTAACTGCGCCCCTGCTGGCCCAATCATCCCCAATTGCCCTTCCCTGCCAGCTTGATCATCCCCAACTGCCCTTCCCTGCTACCCTGATCACCCTCAATTGCCCTCCCCTGCTGGCCATCTTGTGGTGGCCATATTTGACCACATGGAGGTGACCATCTTATGCAAGGGTGTGAGGGTCAATTTGCATATTATCTCTTTATTATATAGGATAGGATTCTGCCTTTAAGAAAATAACACAGTTTCAGATCTCATCTCATTTTTTCTTGGTTTAGTAAATGAATAGGTGGGAAATGCATCTCTAACTATATCATGACAAATACTGTGGGCATTTCCAAATTGTACAGCATTCATCAAGTTAGTGGCCGCTACTAAAATATGTTCAGAGACCTGTTAAGTCTTGTAAAGGGTTTAAGACATTACCCTACCTACATGCAACATACCACAAGTTAACTTCATTGTGTACTTTATGTATAGATATGTGCACACAATGAGAAATAGGAGACACTGGATTAGAGAACAGACCTTAATATTTATTCACAATACATCTAGCTTTCCCAGGGCAACATGATAACATGAGTTGCACCATGAGACTAGCTCAAAAATTAGGAAACTTGGAACTTACATAGTTGTTGCTAGCACATCTGCTCACCCCCTCCTTCAGTGGCGGTGGGATAATATGGGGAGAGGGAAGAGAATAAGAGAAAAGGGATGAAGAAGTAAAAGGAGAAGAAGAGTGAGGAAAGGAGGGAGGGAGAGAGAGAAGGAAAAGAAGTAAAACCAACTGAACTGCCCAAGTGATTTTTACTTTAGAATATAAACAGATTCTCTCCAGAAAGGAAGGGAAGGCCTGTACCCTGGAATATAAGCACCTGTCTCCTTGAGAGAGAAGGAAAGGCTCTCGGTTTTATTACTCTCGCGGGGGAAAGCAGAGACATCCTCTGCCTTTCAAGCACTTCATTTTCTCTGCTCACAGGCCCCCCTACCATGTAGGAACACTTAAGAACTTCAGGGAGGATTATTGTCAGAAAGACCTAATAGTATCTGAAAAGGACATGTATTCCGCTAAACCATCCCAGGGAGACAGAGTCTACTATTCCTACCGTGGTTTACTTTAAAGAAAAAAAAAGGGAGGAAAAGAAAAAATAACTTTCTAACCTTGCCTTCTATTGCATACTCTCTCCAGTAACTGTTTTGTCTTGTTCTCCATGTTTTGTTAATATAGTATTAGATTTACTCTGTCTTATAGCTATATTTTCTTGTTTTTCTTTTTTCTTTTTGTAAAGAGTATTGATTGAAGAGTACAGATTTGTGGAGGAATGATTTGTTTTTCATTTGTGTTTTAGAAAGTGGCCTAAAGGTATGGAGACAATTAAGAGCCAATCTAAAAGGAATTATAATTTTGATTTCTTTTCTCTACAGTTTTTATTAGTTTAGCTAGTAAATTTGATTGAAACTATATTGGCTTACTAGGGCTTCTTCTTTTCAAGTAAGTATATTCTTTTAGGAAGAATCTTTTTAAGTGTGTTACTTATTCAATGCTCAGTTGAATATTAAGAAATTATACATGCTGATTATTGTCTAAGACGAGAAATGAAAAATACTGATGGAAATCTTAAAAATACATTTCTATGTTGTTATTTTATGAAATTAGATTCAGTCCTGAACATCTTATAGTGTTGAATAGTAATAGGCCTTCAAGACTAGTGGCATCTGTAAAAATGAAATTGTTAGCTCACTAATGAATTTTATTTGCATAGTAATAGACTAGCTGATCTTGCTTAGTTTGCTCTACAGAATAGATGTTGCTATCCGGGACCTATCAATAACGAATGTCAGTGCAATTTGGACTGTCATGGAAGTCAGTAAAATATTTTTTGGTATGTGATACTGTAATGTATCAAAGAATCTTTATTCTGTCTTACCAATTTTTATTGGATTAATCTAGATTTAGCAATGAATTCTTGATCTCCATTTGTCCTGTGGAAACTGATTAGGAACAGTGTAGTTTGGGTCATGTCATTAAGATTTTTGTTATGTTTATGAACATCTTTGACACAGCATTAATTCATAGTGCTTGTATTTTTAAAACTTCATTAAATTCCTTTGTCATTAGATTATTCATTAAAAGTAGTTGGCTTCAATATATGTTCCTTAAAATTTCATTTATGTGTGTGTACCTACATGAACTCCTTAAAATGAATAATTAATCTTTTAATATTTATAATATAGACTGAAATTTTAAAATAGAAATGTAATTCTAAATTTATAAACTTCTAATTTAATGAGAATGCTTTATGATTTGGGATCTCTTATATAATCTGGTTGCCTTATTAAGGTCAGAGCCTTGGTGGATAGAGTGTCAAATACAGACACTGCTACGCTTTGTTTTAGCACATGAACTCTATCTGGATCATCAGTTTTAATTCTAGATATTGAACAGAATGGAGATGGTTTTTTTAGACTAACTGAGGCACTAGCAATATTCAGCACATATTTATTGAATGCCCAGTGTATGCCAGAGACTGTGCTGGTGAAAGAAAGCAGAGACAATGCATTACTGTTGCTTGTAAACCCATGAGAGAAGCAAAGATTAATCTAAATAACTACACAATAAATATATAGATTTGATAAAGTAAACTTTCCCCCACTTTTTTTGGATCTACTGATGATATTTAGCTCCATATTCCTTCCATTTCACTGTGTTTAAGAAGTGCTTCCTCCTCCCCTATTTGTTAATTTATTCTTCCATTAACTTAGATTCTTATTTACTCATAGGTTTATAATACATTATTATATTACTTACGTTGATGATCGTAATGTCCCAAATTTGGCCAAGGGGTCCCTTCAAGTTGGCTTCTTTATATTTTTTGTATGTCTTTGCCCCAGACTTGAAATTAATTATTTCTGCAAGCAAATCTATTTCCTTTTTAGTAGAGAATAGTGTTTAGTCACCAGTAAAATATGTTTTATATTTTAAATGCATATTTTTACTGATTTTCCCCAAATAAAATATTATCCAGAAAAATGCAAGAGTTGATAGGTTTCTAGAATGTTCAAGCTTTTGGCAAAAAGAAAATACAATGTTTGGCGGTTTCTTTCCATTAGGAGAGTTCCTCCTATGCTGCTATATGCAGACTGTTCCAGGGTGCTGTGCAGGGAGCACAGAACTGCTGAGTTTAGGAGTGGGAGAAGTGTACTGTTGGGAGAGATACATGAGATTCGGATCTCTTAGGGAGACTAAGTAGTTTTAATCTGTTAGTAGTTTCTGTTTTTGTGGTGATACCGAATAGACTGATCTTTCAAATATGGAATATCCATTTAACTTTTTATGTAGAAATGGGATTTGGTCTTCCACTTTGTCATATTTTCAATATTGAACCAAACAAACTAGTAGTTTTCGCTTATGGGCCTTGAATACCAGCTTGAATACTAATTGGATATACTAGCTGAGCTCAGTGGCTTAGAAATTTGAACAGGCAACTAGGACTCTTGTATTGCATATATGGGAAAGGCCTGTAGCTGAAAATGCTTACCAACTCTAAAAATGGGCTGAGCCAGAGAGTAGAGGGTATACCTTTCCAAAACAGCCCACTTTCAATGCTGCTGATTATCTTTACTAATTGTGAACTTTGCACACAAACATTTGCATAGTTCCTTCTGTCTTTGCTGACCAAAATTTAACTTGTCTGTTTGTTATTTGGATAAATGCTTTTTAAATAAAAACCTATAACAAAACCAGGTTTTCAATTTAAATGCTTTTGTACACAGAAAGCAGCTATAGCTGTGTCACAAATTTGTTAGTGTCATGTATGATATAGAGAATATACTTTGTAAATAGATAGCTTAAATGTTCTATCATTATAATTTGAAATATTACCAAAAATCTTGTTGAAATACATTATTTGCTTGAAAATTAAGATGGATAATACTCTAATTTTTCCCTGAAGTTGTAGGTTATACTAATGAAATAATATTTTATCAACTTTGACTAGATATCTAATAATTTTATTTTAGATGAAAGTATTTTGTAAACAGCATTTAATAGAACCTCGTTATATTTATTTTGACATTGAATTTATGAAAGCATCATAAAGCTTATTAGGCCACCTTCTTATTAGAGATGACAAAACAAAGCTTAATAACATGCCCAAAGTTAGACATTTAATAAGCTTTGCAATTAAAATTAGAACCTTAGCCTTTTCACTTTTTTTTCAATGTTTTCACTCCCACAAAACTGACATTTTCATTTAACCAATCATTGCCCTGCAAAGAGAAGAGAATGCAAAAAATGTATAATAATAAAAGCATAATATGCTAATTAGACCTGACGCCCTTCCAGACAGCCTTCCAGATGAAACCAGGTCCAGGTTGTCAGAGGGAAGCCAGTGCTGGCAGCCAGGGGAAGGAAGGTCTACTTTTGCTTAAATTTTGTGCATAGGACCTCTAATATATCTATAATTTCCATCTCAGAAATCTGGCCTGAGGAAATTATCAATAATATGTCTAAAAAATCTATAACAACCCGATAATTTTCACTGATAAACTTTTTAAAGATTAAATCCTTTCCAAAGAAGTATATGTTCTTTCCATTTAAAAAACTTTTTTTTTCACATTTTTAAGAAATGAATACCAACATATGCCTTTTAAATTCCTTCAAGTTTCTCAGTACAGTTGTTTAAGTTGATATACCTGAAAATATAATGTAAAGTCATATTAAACAGTAGAATAAAGGCACATATTCTTCAGTATTAAAAAAAGAATAAAGAGCATAGAACTCATCTAGTGTCCAAACAGAGAAACTATGATTTATGGAAAACAGCATTAAGAACTGGTGCTGTTCAGCTGAGGAAAGAGCTATCATACTGGAGATATGACAAAAGTTTTTAAATATTTAAAGAATTCTTATTTAGAAAAGCAAGTGCATTTGTTTTCTGTTGCCTTCTAGAGCAATGCTGATCTTGGTCCCAGTGAGTGGGATGTGTAGGGATCAAATTTGGGGTAAAGTAAGGGAAACCTTTATAAAACAAATAATCCTTTTCCCCCCTACTGTGTGGGCCATCTTATTTGTGCCAGGCTCATTTCTAGTACTCTCTATTATTTGTTGTTCATACAGCAGCCTTGTAAGGGATAGCATTTTACAGGTGAAAATTGAAGCACATGAAAATTTGCCCACGTTTATTTAGTATATAAAAGCTAAGTTATGATTGAAACATAGTCTATTTGATTCTAAAATACCATTGGAATTCAAAACAAGTCTGCATGTTGTAAGATTGGCATCAGATAAGAGTTTATTATAGTTTGCTAAGAAATTTTTTCTAAACAAAAAAGTTAATTTGAGTATATTTTAAATATTGAGCAAGTAAAATTAATATTTTTATTAAGTTTATTTAGTTTTATATGTTATAAAATCAGATGAAAACTAAAACATTTATTATGCTTAAGACAATCTTAAGGTATAAAATACACATTTATGTATAGAATATACAATACTGTTGAGGTTATTTATGTTTATAAATATATTGAACTAGAGGCCGTTGCACAAAATTCATGCATGAGGGGGTGTCCTTCAGCCCAGCCTGCACACACTCACAATCTGGGTCCACTGGCTCCTAACCATTCACCTGCCTGCCTGCCTGCTCGCACCTAACAATCTCTGCCTGCCAATCTGATCTCCCCCTAACTGTTCCCCTGCCCCTAACTACCTTCTCCTGTTGGCCTGATTGCCCCTAACTGCCCCCCCTGCCGGCCTGATTGCCCCTAACCACCTCTGCCTCAGCCCTCACCACCGTGGCTTTGTCCAAAAGTATGTCCAGTCTAATTAGCATATTACCCTTTTATTAGTATAGATATTCTCCAAAGAGGAATATAGATCTCATACGGAATGGATAAACCTATATAATACACATATACAACAAAAGCTGAATTAAAAATTTAGAAATAATTTATTCAAGCATCAATTAGATGACATAAATTATATTACCTGAAAAAATATACATATACTTAATATCTTAAGAAAATTAATTAAAGCTTAAGAAAATACTGGTTTTTAGTAAGTTAAGGAGGAAGTGTTTAGGACAGGGAAAATGTTTTTAAAGTATTTACCATTTTAAAAATTCTCTATTTTTTTGTGTCTTAACAATTTAGAGATTATATTGAAATATAAATGTCTTATGCTTCTAATTAAAGTGTACAATGTCTTGATATAGTGAATTTATTGTAAGATAATATTTTATAGTACGTACTTAGCTAGAAAAACGATTCATGTTTTTGCTATCATAGTACATATATCATGTACTAAATCCTCCAAGCTTTGTTTTTTAAAATTATTGTACATTCAGATTGCAAACATCTTTTAGTTAGAAATGTAAAGTATTATGGATTCCTTTTAACCAAATATAACAGTTAAAGTTCTATTCAACTCAAACATAGAAACTGATAAATATTAAAATAAATTGGTGAAGAATATATTTCAGATTCAGGATAATGCCTTAAATATAATTCAATAATGATAACATGAATCTATTTATCATTTAAAAACTTAGGTTTCTTGAGGACTGCAGATTCTCAGTGTGAGAGTCCAGAGGTAGCTCTGAACTGCTGAGTATAGATCTAATTACACAGCGGGGAGCTGCAGAACCACTTCTATTCCAGATTATTTTCTTTGATTTATTTGCATAATTTAATTCATGAAGACAAGTCAGTGAATTATACAGTTTTCTGATATAGCTACAGCAAGATAAATTAACCCTACTTAAGGTAGTTTTTACTTTTGTGGTATATCTGATAAATATTTAACTAGGTGTTTTTAATCTAAAATACATGCTTCAGTAATTTAGTTGGTTGTCAGAAATATCTCATAATAAATGCTAGTTGTTACACCCATGATTAAAAATAGATTTGAAAATGTATTACTTTAGCCTTATTTTTAGTAATAATTTTATTGATATAATGAAAATACGAAATGCCAAATTTTTTACCATTTTAGAACATAAGAATCTTTTCTTCATTCATGCCCATCAATTGAACAATATTTTAGATAATGAAGTAGATTAATTTGATTCATTAAAAATTTAGGAGCTTTGATTTAGGACCTATCTTTGACTTCAAAGTTCAGAATTTTTGTGTATGTGTTTTTTGTTTTGTTTTGTTTTTTGTTTTTTTATATTTTATTGATTTTTTAGAGAGAAGAAGGGAGAGAGATAGAAAGTCAGAAACATTGATGAGAGAGAGAGACATCGATCAGCCGCCTCCTGCACGCCCCACTGTGGAGATGTGCCCGCAAGCAAGGTACATGCCCCCAACCGGAATCGAACCCGGGACCTTTCAGTCCGCAAGCCGACGCTCTATCCACTGAGCTAAACCAGTCTCGGCTGTGTATGTGTTTTTAAGATGCTCTCAGAATAGCTCATTTGATAAGTTGTTGTTTTTTAACCACAGACTTTGAACTTTTCAATGGCATTTAAATAAACATCCATGTAGCTTTACAACATCAAAAGGTTAATCATTAGCAATTTTAGTTTATTAAATATCAGTTGAACATTTGTCTATAAATTTAACTTAAACTATCCAGGAAAATTAATGTCTAGTTGAAAAATTGGAACTTAGCTTAATACTTCATATTCTAATAAAAGGCATCAGTAAAAGTATTAACTCAGCCTATATCTTATCTCTAACTATAAGCCTGATGCACGAAGATTTGTGCAAGAATGGGCCTTCCTTTCCCTGGATGCCTGCACCGCCTTCGCTCTGGCCCCTGAGCTGCCTTTCTGCTCCAGCCCTGGAGCTGCCTTCCTGCTTTCCCATGCTGCTCAGAGGCCCTGAGCAGCCGGGGACAGGGCGGGCTGCTTGCATTCAGCACTCCCCCAGCTGCTCAGCACCTCTGTATGCAAATTAAGTCGCCATATTTATTGGATTAATTTGCATATTCCTAATTGGCTGGTGGGTGTTTTGAAGGTACGGTCAATTTGCATCTTTCTCTTTTATTAGTGTAGATAATAAAAGTGTAATATGCTAATTAGACTGACAGCAGAATTACCTTCTGGACCTCATTCTGATCATCCTTATGGAAAAAGCTGCAGCGGTGGGGGCTGAGGCAGAGGTGATTAGGGGCAATCAGGCAGGTAAGCACAGAGTGGTTAGGGACAATCAGGCAGGCAGGCAAGCAGTTAGGGGTGATCAGGCAAGCAGGCAAAGCAGTTAGGGACAATCAGGCAGGCACATGGTTAGGGGCTATCAGGCAGGCAGGCAGAGGCAGTTAGGGGTGATCATGCAGGCAGACAGAGTGGTTAGGCAGGTAGACAGAGAGGTTATGAGCCATCAGGCTGGCAGGCAGGCCAGCAATTAGGAGCCAGCAGTTTAGGTCCCATCCAATAGGGATCCCTGCAGGATTGGGCAGTAGGATATTCCCTGAGGAGTCTCGGATTGCGAGAGGGTGCACCAAGCCTCTAGTGATTTATAAACTTTAAAATTCAGATTTCTGCTCAAAATATGTTAAAGAATAAATTCCTTTTTTTTAAAAAAAATCTTTATTGTTGAAAGTATTGAATATGTCCTCTTTTTTCTCCCATTGACCCCTTATAGCTTGCCCTGGCTGCCTGCTCCAGGCCTCCACCACTCTCTTGTCTGTGCCCATGGTTTATGCATATGTGCATACAAACTGTAAAAATAAATTGCTTTTATGAAAGTTGGTAATTTTTTAAAATTTTGTCTTTATTTTTGAAAGTATTACAGATACTTTTTGCTTTTTCTCCCCATTGATGTTCTCCATCCCATCCCCTGACACACACCTAATTTTAACAATTATTTATTGAGTGCCCACTGATTGGGTGATATCTAGGAAAGGGATATGGGGAATGACAAGGAGACCTCAAAAGTAGTAAGATGTAAACTTCCTCTGAGGCAGGATGCAAGGAGGGAATTTAGCTTGAGGAAAAGAAAGAAGGCTTTGGAATGTCAAATCTGAGGCTAATTCCTGATTGAATAACAAGTTATTGAAACTCTGAGCTATAGTTTTCTCAACTGTAAAATATTAATGGAATCACCTACCTAATTTTGTTATTAATAACTAGAGCCCCAATGTATGTAACTCGTGCATGGGTATGGTCCCTAGGGCTGGCCTACAATCAGGGCTGGCCTACAATCAGGGCTATCTTCCCCGGCTGTTGGCAGCCGGCCCCACCCACCGCCGCCACCCACTCCTGATTCCCCATTTCCCATCAGGTGACCGGAGCCAGCTGGCTAGGGGGAGAGACCAAGAGGTTTCCACTAGCTTGCCGGCCTTGCCCCCTGATGCTGGTCACCCTCTGTGTGGGGGGCATCCAGTGGGGTAGGAGCCTTGGCCTGGCACTTCCCGTGTCCCCTGCCACTCACCCCCAATTCTTTGTTCCCCATCAGGCAATTGGGGCCTGTGGGCTGGGGGAAGCTCCTGCACTGAGCATCTGCCCCCCAGCAGATGTGTGTCATAGTGACCAGTTGTTCCACTGTCAGGATGATTTGCATATTATGCTTTTATATATATAGATTAGAGGTCCAGTGTGTCCCTCAGCCCAGCCTGTACCCTCTCCAATCTCTGGACCAATGGCTCCTAAACGGTCGCCTGTCTGGTTTCCCCTAACCGCTTCTGCCTGCCAGTCTGATCTCCCCCTAACCGCTCCCCTGCGGGCCTGATTGACACCTAACTACTCCCCTACCAGCCTGATCACCCCCAACTGCCCTCCCCTGCTGGCCTAGTCACCCCTAAGGCTTTTATTAGTATAGATGTGGCCCTTCACAAAAAATTTCACTAACCCTTCTTTACAATAAAGGCTTAACGATTGAATCATTGGGGCCAGACACAAAGATTTCCTTTCTTTGAATAGTGGAATGAATAATTATCTTGTCTTTAAGTTGCCCTGAACATCAAATGACATAATGACTTAGAAAAGTATAAAAGCACCATATAATGACAACTGTGTTTTTCATGTACTGAAAAGCAATAAAGTGGAAAACACTATTTTTATTCTTCCCCTTCCTTCCTTTATAGCCTTTATTTAAACTTAGAAATTTATAAAAATGTCACTTCTATTTTCATTTCTTTACATTCAATATTATTTTGTATTTTTTCAGGTTTTATATTAGTTACAGAATAGTTGGTTAGACAATCACATATTTTACAAAGTGTTCCCCGATATTTCCAATACCCACTTGGCATCATACCACTCTTACAACACTATTGACTATATTCCCTATTTAAGTGACAATAGATTTACAAGTTCCTTCCAGTCTTTCTTTTGTATTGCTCACCCTTTTCTTTTTCACTTCTTCACTCATTTTCTTTATATAGTATCTCAATTGGCCCTCAAAGCTCAATGAAGATACTGGGACACGTTTAATCCATTTTCCAGACGAGGAAACTGAGGCCAATTCCAGTTGTCTGTGGAACTGGACTCAGCTCACAGGAAACCCTCACAACTGCGCTCTCTGCATTTCCTAAGAGACAGTCTCGGGGCAAACAGAACAAACCTCCCCATGAGGCTTCCCAGCCTTGTTCTCAAACACCTCTTCATCATGGATGCCCCATATTCTTTCCTCTACCCAGTCCCCATTCTTTACTGCCCTCCCCCCTCCCACCTCCACCTCAGCCCCCACCGTATAAGGAGCAGGTGGTAGGCTTTGTACTCACCATGCAAGCACAGGCTGCCCTGGAGTGGGACAAGAACTGGGGCAGGGCAGGGACTTGCTTTTAGGTAAAGCGGGGAGCAGTAGTTGCTGCCTCTCAAGTGTGCAGGCTGCAGTGAGGCCCTGTTAGTGCCGGCAGTGGGGTACCCAGCTGTGCCGTGCCCCTCTACTGAGGTGGCAAGGCCCCTCAATCCCTGCCTCAGGGCCACAGGGCCATGCCATCCTTCCATGCCGGCAGTCATCACCTCTTGGGGCCACTGTAGAACCTCACTTTCTGTGGGCGAGGCAGATCCCCGCCCGACGGCCCCCTGCCCTGGCCTGGGACCCTCTGGTACACCCCACCTCAGCACCACTCTGGGCCTCCTGCTGCCTGGGCAGCCGCTTCAGCAAAGCCGCGGCATTTGCCTGCCAAGGAGCTGCCTTTCAGGCAAAGGCCTGCCCATGCGCCTGTGGAATCCCCGGCGGCTGGTCGCTTCACCGAAGCTTTCTCTTCCTTCAGGAGCTCTCCTAGACCCCCAGGAGCTTGTCTCTGGCAACCCAGCCCCTCTGTGGCTCCCTGCAGCCCCCACTCCACTCAGCTCTCCCTGGCCGCCTGCCTGTCAGAATGCTGCACGGACACCCTGTTGTGGGCAGCTTGGTCCTGGGGCAGGGAGTGGGGTGTGGGGTGTGGGGAGCAGCTCCAGTAGAATTTAGTAAACCCCAGGTTGGTTGGCATTAGGATTTGGCTGCGGGCCGTGGGAGAGTCTGCCTGGGCGGGACAAAATCACACTTAAATCAGGAGTGCCACCCTGCAACCTTGTAGCCACGCCCATCCTGTGAACAGTCGTGGTGTGATGGTGTCCCAGACAAATCTGCATATTCCTCCATTTTACATATATATATATATACACACACACACACATACACATACATATATAGGTAGATAGATAGATAAATAACTACTCATGGCACCTAGTACTGAGCTTAGCACATAGTAAGCACTTAATATAACTTGCTATTTTATTCTCAGACCTAGGAATTATTAACAACAGTGGAGATACTTACGTTATACATTTAGAGATTACACAAGGGAACTGGGGGTGAGGTGGGCAGGGGCTTGGATGCCGGGCATCCTTCCAAGCATGAACAAAGTGGTGTGGAAATGATTAATTTTCCTTGGAGATATTGGAGAGAAGAATTATTAGAACTGTCCTTAAAATTTCCACAGATGAAGTTGGCAGTAGAACCAATAAAATAAAACATAGGTAAAGGCCTGCAAACATACCCATGCATGGAGGTTTTGAACTATGGGAAGAAAGATTTAGAGCAGTGGTTCTCAACCTTCCTAATGCTACGACCCTTTAAGACAGCTCCTCATGTGGTGGTGACCCCCAACCATAAAATTATTTCCGTTGCTACTTCATAACTGTAATTTTGCTACTGTTATGAACTGTCTGTTATGCAGGATGTATTTTCGTTGTTACAAATTGAATATAATTAAAGCATAGTGATTAATTACAAGAACAATATGTAATTATATATTGTGAGATATTTATTTCTAATTACAAATAAATGAAATTTTTTGTCTTGAATCATGGTGTAGCATGGGTAACAGTCTTCATATAACAACAGTAAACTACATTGCTACACTTTGCTACACCGAGAAGTGGTTTGTTGGTTCCTAAGACCATGGGAAATATGTGTTTTCTGATGGTCTTAGGCGACCCCTATGAAAGGGTCGTTCGACCCCCAAAGGGGTCGCGACCCACAGGTTGAGAACCACTGATTTGGAGGAATGACATCCTAATGTCAATAATGAAGAAACATAGAATATTATGACCTTTAAAATCATCTAATTTGCTAACTTTGAGAGAGGACCCCAATTAATTTTTAGATTATGCTTTCCCTTTTGTTTTCTTTTTTTTCCTTCCTATAGTTGTTCATGTTATGAATGACAGTTTCTTTGTTCACCATCTTCCTAGAATCCAATTCTGCACCACAGTAACTAGATATATATCCCAAAACACAAAAACCAGTGCTGAGCTTACCTACTGTTATATTCCCTGTGCTTGTCATGCAATTATTGGATAACCACAGACTCTTGGAGGAACTAAATCAAGCACAAAAAAAGCTAAAAGTAAAAGGTAGTCACTGATAAATGCTTAAGACAAGGGGCATTTGGATCCTTTGGATGCTAAAAAGAATGAAGTAGCATATCTATCTAGAAGTATTAGGGAATATTTTATTATTTTAATTGAACCATAATAGTAATGATACCAATTTTCTGTTTGAATCAGAATTTGTTGTCTTGCAAAATTGAAGAATGAATTCTCAAAGAAGTGAAAGCAAAGTTGATTGAGGGACATACAGACTCCCTCCAGCAGGAAAGCAACCAAAGTGGGTTCCACCAAAATTTTCTGTCTAAGAGTAGATCTATGCCCTCCTGGCTGCTGATTAGTTAGTTATTTCAGAGAATTCTGCCTTAGCAACATCCGTGGGATTGGCTACTTCAAATACCTTGCTGTCTTGTGATTGGTTGTCTGCAAGCTGCCTGCTCTAGCAACATCCATGCTTTTTTAAAAATATATTTTATTGATTTTTTATAGAGAGGAAGGGAGAGGGATAGAGAGTTAGAAACATCGATGAGAGAGAAGCATCAATCAGCTGCCTCCTGCACACCCCCTACTGAGAATGTGCCCGCAAGCAAGGTACATGCTCTTGACTGGAATCGAACCTGGGACCTTTGAGTCTGCAGGTAGATGTGCTGTCCACTGAGCCAAATTGGCTAGGGCAATCCATGTTTTTTAAAGATCAAAGATCAATGGAGGGACCTGATTGAAGACTGCCATGTCAGGTCCAAGGTGAACTCACTGTTTTTTTCCACTCAGCTGGGTTGAGCTTTAGGTCACTTTGTTTCTGGGGCTGGGTTCAGCTCTAGGTCATTTTGCTTCTGCAGCTGGGTTCAGCTCTTTATTCTACTTCCCCTCCCATGGTCTTGTCCCTAACTCTCTAGCCCACTTCAATCTTCTCAGTAACTACCATCTCCTTCATGTAGGTATAAGGGTTACTATTGTTTTTTATTTTTATTTATTTTTTTAATTTTTAATTTTTATTAATTTTTTATACATATCTCCCCATTGCCCCCCTTTTCTCCCAGGCATACCCCAACCCCCCAGTGTCTATGTTCATTGGTTATGCTTATATGCATGCATACAAGTCCTTTGATTGATCTCTTATCTACCTCACCCAAGTTTAATCTTCCTGCTGTAATTTCACAGTCTGTTTGAAGCTTTACTGTCTCTGTATCTATCCTTTTGTTCATCAGTTTATAATGTTCTTTATTATCCACGAATGAGTGAGATCATGTGATGCTTCTCCTTCATTGACTGGCTTATTTCACTAAGCATAAGGCTCTCCAGTTCCAACCAGGTTGCTGCAAATGGTAAGAATTCCTTCTTTTTAATGGTAGCATAGAATTCCATTGTGCAGATGTACCACAGTTTTCTGATCCACTCATCTGCTGACGGGCACCTAGGCTGTTTCCAAATTGTAGCTATTGTAAATTGTGCTGCTATGAACATAGGGGTGCATAAATCCTTTCTGATTGGTGTTTGTAATTTCTTAGGATAAATTTCTAAGAGTGGGATTACAGGGTCAAATGAGAGATCCATTTTTAGTTTTTTGAGGAAACTCCATACTGTTCTCCACAGTGGCTGCACCAGTCTGCATTCCCACCAACAGTGCACAAGGGTTCCTTTTTCTCCACATCCTCGCCAACGCATCCTCGCCAACACTTGTCGTTTGTTGATTTGTTGATGATTGCCATTCTGACAGGTGTAAGATGGTATCGCATTGTCGTTTTGATTTGCATCTCTTGGATGATTAATGACTTTGAACATGTTTTCATGTGTCTCTTGGCCTTCCTTCTGTCGTCTTTCGAAAAGGTTTTATTTAGGTCCGTTGCCCATTTTTTTATTGGATCGTTCATCTTCCTTTTATTAAGTTGTATAAGTTGGCTGTAGATTTTGGAGATTAAACCTTTATCAGTGATAACATTTGCAAATACGTTCTCCCATACAGTGATCTTTCTTGTTGTTTTGTTGATGGTTTCTTTTGCTGTGCAAAAGCTTTTTATTTTGATCCAGATTTCAAGCAATACTACAAAGCAACTGTTCTCAAAACAGCCTGGTACTGGCACAAGAACAGACATATAGACCAATGGAATAGAATAGAGAACCCAGACATTCACCCAAACCCCTATGCTCAACGAATATTTGACAAAGGAGGCATGAACATTCAATGGAATCAAGATAGCCTCTTCAATAAATGGTGTTGGGAAAATTGGACAGATACATGCAAAAAAATGAAACTGGACCACCAACTTACACCAAATACAAAAACAAACTCAGAATGGATACAGGACTTAAACATTAGAAGGGAAACCATAAAAATACTAGAGGAATCCACAGGCAGCACAATCTCAGATATATGCCGAAAGAACTTCTTCACTGATACTGCTCCAAAGGCAATGGAAGCTAAAGAAAAAATAAACAAATAGGATTACTATTGTTTTTTAAATGAAGCTTTATGAACTTGTATATAATTTTCTGTTAGTTCAATGGCTACAAAACTATATTTTAGCAATTTTTAAAATTGCATTTATCTGATAACACAGATAAGGTAATGTGACCATAGCAATAAAAACTATTTTGGGCCTACATGCTCTTCTGGTATGCATATATATCTGAAATACATCTGTAGTGACAACTCTTCATTCAAACTATAAAATACAAAAAAATAATAATAATAATTTGAGTATTTCCTTAATTCTCCCAAAGATAGTACTTATCAAAACCATTCTAGAAACACAGAGGATGTGTGAAAGGGGATTAAGCAAATAAGTAAATACAAAAAGATCCCAAAAATCAAAATGAAAAAACAACTCATGTACAGTATGTGATTGCCAGAAGGATAGATAGAGAAGGGGGTTGGAGGAAGATAGGAGAAGTTATAGTGGGGATATGTAGATGATGTATTATAAAATTGTACACCTGAAACTTATGCAATTTTATTAATCAGTGTCAGCCCAATAAAAATTCAATAAAAAGTAAAAAAAATAAAATAAAATAAAGGCATAGAGAAGTTTCCCTCAGAGTCCTTATCCTCAAGCCTCATTCATTAACACTTGAAAGAGCCAATATATTGTGAAACATCACTATTCCTATCTGTAATGTTGTTCTATCTTTTCAGGTATTTTCATTTTTAGTCTTCTTTCTTAGTGGAAATTTCTAGGAAAGTCTTTGATTCAAGATTTCCCCTTTAATCTTTGGCTTCCTCCCTCCTTTTTCCAATTATCTCAGGCTTAAATATGCTTATTAATTTTTTGATTCCTAGACACACACATTTTTATAAATGAGGAATAAATAGTTACATAGGTGCCATTTTATAACATTTACTGATATAACTATTGAATCTTTTAGGCCAAATTAAACTTATTAGTGTTTATACCCCTATAATGGTGCTAATACTTAGCAGCTCTGGCAGAGCTTCTCAGAGTTCCTGTATAAAGCACACTAGAACTAGGTAGAAATGCATATTCTTGGCTTGTCTGTGACCTACTTAATCAGAAAAGGAAGTAAGGGATGGAGCAGCATTTGGTGATTTTGAAGCATTACAAAATTTCAGAGCTATTGCTTTATTAAAATATACTAGCTTCACTTACATTATCCTTTAATCCTTATAATAATCCTGTGACACTAGTAACTATCTCTAGACTAGTGGAAATAAAATCTAAGAGATTAAATAATTTATTCCAAGTCATACTGCTATTTAATAATATTTCAAAGTAAAATTTTTGGTCTTTTTCAAATAATTTGTTCTTTGCATAGACAGAAACAATATCAGTTACTTAAGCATTTTAGTTTTTTAAATGATTATTTGAGCTTTTATTCTTGCATTAATTTTAATCAGTATCTCATGTGAAGTACACTTTTTTTGGCAAGTCAGATAACAGAAACAGAATTTATATCCACATACTTTCTTTTCTGGTCCAATACTGACTTTATTATATGTATTTAAACTGAATAGCTTTTTACACTAAAAATAAATATATAAAAATTTTAAATACGTTAACCCAGTGGTTGGCAAACCACAGCTCGTGAGTCACATGTGGCTCGCGAGCTGAGGTTTGCCACTCTATTGACTAATGAGTTTGCCGACCACTGACCTAGACTCTCGATTTCAATAATTACAGGCTGGTGGTGTTCTTTGTGATTAAGCCCCTACTCCATTGGTTAGCAAACTCATTAGTTAACAGAGCAGCAAAACACAGCTCTCGAGCTGCATGTGGCTCGTGAGCCGCAGTTTGCTGACCACTGCGTTAACCTAACAAACCCCAAGTAAAAACATACAGTTTTCTAACACAGTTAAAATTTAGTAATAGCATTGACATGAATCTTCTGTCTAATTTTATTTCCATAACACATTCCCATTTAACTGCTGTTCGGTTATCAACAGTATTTTTAAGAATAATTTGCAGTTATTTCTACTAAGTGAAACTACGTTGTCCTTTCTGTTAGTTATAATTTTCATATGAGTCTATTTAAATTAATTAACCAAGTTAACAAACCATAAAATCCAATATGTTTATAGAGACCCAAAATCTTGTAATGGCTTCTGTTGGAGCCCCTAGACAGAAAATCCCTAATAAGAAAAAGAGTTTATTTTACTGAATAAGACATGATGGATTCCTTAATAAAAAGAAATTGCTACTTTAAGTTGTAACTAATATTTCTCTTGGTTGCAGTAGAAAATAATTTGCAAAATGATAAGTTGACAAGTCATATTGAAGTAATTAATGAAGATTTAGGGTCATATTTTATTTTCCCTTATGTTCTTCATATCTGTTATTTCATCAGGATTTACCTAATGTGGCATTTAAATAATGGAGTATAGAAATCTGGTTGCATTGTAAAATCCTGGGCCATCTGGGAAATGACCTTAGGATTAGACCAATGGTCGGCAAACTGCAGCTCGCAAGCCATGGTTTGCCGCTCTGTTGACTACTGAGTTTGCCAACCACTGACCTAGACTCTCGATTTCAATAATTACAGGCTGGTGTTTTTCCTTGTGATTAAGCCCCTATCCTAGTGGTCGGCAAACTCATTAGTTATCAAATTTAAGAGCTGCAGTTTGCCAACCACTGGATAGAGTATTTATATAAAAATACATTAATATTAACATATATGTCATCATATATATAGATAAATTAAGATAGATTATAAGATAATTTAAAAATTACTTTTATAGTGGTGGTTTTATTTATGCTTCCTTTCAGACTTCTTTTAACTTAGAAGAAAATTAAACTGATGGCTATTATTAATTAATTTCACACAGTAGTCATCTCAGTAGTTGTTAATATCTAGACCCCACCCTTAGATATTCTTACTCAGTTGGTTTTAGGGAGGACCCAGTGTCTCAGAATTCCTCTAGGGACGCAAGCACAGGTGGCTAAGAGTATACTCTACCAATAAAATGAACTTATACGGATGACTCAGGCCGAGCATAAATTACACAGGAGACAGACAGGCAATGCACGAATCACACGCGGTTTATTTACCAGAGTCCTGGTGGTTTCCAGACCTCGCAGGCCACCCGGAGATCCGCGCTGACAGATATACACACTGGATGTTGGACGTTGCAGCTGCAGCTCGGCGTCTTGTAGAGGCCTCAGCTTTATGGCTCACGGTTCGGACCCACGGTCCCCGGCAGAGTACAGAGCTGGGGCAGGATGCAGGAAGGGGAGCGGAGAGCGACTGTCTGTGGAGGGACAGACAAGCGGCTCTAATCTCCTTCGGAGTTTGCTCTCTTTTTATGTGCTCAAGCAGACGTCTTCAGTGTGTCTTATCAGCGGGTCCCAGGTGTTCTGCTATCTGATCTTACATGTGGGGTACAAACTTCTTTATCTATCTCTTACATGCACATCTCTTTTAAGGGCGTTCACACTTCATTCCACTCTCTAATATGTCACACCCAATTCTTATTTTATATTTAATCATTATTATTATTACTATAACACCCAGAAATCTATTTTAACAGATACCAGCAGTGATTCTGATGAAATGGTCCTTGGGCCACAGTATAAGTATCTTTGAAAGAGAATGAACTTCTTTAAGCTAATGCACTAAGATATTTACCAAAGACAAATACCCTACAACACTGCAGTAGCCTCCTCCATCCATCCCACACTCTGCTTCTATAATCATATCGGCTGACTACTAGTGATTCTTTCTCATCATAACAGTAGTGTTCCAATTTGGAGCCTTGGGACATATTTATCGTTGTATCACTGGGCTCCTAGTTTTTAGATATGAGAAAAAATCAGCCTCACCCTTTAAAAAGGAATTCATAGTTTAAATATCCCTACCTTTTGCAATAGACAGGATGATAGAACTTGACAGATTCTGAACAGGGTAAACTTCAACAGGGCATTATGGTTAACATAATTTTCTAACTTAGTATTAAATAGCTTTTCCAGTAATTATGAAAATATTCTAGTGATATTAAATGATGGTATCTTAACATCTTAGGAGGTAAAGATGTTTTCCCAGAAAGCTAGAGATTCTATCAAATATGTCCTATTAACACTTTGGGAATTTTTCATTGAAGAGCTTCTGGTCTTCTCCAGATTGTCAACTTTCCTTTACTATTAATACACCCTGAGAGAATATTAGCTATATAAGCATGGTTGGGTTCTTGAATAATTGTTATTTGATATTTTATCCTGTGAATTTTATTCAGCATCTCATATGTGGAATATATTCTTTGACAAGTACCTACATATATAAGAGCCTAAGCAACATACGACTGGTAGCTATAATGTGCAATGACCACCAGGGGGCAGATGCTCCAAACGGTAGCTATGATGCACACTGGCCACCAGGGGGCAAATACTCAACGCAGGAGCTGCCCAGCTGCGGTCACTTGGCAGCTGCAGTTCTTGGGAGCCGAACCTGGAAGCAGAGAGGAGGGAGCCCGATTCTGGGGTGTGTCACCTGAGGACTGCACTCTTGCAATCCGAGGTTCCTCAGGGGAATGTCAGAAATCGGGTTTCAGTTTGAACCCTGCAGGCCAGGCTGAGGGAACCCACAATCATCCAGTTGGCTGTTCAGTCCATCAAAGCGTAATATGCTAAGGTTGCTCAACCGCTCTCTATGACCACTGGGGGCAGATGCTCTGACAGGTAGATTAACTTGTTGCTGGGCCTTTAGTATAAATATAAGATTACTATGGGTTAATTATATAGCATGTGCTCTACACATATGCCACTCTGTCTCATTTTTGGTCAAATTCCAGACTTTTAAACTTCTCTTTTACTGAAAAAGTTGGTAGAATATCTTCTGAAATATGCAGCACATAAATAACACCAAAACATAATTAATAGAATATGAGGAGACATTGGGAAGAAAAAGCAAGAATTAGGAACTTCACACTGCTAAGGCATAAAGGGAATGCCAGAGTAACTCCAGAGAGATGTAAAGGTGTCAGTCTCATTGGAAGCTATGGCTAGAACTGGTCTTTAAGTCATCCAAAGCACCTGCTCTGATTATCCTTAGATTGTATGTTTCAGATGGATCAAGTTATCTAAAGATGCTTTTATTTACATCATATAAAATTGAAAAAGATCACTTGCCCCATATGAAAGAATAAAATTATTTTTTATCATAGAAATAATATCTCTTTGGGAAAGCTGGAATTGAGCTGAATGTGGAGGGTAATGAAGACCAAAAAAGAAACAGCACAGAGGAGAGAAGGCAGTTCCTGATAGGCAAGAGATACAGATGCTAATTACACTCTTATTTTTTCTCCTCTGTTGCATTTACAGTTTGCCTGGTGGCTGTCCCTAAAAGTACTATTATCCACTTATCTTTGACAAAGCATCCAAACATGTGACTTTTCCCTAATTCTGATTTCCATAGTCACTTTGTGAATAACTCCATAGGAAGTTCTACCACAATAAAATATTGCAAATATCTCTCTAGCAGCACTGTCATTTCCAGCAGTCCCCTAAAACTCTATTTTAAATGATTGTACTTAGACATATTTTTGTCTAAGGAAGGATGTTCTTAACTGTTTTTAATTTTTTTAAACATTTATCATACTGGAAATTTTATCAACTGTGGAGAGGTAAGACTCTCATATGTGTATATACTCTGTCTCCATAATGGATGATTAATGAATAATGTCTTAACATGAGAAAACACAAAAACTAAACTCCACAGCATATATAATAAAAGCCTAATATGCTAAGTGTCCAGTTGTCTAGTTGTCTGTTCAACCAATCAAAGCATAATATGCTAATGATATGGTAAGGCTGCTCAACTGCTCACTGATGTGACTACCAGGGGTCAGACGCTCCGACTGGTAGGTTAGTTTGCTGCTGGGGTCCGGCCGTTTGGGACTGAGTGAGACAGACTGAACATAACCCAGAGCCCTCCCGTGGTCCTTCCTCACCTGATCAACCTCCCGTGTCCTTCCCCAGCCCCAATTGTGCAACAGTGGGGTCCCTCGACCTGGCCTGTGTCCTCTTGCAATCCAGGACCCTCGGGGGATGTTGGAGAGCTGGTTTCGGCCTGATTTGCAGGCCAGGCTGAGGGACCCCACTGATGCATGAGTTCAAGCACCAGGCCTCTAGTTTTATATAATCTATTAATTTTATTTTAATGTCTGCCAATAGATAGGCCAATAATAATTCAACTCACCTTTATACTATACATACTTTGTTCTAAACTAAGATGTTGGAGAGTTCATAAACTGAGGTTTTATTTTGAAATTTAATAGTTGGTTATATATGGTGATTTCCAAACTAGTATTAAGCCATCTTTTAGTGAATGTGAATTATCAGATAAATTGTTTTCTTTCATTTTAGGTGATGGTGTTTGTGCATGCTCGAAATGCCACTGTAAGAACAGCTATGTCTCTAATAGAAAAAGCAAAAAACAATGGCCAGATTTCCTGCTTTTTACCTACACAAGGACCTGAATATGGACATGCAGAAAAACAGGTAGGGGACAGATGACAGGAGCTAAAGCACACAATGTGCCAGATATACCAGGTATTTTATGCATGAAAGATCATCTCCAATTTCCAAGAAGGTAATTTTACACATTTGTCATGTTATAATCTTTAATTTTTTCTTGACCTAATGATTTTTCAAAGGATCCCAATGCATGATGTTGTTCAATCACCACTTCTAAGTGGTTCTAATTGTAGTGTTTAGTCCTGCTCTTTAAAGTATATTGAAAACATAAAGGACAGTTAAGTTTTGTAAAATTGTTAACATCTAATATCGTTATCGTTGTTCTTTGAAAGAATTAATTGATAATTTTGTTCATTTCTTGGGTTAGTATAACAGACATACCTACATAAAAGCTCTTTTTAAGAAGGTAAAATTTGAGACCAAAAAGTTTAAGAACAACTGTATTGCAACAAGCTCAAAGGACCTAAAAAGTGAAGGTCCTCATTAGAAATGCAGAAATGAAGAGCCTCAAGTTCCACTTCAGTTTTGCCAAATTATAATCAGTATTTGAATTCAGTTGCAGGTGATTTTATGCACATTACAGTTTGAGAAGTAATGTATCTTAAGATTTATAGAGAGGTTTTTTGTTTTTGTTTTTTAAATTACTAGAGGCCCAGTGCACGAAATTAATGCATGGGGGTGAGGGTGTGGGGTCCCTCAGCCTGGCCTGCAACCTCTCTCAATCTGGGACCTCTGGCTCCTGATAGCTCACCTGCCTGCCTCCTCACCCCTAAACAATGGCCTGCTTGCCTGATTGCCCCTAGTTTTCGCCTGCCTGCCTGATTGCCCCAACCACTCTTCCTGCCTACCTGATCACCTCTAACTGCTTGCCTGCCTGCCTGATCACCCCTAACCATTCCGCATGTCTGTCTGATTGTCCCCAACTGCCTCCGCCTTGGCCCCCTTTGCAGCGGCTTCATCGGAATGATGTCCAGAAGGTCATTTGGCTGTCCAGTCTAATTAGAATATTTTGCTTTTATTATTATAGATGTCAAATAATGGTTTAGATCAACAGTGGGCAAAATAGAGTCTAAGGGTCAAAGGTAGTCTCGCCTGTTTTTATAATTAAAGTTCTGTTAGACAACTGCCAGATCCTTTTCTTTTATCCATAGCTGCTTTTTTCACAAGGGAAGAATTTAATACTTACTTTGGGGACTGTGTGGCCCACAAAGCCTAAACTCTCTTCTGATCCTTAGCAGGAAAAGTTGGCCCTGATTTATAACTATGAAAATACATTTTCAAATAAAATATTCTGAATATAAAATGACGAGAGGCCCAATGCACAAAATTCATGTAGGAGTAGGCCTTCCTTCCCCTGGCTGCCAGCACTGGCTTCCCTCTGGCCACTGGCACCCGGAATCAAGGCTTTCCCCGGTTGCCGAAAGGCACCTGGGACCTGGGCCTCTATCCAGCTGCCGGAGGGCACCCAGGACCCGGGCTTCCCTTGTAGCCCCAGCTTCATCCAGAAGGTTGTCTGAAGAAATGTCCAGTCTAATTACCATATTATGCTTTTATTATTATAGATACTAACTTCAAAGTGCTTTATATGCGTAAGATGTTTTCTGAACAGTTGCTAGCTACCAGACATCTATGCTTTCACATCTACTAATCAGTAAAATATATTTGTTATGATTGCACTGTAAATTTTGCCACTTTTATTGATATTTTTAAATTCTGAATATGATCATCTGATGCCAGTTTTTGTGACTGTCAGATTTTGTTTCAATTTAAAACTAGAAAATGTATTCACTTTATTTTCCACATTATAAAATTTTCTGTTATGTAACACTTTTTGTACAGCTTTGTATTCTTCCAATTATTTATTGATTATGAATTTATGAGAGTCTTTGAAAAGTCAGGTTGGCATTCCTAAGCTTTATTTCCTTTCTTTAGAAATACAAAGCAAGTTTATTGTGTTAAAAGCCAGTGTTGAGAGCCATCTTGTGGATATCTGGTTATTTTATAGCTCTTAATTCTGAGAGCTATTGCTGTTCTAAATAAAGCAGGTTTATTATTTAATTATTATAATAATAATGTCTAATATTTATCACGTTGACTAGTGCCAAGGATCACTTTTATTACTTGATATAACTCATTTAGTCCTCACAATCTATGATGTAGGTTTGTATTATTATCCCTTGATATGGCATATATGTAAGTAATTCAAATGTATCATGAAATATTTTAAAGTGTATAGAAATAATTTATAGAGACTTTTGATAAGATAGCCTCATCAAACACGGATGCAGAGATTACTATGAAAAAACCTGAAGAAATGAAAAGTTTTAATACAGTTGGGTAGTTTTGAAAATCTATAGTTAATTTTATGATACCATTTTTAGTATTTTATTGTACTTGATTTTCATCCTAATTCAACTATTATTATTGGAATTTTTATAATGAATTCCACAAACATCTATACAGTGGTACCTCGAGATACGAGTTTAATTCGTTCTGTAACCTTGAGGCGTGGGAAACTATGAGACACTCCAGTCGCAGTAAACTGGTGGGTCGTGTGCAGCCGGCTGATCTGCACGATTACTCCTATCTCAAATGTTGCTCGTATTTCAAAGCAAAAATTGCTCGCTCTACGGCTCGTATCTCAAAAATCCCTCTCACAATCTGGGACTGCTGGCTTCTAACTGCTCACCTGCCTGCCTGCCTGATTGCCCCTAACCACTTCTGCCTGCCAGCCTAATCACCCCCTAACCACTCCCCTGCCAGCTTGATAGACGCCTAACTGTTCCCCTGCCGACCTGATTGCTCCCAACTGCCCTCCCTGCCCGCCTAGTTGCCCCTACCTGCCCTCCTCTGCAGGCCCGGTCACCCCCAACTGCCCTCCCTCCACTGCAGGCTCGGTCATCCCCAGCTACCTTCCCCTACAGGCCTGATTGCCCCCAACTGTTCTCCCCTGCAGGCTTGGTCCCTCCCAACAGGCCTCCCCTACCAGCCTGGTCCCCCTGCCAATTCCCTCCCCTGCAGGCACATGCCTGCCTGATTGCCCCCAGCTGGCCCGGTCACCCCTAACTGCCCTCCACTGTGAGCCTGGTTGTCCCTAAATGCCCTTCTCCATAGGCCTGGTCTCTCCCAATTGTCCACCCTCCCCTATAGGCCCGGTTGCCCCCAACTGTCATCTGCCAGCCTGGTCACCCCCAACTGCCCTCCCCTGCTGGCGTGATTGTCCACAACTGCCCTCCCCTGCCAGTCATCTTGTGGTGGCCATGTTGTGACCACATGGGGCAGCCATCTTGTGCAAGGGCATGACAGTCAATTTGCATATTACACCTTTATTATATAGGATGTTCTCACTTTAATTTTCTCATGATCAGCATCACCTTTTTTTCTTTTAAGATTCTTGTCCCCATTTTACAGATAAGGAAACTGAAACTGGGAGAGGGAATAATTTTTCTGGACTTCCATGTAGTGATTAGTGTAGCCATGATTTAAGCGAAACTGACTCCAGAGTGTACCTTTATCATCACATATGTCTTATTTGATCAAACACAGACAGCTAAAATTCAGGCTGAGTTTTTCCAAAGCCTTGAGGACTTTGAGTATTTATTTATTTTTTGTAAACTAGAAGAACATTTCTTCAGTACAACCATCTTCCCCATTTCTTCTAAAGAGAGATTCAGAAAAGTTGGTCCCTCCACAAAGATAATATTTTTTTAAAAAAGATAAGGTTATTTTTCTGAATGTTTTATCAAAGCTTCAGAATTTCAGATTATTCTTCTAATTCTGGTTGTATATGTCTTCCTATTTCTTGAAGTGCCCTTTGAACTAGAATGGTATTAACTTTCTAGCAATTCTAAGGAAACTATTACCATGAGGGTATGACATATTTCTTCCCACATTTTTAAAATTGAGAAATTAAATACTCAAAACATTAAAATAAAATTAGAAGGCAAATTTGAAGTTGTCATACATAGAAATTTAGCCTCATCGGTCCTGTTAATGGAAATATAACTAAATCCCTACCACATCAGAGTGATATTTTACCCCTAAGTGTTTAATATAACCACCTCACTTACAGATTTACCAGATATTGTTTTTCAAAGTATTTCTTCACAGTTTTATCAACACACTGTAACTTTATTTGTATAAATAAGAAATGAAAATGACATTAAGGAAATGAAAATGTTCCTTTCCTTCTCTCTCTTTTTCCTCCCTCCCCCACCTTCTCTCTCTTTCACCGTGTGTGTGTGTGTGTGTGTGTGTGTGTGTGTGTGTGTGTATGGGTATGGGTGTAAGGGCTATTTTGTGCTTTAATCACAGCTCAAGTGAGTCTTTTCTTCCCAGAAAATTAAAATTATAATTCAGGATTTCGCATATCAATCCTATATTTAATATCACCACCAGCTGACAAACCTACCATGGTTTCAAATTGTCCACTAAAACAAGAAAATAGGGAAAGAAAAATGAAATATGTAAAAGTAGCTTAACCTGTAGAGATGAAATGTCAAGAATTCCAAATGAGTCCCTTAGCCAGAGGGCATATTAAAAGAAAGCTACAGTGTGTTTACCTTTAGAAGCCCTGTGGGCTTAAGACACCTAAACATGTCTTGGATAGGTACACTAATAAAAGAGAAATATGCAAATTAACCATACCTCCACGATGCTCACCAGCCATTCAGGAGTGAGTATGCACATTAACCTAACAAAGATGGTGGGTTAATTTACATACACAGGCATGAAACGAAGACTGAAGGCTCTGGCTTGAGCAAAGACTGAAGACAACTGAAGACTTAAGAGGCTTGGCTTCTCCCCTGTGGCCAGAGCGAAGACCTGGGTCCTGAGTGCTAGAGGAAAACTGGTGCCAGCAGCCAGGGAAAGGAAGGCCTATTGCACAAATCTTCATGCAACAGGCCTCTAGTTATAAATAATATGCTGCTATGAATATGGGGGTGCAGATACCTTTCTGAGTTAGTGTTTATCATTTTCTTTAGATATATTTCCAGAAGTGAAATTTTGGGGTCATATGTTTGTTCTACTTTTAAGTTTTTATGACCTTCCAGACTATTTTATAGTTACTGCTGCTATTTACAATCCTGTCAGTAGTGCCCGTTGGTTCCCTTTTCTTGATATCCATACCAGCAATTATCTCTTGTCTTTGTTATAATAGCCATTCTAACAGGCAGGTGGGGATATCTAATTGTACTTTTAATTTGCATTTTCCTAATGACTAATGATGTTGAGTGTCTTTTCCTATACTTGCTGACCATTCATATATCTTCTATTCAGGTCCTTTGCTTTTTTTAAAAAAATTGGATTATTGCTATTATTATTATTATTATTATTATTATTATTTTGCTGTTTGAGTTGTATGATTTTTTATATAGTTTGGATATTAACCCCTTATCAGATGTTTTACAATTTTTTTTCCCAGTGTGAGGTTGTGGCTTCACTTTATTGATGGTTTCTTTTGCTTTGCAGAAAATTATTATCAATATCATATCATAAGACTCTTTTTAAAAGGGGCATAGAAAGTAGCATTAGCATTTTATTCTTTTTTTTTTTTTTTGCTATTAGGTTTAAGTATATTTTGATTGCAGTTATTTTTGTTCCTGTGCTTTAAGATGTATTTTAGAGACATAGAGTAAAATTTTTACAGCAAATTTATGCATCCTTTTAAGGAACCATACTGTGGAAACCTCTTTCATGTCCCGCATGGTTCAGGGTTCCTGTTCAGGTTCTGGGTTCTGGAAGAGGCCACATGCAAATGAAAAGAGACTAGAAAAGTATTAATTGGGAATATTGGGGGCCAGGCAGGAGCCTTCCTTTAGTGAGAAGACTACCCTTGCTCTGGCCTTTCTATCCCTTTTATTGAGACTTTGGGACACACCCATACATAGCCTTTAGTCAGGAAATTTCAATAACAAAAATACAAAAGACAAACAGAGGTGGAGGCCTCTTCAGCTAACAATGTCTCATCTAAACAATGAGTAGTTAGAGCAATTAAGGTTATTGACTAGCTTAGGGCTTCCTGTCCACATTTTTCTATTAGTGAAACAGTGTTCGGTTTCCTACACCATATTGGTTTGGAAAAATATATTAATTGGAATATTGTTGCTCTCACATTTGAAAATACTTTAAATTCTTTAAAATATATAGATTAAATAAGTAAGGTTATTGAACGTTAGTGTTACAGAGATCTATACTGATAAACTTTTAAGCTCAAAATCACATTTCACAAAGTGGTTATTTTTTAAATTGTATTTCAGCATTTATTTAAGCCCCTCCAAATGGATATAAATAATACCATTTTAGGTAAGACCTCTTTGCTAATTGGGTGCTCTCACTGGAATGCTAACTTGTTTCTAAATTGACTATAGAAATATCAGGGAAGCCCATGTGAGAACCAAGACCATCTTTGAAAGGATGACATAACGTGGAACAAAGATTATAGTACTTCCTTTCTCCCAAGTTAAAGTGAATAATTGGCATGGCCAAAGTGACATGGAAATTGGTTATGCCAATTAGGCTAGTCATTGTGAATTGATTGTATACACATGTGCCTCAAACTGTTATAGTGGTGGTCACCCTGTGAATATTTACTGAGTGTACTAGTAAGCTATGTACCAGTCACTCAAGTAGATCAATAGATATCAAGATAAGTAAACTCTGCTTTCAACCTGATTAAAGTGGATTGAGGGAGACATGTGTTGTGTCAGTCAGGATTCAGTCAAGAAAACAAACCACTCTAGGTACAGTTTAAGTAGAAAATAATCCTGTAAAAGAAATTAGGTACATACTAGTATGTTGGTAAGATGGGAGGAATAGAAGTCAGTCCCTGAAACTGTTGCATTAAGAGCCAGCCACCATGATGGTAATGGGGCATGGAGAGGCTACAGTGGCCACAGATGCCTTTCAACATTTGTGAACACACTGGAAAAGCAAATCTTGAGTGGATAGTGCTTCCATTATTACTGTCAGCCCTCATTTCTCCAAGATCTTGGCTGCCAGCAAAAGACAACAATAAGATGGTTTCCTATTTACTTCTATTGTCTAATTCTTGTGTGAGGTCACCTAATTAAAGAATGGATTTTTGCATCTAGTACTCTGACTAAAAGAGATCTGGGAAATAGGTTTTACCTTCTGGTTCATGCAATACAGGAAGGCTGAGTAGGAGAGTTGTATATTGTTTAATATTCTGTTTTAATTGGGAATGGAAATATATTTAGGAAGAAAAAGTAGCTGTCTCTTTATCCTTTGTAGCTTATTTTCTGGCACAACAGAAAGGTTTATCAGTTAATTAAATAATTTATTTTAATTGAATTTTTAATAAACAATAAAGAGGGATAAAGTACTAAGAGAAAGTAAAATTGGGGAATCTGGTCTAGACTGGTATTAGAGGAGGCTTAGCTAACAGTGACATTTAAGCTGAGATTTGAAAATTAGATAAGGCAAAAATGAAATGTTCTAGGAAAAGTTTCACACAAAAGAAAAACAATAGCACATTGAAGGATGTAGAATTCATATCCTTGAGTAGAAAAATAGTACAGAGGGTAAGGAATTGAGTCAAGAGCAAAAAAACCCCAAGGATTAAGGAGACAATAGTATAATAGATCATTGGTTCCCATTACTTGTTTCCATGCTAGATATCAAAATCAGACTCTCTGAAACTAAGGGACTACAATTTTTAACATGATCCTCAGAAATGATTGCAGCCCATTTTCGTTAATCTAGTGAACAGATGACTAATGGGTGCTTTACTGAGAATAGGGAAAGACAGGTTTAACATTGCAGCTATGGCTGTCTTGGCATAGACACCAGGGGTCCAATTTTAAGTTTCTCCCCTGAACAAGGTCTAAAGTGGAATAAAGCTTTAAGACAGAAGAGAAGTGGTGGGGAAAGATGGCATGTTATATTCTTTAGATCTCTAAACTCCTGTATCAGAGGAGAAGCCAGGTATTGGTTTGTGCTCCTAACATGTAGCAGTCCAGTGTCCTACATTGATTAACTTTATAGCTATTGAGTGATAAAAATAGCACTTACCAAAAATGAGGACTTTATAATACTTTTTCTAACATTGAGCAAGTATGCTGACTGATAATTGTGGGGAAAAATGGTATCATTTGGGAGAAAATATTTGCCTCCTCCTAGTTAAATTTCAGTGATTATAATGGCAGATATTTTTTCCTAATGGATTTGAAATGACCCACATTGAAGCATACCTTATCAAGATAAATTACTCCATAAGGCTTACAAAAGTCACTATAAATTATGTATGCAATTCCGTCATGCTCTTTCACTCATCTATATCTCAGCTGAAGGTCTTGTGTTGCTTCAAGTGTGGGAAAAAAAAACAATTTATTCTCCTATAATATTTTCAGTTGCTTGCTCAGTTTTTTTTTTAATCAAGTTTTTAAATCATGTATTTGTGTTAATTTGGAAGTTAATTTTTGGCAGGAGTTACGTTTTAACCGTATCCACTTTTAAAAGTACTCACATTGATTTTCTATTTCCTGGGTAGGAAGGTGATATGTAAAGTCATGGAAGGAAGTTCTGCATACTTTCACTGGGAGAAAACAATGTGGTACCATCTGTATACTAATAGATTATCTTAGCAGTCGCCCATTCCACTCTAGCTTGACTGCCTATAAAGCCTTACATGTGAAGTTCACTTGTGAAAGTGGAAATATAAAGCCCAAGGAAAGCAAGCTTAGACAATTCCTAAACTACACATAAGTGACTCCCTTTACTTTTCACTGCTGGTGTTCTTTTGTGTTAAATTTCTGTGTGTAGAAATACTTATATATTGAGTATAATATTGGATCTTGGATGGCCTCCTTAGAGAACCTCATGCTTTGTTCAGTGAATATGAATAAGATGAAGTGTATCTCTGCAGCTGTTCAGAGGATAGCAAAGCCTGGATTCCAGGTAAACCAGGTAGAAAACAGTGATTATCCAGATACTTTAGAAAGCAGCAGGTATCTTGTAATAAATTTAGCTTCATAAGTGATGGTCTTAACCATCTCTTCTCCATTCATTTCTCCAAATAAAACTCCTGTTAAAAAGTTTCTTAAGCATATATTTCTTTCAAGGGAAGATTTTGTACAACTGCCATTGTATGTGTTTGCCTATGAGTTTTAGTGTAAACAAATTGAATAGTGTTAGACACACTTCTATGTTTCTTGCTCTTTTCACTTAATAATATGTCAAGGCAATCTTTCCAAATCAATACAGAAAGATTTGATCCTAAAAATACCTTCTTTTAACAATTACATAGTATGCTACAATGTGGACATTATCATAATTAATTTACCCAGTCCCATCTTGATGGATACTTTCGTTGTTCCAATTATTTTTTTTTTACTAGTGGCACAGTGTATGAATTTGTGAATCTTGAAAGGAACTGTGGGCTGCGAGGCTGCGGTGGGCACAAGGGTAGGTCTCATCATTCACACCCCTACCCGGCCCCTCCTGCCATGGCCTCCACTCCCACCACTGCCACACCTATGCACTTATGGCACCAGACCCGCTCACACCCGCTAACGGCATGGAGCAATTGGAGCCAGCACCAGCAACAGGTATGAGTGGGGCTGGTGCCATCAGTGGGTTCAAGCTGCTGCTGCTGCCTCGATCACCACTCAGGAGTAGGAGGAGGTGGAGAAGCCCTAAGGGGTGATCAGGGCCAGCAGCCACCAATTGCACACACTGAGGGTGCTGAGCAATCAGGGCAGGTGCCGGGCACTGCCAGCAGGTGCGAGCAGTGGCTCTGGCATCAGCAGTGGGTACAAGTGGCTGCTGCTGACTCCAATCACCTCTCAAGAGCAGGGGGAGGTGGAGAAACCCTGAGGGGCGATTGGAGCTGGCAGCAAGTGTGAGTGGCAGTTCTAGCACTGGTAGCAGATGTGAGTGGGGCCAGCGCCAGCAGCAAATAAGAGCACTGGGCGGGACTGCGGCACGCAGGAGCAAAGTATTTTCAGTAACCACCTCACCCCAATGACAGCGACTGGCACCCTGCCTTGGTCTGGCACTCCTGTTCACCTGTTCCACTTGCCCACCATGTTCCGCGCTTTGCTGCCTGCTGCCGATGCTCACCATGTTCTGTGCGTGCCCCTGGTGCTCAGTGCACATCATAGCAATCGGTTGTTCAGTTGTTTGGTGGTTCTGCCGTTTGATCTATTTGCATATTAGAGATATATATTTGTGTGTGTGTGTGTGTGTGTGTGTGTGTGTGTGTGTGTGTTAAAAGTGCTATAGTAAACGTTCTTGCTCATACTCTTGATAGTTCCAAGTATGTCCATTGGGAAAATGTCTAGCAGTAGAATTTATCCATCATGGTATATACATTTTAAATTTTAGTAAGTGGAAATAAATAAAATTTTTGTGATCTCAAACTGCCTACTAGGGAGATTGTTCTAGATTACACTTCCTCAAACCATAACTTTAAGGAAGTTGCTTTGTCCACATAACTTTGCCAACACTGGGTAGTGTCAAAGTTTTTAAAATTTATGACAGATTAATAGGCAAAAAAGTGGTACTTCATTATTATTTTAAATGGCATTTCTTTATGCGAAAATGGGCGCTTTATATATTTGCCATTTGAATTTTTTTTTCCTATAAATTGCATGTTCCTATTCTTGGGTATGCCCAAGGGTATGCACTGACATATGTGTTACAGACATTTGTTTTTTCTCATTAAACTTTGTTTTTAATTTGTTTACATATAATTTTACCATGCTGAGTTGTAGTGTTTGGTCTTTGTCTTGCATATAAAGGCCAGCATACTTCATCCAGGATTTCCTCCACTCCTTTTCAAATTTAACTTTTATTAAATTTTTAATTTTTTCAAAACTTATTCCATATGGTTATAAACCTCTTATCCTGTCTGAATACTCTATTGATTTTAAAATTTGATATAACATACAAAATTCTTATATTTACCTGAGTCAGTTTCTAGATTTTCTCCTAGTTCACTAGTGTTACTGTTTCTTCTCTGGTATCAAACAATTTTGCTTATTCTGTTTTTACAATACCTTTAGTATATGTTTGTGATAAGCATCCTAATCATACCTCAGTTTGGGATTTTTCCTGCCATATCAGTGCATCAAGGCCAGGACAAACTTAATAGTCCTAACACGTTCCTTCCCTTCATGTCCTGTTCACCATTCTTTCCTTTGTGCTTTCTTTATAACCTAGTTTATGTGATATTTCTGTTTCCTCTGCCTCTACCTTCTCACTTGATTGTTATAGTAGCCCCATAGCTACTCATTCAGCCTTTGTTCTCTACACAACCATGAAGTTACCTCTCTAAACATCAAATCAAATACTGCCTTGAAATTTGAAAAAGACAGCCTTTTTGTGTAGGATATGTGTATTTTGTTTGGGATTCGGTCTCAAAATGTATAAGTTGTCACTTACTTGGCTGGCCACTAGATGGTGCGATTTGTTAATGTATTACCATCCATTATATATCTGAAGCAGATTTCATGGAGTGCTATTTCCTTAGATTATATTCTTAGTTAATTGTTATTATTGTAGAAATTTAAAATTTTAAGTGTCCTTAGAGATAATTACTGTGACAAAGTCTTCACTAGGTCCTAGACCCCCGAAATCCCAATCTGCCCAAAGAGTGTCCCTTACATAAAACTATGGAAAATTATTTCAAAGGAAGCTATTGAAATGTTTGTAATAAAAATTTCAGAGCATTAGCACATAAACACAGGTTGTGATGTCCAAACAGAAGCTTTGACTGTGTAAACAGTTGTGTTAATCTAAAGTCTTTAATTTTGCAGAAAAAAATTTCTCCCAGTTGTGTGGTGAGTCGTCAGTGGATTTTGTAAAATCTACTTTAGCAATTATATAGGCTGTGAATAAGTGGACCAAATCCCATATCTAAGCTCAGACCATGTCAAAGAACAGACAGCAGAAGGGAAGATAGTGTGTTCAGGGCAGATATAAAGTTGAGCTAAGACAAGTGGCTGTGCCCTCCGGTCAAAGATCACCAGGATCACACCTGTAGGTGAACACAGCAGGCCTGGGGGGTCATCGCTATGGGAAAGAGTTCGTGCCATGTGGAACCGTATGGCATCCCAGTGGCAGGGGAAGGGTTTCAATGCAGTGGATCTGGAATAGCAAGTGTCGCCCTGGGGTGCATGTGGATTTATCAGAAAAGGGACAGAGAAAAGTTGACCCTTATGGCTGGCCGAGGAAGTGAGGCTAGTACATGGGAATAATTTCTGTAGGGCCCTGTGTTGTCTTGACTCTGGCTTTTACTCTGAATGAGGTAGAAGCCACTGAGATTTCTGCTTATTTTAATGGAGTTCTTTTGGAAGGATAGGAAACCGGCATTACTGATTGATTGCAATCATAGAATACCTGCACGAAAAAGACACTTGCTTTTAATTTTTTAACTTCTTTCCTTTTGGATTTTTTGTCATGTTCAGGATTGACTAGTTTTTAAGACAGATATAATTTTTAATGATTTTGTAATATTTAGTAAGACTTTAAGATGCTTAAAAATTTTATTCTCTTCAATAAACTCATTCAACAGGAAAACCAAATAATCCCTTTTAAATGCTAGACACTTATATTTTGTTTATTTCTACTTTAGGTGCAAAAGTCAAGAAATAGGCAACTCCGAGAATTATTCCCAGATGGTTTTAGTATTCATCATGCAGGAATGCTTCGGCAGGACAGAAATTTGGTTGAAAACTTGTTTTCTAATGGGCACATTAAAGTCCTAGTTTGTACAGCCACATTAGCCTGGGGCGTCAATCTTCCTGCCCATGCTGTTATTATTAAGGTAAGAGCTTACCTTCCTTTGCACATGGATTTGTGGTATCTTAAAACAAACCTGGGGATTAATTTGTTTAGAAAAAATATTGTGATTTGGCTGCTTGACTGACTTTGAATGTTATTTATATTAGGTCAGAATTATTTTCTCCAAAAGAGCTAGTTTATATTGTGAAATTTTAACTCTATCACAGATGATGAAAGGATTACTTAAAGTACACTTTTGAGATCTTGCCTTATTTGCCTAATTTCAGTATTCAGCTCATCAGGATTATATTTGTGTGTGTTTATGTAAATTTTTATTAACTTTTTGTCACCTAGGGAACACAAATCTATGCTGCAAAAAGAGGCTCCTTTGTTGACCTTGGAATATTAGATGTCATGCAGATATTTGGTCGAGCTGGAAGACCACAATTTGACAAATTTGGGGAAGGAATCATCATAACAACACATGATAAACTCAGCCATTATCTCACTTTGCTTACTCAACAAAACCCAATTGAGAGTCAGTTTCTGGAAAGCCTTGCAGATAACCTAAATGCAGAGGTAAGATCTAATGAGTAAAAGGTTGGCAAAGAATTATTAGCTGCAAGAATGACTAAAATAAATTTTGTGTTGGTTGCTCTTTTGAAGTTTTTTGGATGATAGCTTATGACATTATATAGTGATAAGGCACAACAAATTGAATAGCAATATTATTGATTAGTTCAGAGCAGTACAAAATGCAAACAATAACTGATAGGAACTTATTGCTAAAAAACGATATACTTTTAAATTACAAGGTTTTATTATAGGTTAGAACTCTAACTACCTTATATTCATAAAGTACTTGTTAGGTATCTCATTTTCAGAAATGTCAACTGTAATCATTATTACCACTTAATGCCATAAATGGCATTCAAATAATGAAACATACCGGTGTACCTCTAAAGTTTTAGCTAATATAGTGAAGTATAGCCATTTCTTTCTATGTATATTTTATTTTGGTCTTTTGAAATAGCTCCCAATTAAAGTAAAAATTATCTTTTAGGAAAACTCCTTAAATTATATTTTTGAGTGTGGAATTAAATTTGGTAATATGTGGAAATTGAGGTAATGGATTTTAAGCCTATAGAGTCCTGAAATCTTTGCAAGACTATCCAGTAGCAGTAATTAACATGAAGGACATGTTAGATTAGGAATGTTGTTCTACTAGTATCTTTGATAACATAAATATCAATTCTAACCATTTGTTTAGAAAAACTGGAGAAAGTATTATATAAATTTTAATGAAAACGTTTTATGAAGCATCTTTGCTGATTGATGCCTAATGGGCTGACTCTATTTCACTATATTTCTATAGCAATTTTTTTGTAAGTTCCACATTAGGTGTTTCTCTCTAAAAGAATTTTTGAATACATATGTGCTAGCCACTGGAGTAGTGGTTTCATATATATCATCTTAGTTACATGCGTCTCATCTACAAAGTTAGGGAACTTTTTAAACCATGGACCATATTTGTTTCCATATTCATTGTGCTTTGTGTAGTTCATTTTTGAACTGACTTTATGATTATTGAGGTGAATAAATACATTTCAAAAAATACTGTGGAAAATACTTATAAAAGGCTCCTATACTCAAGTAGCCACTAGGTGACAGTAAATATTTACAGATAAATTTTAATTTTTATCACTAGGTGGCACTCTAGGATTAATCTCTAAATATGATATTCTATCCTAAGTTTCAATACAATTTCCTGGGAAGTTTTTTTTCTTTTTGGTGAACATTTAGAAGACTTGCACTACTTGAACCAATCTTTGATACCTGCTTCCTCCTTTCTTTTTAATCTTATTATTAGTGATAATAGATAATTATTAATGTTAATTTATTGATTCTAAGTTTGAAAAATAGCAAGATTATTTTTTATAAAATTTTCTACTTTGGAGTTTCATATTATTTAAAAATATCTATAGGTCATAAGGGAATTAACAGTTTTGACTGTCAAATAATGGAATCACAAGTGAGGGACACTATTAAACTAATTTCTTTTACTTAAACAGACTAGAAAAATGTTTAGTTGTCTTACTTAAAAGTATTTAGGAAGTGTTGTACAACTCCCTCATTGGTTAAATTGTAGTTTTTCTTACTCTTCATTTTGTGAAAAACTTTACAGTTCACATTCTAGGAAACTTATGTCTTTACCTCTTTGTGAATGATTTATTTAGTTATTTATAAATATGTTAGTGAAATTTATTTTTTCCAGCTTTATGGAGATGTAATTCACATATGACATTGTGTAAGTTGATACATGTATAATTATCTTTTAAGAAAATTCCTTAAATTATATTTTTGAGTGTGGAATTAAATTTGGTAATCTGTGGAAATTGAGGTAATGGATTTTAAGCCTTTAGAATTCTGAAATCTTTGCAAGACTATCCAATAGCAGTAATTAACATGAAGGACATGTTAGATTAGGAATTTTTGAAATGTTTGCCACAATAGTTAGTAAACACATCCTTTACCTCACCTAATGGCCATTTTGTTGTTATGATGAGAACGCAATTTTCAATTACACAATACAGTATTAACCATAGTCATCCTGCTGTACATTAGATCCCCAGAACTTACTCTTTTTATAACCGAAAGTTTGTACACTTTGACCATCCCCCCATCTCCTCCTTCCACTAGCCCTGGCAACCATTTTCCATTTCTATGAGTGCTATGTTTTTAGATTCTGTATGTGAGATCATATAGTATTTATCTTTCTCTGTCTGACTTATTTTAAGTTAGTATAAATTTAAAAGTCAACAGTCAGAATCTGCCTTATTTTTTTTGGTCATCTATCTACTTAATGGCATAGTATGATATTACATTATAATATTTATATATGCTATAGCTCCTATTCAGCTAACTAAAGGTAGCTAAGTATTCACATATTTATTTCACAAAATTAGTTACAAAGAATTTAAAATGATAATATGAAAATGAAACAAAGAAAGGTTTTTATTTTCTTTAATATTAAGTACTAAAATAAGGGATTTTTTTTCTTCAAAAATTTATTTAGGTAAGGAGCATCTCTTCTCCTTTGGTTAATGTATGAAAGGTGAACTTTTTTTTTTTAGCTACATGTTCAGGAAATTATACACTATGAAGATGAGCCACTTGGATTTATTTTTAAATTAAAATGAACACTTTGATTAAAAGCAAAATGACTACCTATAGGCCCAGTGGCTAAAGAAATATATTTTTCAGAAAACTTTTCATTGTTATTCTGTTAAGAACTATTTTCTAATTCCATTTATTATATAGATGTTATGTATTATTGTTGTGATTTTAAAATTAACTTTTGGTTTTATGAAATTAATATAGTTAAATTAAAATCTCATTTGTGGAATATAATAAACACCATAAATTGTTGAACAAAAATAGATCCAGAAACACAGAAGCATAGAATAGACTGTCAAACCTCATAGGAAAAGCAGGGGAGGTGAGAAGCGGTAAAGAGATCAACCAAAGGACTTGTATGCATGCATATAAGTAAGCATAACCGGTGGACACAGATACTAGTTGAGGTGAGGGTATGTGATGGGGGTGGGAGTGGCCGGAGAAGAGGGTCAGTGGAGAAAAAAGAGACATATGTAGGACTTTAAACAATAAGTAATTTAAATTTTAAAAATGCTGTGTTAAAATTATATATTTTTCCATAATATAATCTAAAAAATTATCTAGTGGTTATTGTAATTTAAATGTATAAATATCTACTTATTTCATAAGTTATTTTAAATTTACCAGTAAAATGTTAAGACCATTCCCCTTTCGTATGATTATTAAAGTGTATATATTATTAATATGTATAAATCCCAATAAAATCTGCTTTGTTATTGTGGGAAGGATTGCATTTTCCATTTTATTTATATTGTTTATTGCTGCTAGCCATCCTGAAAATGGGTATCCTTAGAGGCAAAAGCTACTGCCTTGCTCTCTTTTGTTTTGGTAATGACAATACACAAAAACACAATAAAGAGGGATAGAATTAACCTGTTGTTTTCATTGTGGTGCACCTACATTTAAAATTTCAGTAGTGTGACCACATAAAATGAAACCAAAAGGAAAAGGAAGCAAGAAGAAAAATGAATACCAAAATGTTTTTAATGCTATACAGAATAAAACTTCATTTATGGAAAAATAATCAAATGCTATAAAATTGAGTAAGTTCAGTTCTGGAAAATAGCATTTCTAATGTACTGTTCCCAATTAAATGGGGCAGAGATGATTTTTAATTAATTGGAGAAGTGTCATGTCTAATAACCATGCTATACCATTTAATTATAGCATAATGATGTGTTTTAAAAACTCAACTTTTGACAAAGTGCTCTTTGATGTAATGTTTATATTTAACTTTAATGGATTAGTTTAATTTTTGTTATATTTTTGACTTGCAGATTGCCCTGGGAACAGTTACTAATGTGGAAGAAGCAGTGAAGTGGATAAGTTACACTTATCTTTATGTACGGATGAGAGCAAACCCATTAGTATATGGCATCAGTCACAAGGCTTATCAGGTAGAAAACTCATTTGTAAAACAAAAGAAATCATACCTTTTTTTAAAATTTCTATAATCCTTTCATGGTCTGAGGATAAATATTTGCTACTCCTGCCTCATCTGAAAAGAGTTAGGTAGCTGGAAGAAAAACAGAGCTTTAATCTTTGTTAGAAAATACTAAGGAAAATTAAATTTCCCCCTGCAATTATTTCTCTTATAATATCTCTTTTCCCACTAACACTGATAAGTTCATCTTTATATTATTATTAATTTGTCATTCAGATGTACTTCATTTGATTAATATTTTTCTGTGATTTTTTTAAAACTAAGATAAATTTAGTTTTTGGAATAGTCCAGATGTGAGGAAATTTATGGACCACTTTTAATAATATCTTGCTATATGAAATCTGTTCTCTTATCAAGTTCCTCTAAGCCCTTGTTCCCAAATTAAAAGGTAGCATTGATGAGTTATTATCTTAGTAGTTTGGAGGCTGGGATCAGTTCCGGGATCACATAGACTGTGAATGAGATGCATGTTGTAGCAGCTATTCCTATGAGCTGTACAGTTGTGTGGTCCACATGGATTACAGATTCTGTGAGACCTTGTCTTTTCTTTAGAACTCTGCTTTACACACTGTAAGTGCTTCCTAATTACAGATAGAATCCAGTTGTCCTCTAATGAAAACATTATTTCACCATCATCATATGGGTATTCACTAGATTTAAGTCAAAATTATCAAAGCAACTGAATTTAACTTGGAATGATAGTTTTACTGCATTAACTAATAACTTGGTTTCTATTTATGTTCTGTTGTGTTATCAAAGCAGTTGCCAATCTTGTGTGTTTTTTTTTGTGTATGTGTGTGCTTTAAATTTTTTTTTTCTTTTCCTATACAGTAGATTTGATCAAGGGAAAATCAAACTTAAGACATAGGAGGAAAAATACAAGCAAAATAGCAGCAACAACTAGTTCTGAAGCTGCTGATTTGAGATCATTAAGTTTTTATACATAGGTTGATCATAATTGATATTTAACTACATTTTCTTCTCAATTAAAGTATGTACTATATTTCAAATGGATATCTTCTTTTATAGCCAAATGGATCTGTTCTAAAATATAGGTGCATTATAACCTGTAAACCTTAAAATTTTAAAGAATATGACTCTAGCTATTCTCATTACGAATATGGGCTTTGTGAAAATAGTCAATGGCACTGTGAAAATATACTGAAGGGGTAATACAAAACAAAACACGACATGTAGTTTCATGGGCTAAGCTATTTATTTTAATTCTTGGCATAAGATAAAAACATCAAATGATTTTTAAGTACTAGATTAATATCAGAAGACATTTTGTATAATTTTCCATTATAAGGAAATTGATTTTTTTCCTTCTCATATACATGATTTTACTACCTTCACAGTTCAGAAAATCTTACCTTTCTATTTTTTTTAACTTATATGTTTTCGTTTTATTACTCAATATGAATTTGTAAGCACAATACCCATGTGAACTAATACAGACCGTGCAGTTTTAACATATTTTCAGTGGGTTAGTAATATGTCAATGATGAAATGTTTTCAGAAGATGAACCTGACAAATACAGTACATCACTTGTAACAAATATCTAAGACTTTGTATTTGCTAATGTGATTATTCCTGACTCTATCTTTCTTTCCTACAATTCATTTTCTTTGCCTTGTTTTTCTTATTTTTAAATTTATTTTAGCTGTGTACTCTCCCCTCATCCCTTTTAAGGTCATATCCTATTTTATTCCTCATGACCAGAGAGTGATCATTGGGACCTGGCTTGTATGCATGTGTGTATGTACATATATATATTCACACACATCATATAGTAACAAGAATATTAATAAATGTTCTTTCTGCTGAGAAAATGTCTGATGTAATAGTTTCAAAACTATTCAAAGTTTATGGTTATTTTACTCTTTGCTTCTATTATTATTATTATAGGAAAATGGGTTTTCCTATCAGCAGTTATGAAAACTGCTAGAACAGTAAAACCATACTTTTGAAAGGATAACTGTATTTATTTTTAGATACTTTTACTTTGACAGAGGAAATTATCCTCACTATCATTTCTCCAGATATTGATAAAGTAAGAACATGGTTTGATATTTTAAAATCCCTGATCATTTAAGTATGGGAGGGAGAAGATGTTATTTTTCTTATAGTTGATTTTTAATCCTTATAATCTTAAAGATTATAACACCATTAAGAATGTTAGGTTCTATACTATTACTATCTGAAGGTAATGTACAGATTGATAATTTTAATGAATTTTATAGCTTCATGCCATTCTAAGCAAATAAATTTTGGGTTATTTTATTTATTTAATGAAATAAAATATTTTCTAGTTATGTCCTAAATTTGTAAATATGTAATTCTTTAAAATTTGTAATAAAAAAGTTTATTCTAACTAAAGCATTAACAAAATTGAATTTTTATAAATAGGTATATGCAATTCTCTAAGGAAAAATGACTGTCTGAAGAAATATTAAAGTGTTATATATTTTTTTCCCTTTAGATTGACCCGACATTAGCAAAACATCGAGAACAGTTGGTCATTGAAGTTGGACGAAAATTAGACAAAGCTAGGATGATTCGTTTTGAGGAGCGAACTGGATATTTTTCCTCAACTGATTTGGGTAGAACCGCCAGCCACTTCTATATTAAATACAATACCATTGAGGTATTAAACTGAGTTGAACAAATACAATATGTTTGCTATTGGATGCAAATATTTTTAGATGTCAAAATATAGGATTAACACAAAGTAGCCAAAGCTGTTAATAGAACAAAATGCTTTTAGCATATTAATTTAATAACATAGACTCAGTAAATATAAGAAAAAATCAGATTTTAAATATTCAGGGCCTCCTTGCCATCCTGGTCAATGAGTGGGTCCCAAGCAGTAGATTTAGAAAGTGGTAGATTTCCATATGCCCATGCTGAAAATGAGCCAATACCATAATATTATGATAAACATTTTTTTAGCTATCTAATGTAGGTTTCTTTAACTGAATTTATTGCTCTTTAGCTGATTGTATTTTAACAATATTTTTAAATCTTTGGTAGATACACAATGATTTGGAATAGCATGCGACAGACATTGTAACTCTTCATTGCCTAAGGTTCAAATATTCTTTAAGAATGAGTGATTTATAGTCATGTTTTAAATTTAAAATACTTTACTGGACCTTCTATTTTAATCAAATATAATACTTACTTTGGTAGACCTTCAATGAACTTTTTGATGCTCATAAAACAGAAGGTGATATCCTTGCTATAGTCTCTAAAGCTGAAGAATTTGATCAAATTAAGGTAAGATTACTTGACGCTTGAATCAAATGCATATAACATATATATATTCATTTATAAAACCTCATAAGTAATTATTATTCCTGATACACTAGAAGCTATATGACACTTCACATTTGGAGTACCAACAATGTTCTTCCATTTATCAGCAATTCCAGTATCCTAGATTATGATATTATGTCATACCTCACATCATTCTTTATTCTTTACTACAAATCAAATATAATTTAGGTAGATTTAGCAGTAATGAAACTGGTGGAGAATATAGTATGTAGGTTTTGGTTTATTTGCAATGTCAGGTTCACTAAAGAAAATATGAAGGGTATGCATAATTCAACCTTAGATCTGAATATTTCTATACTCGTATTATAATTTAATCTTATTAACAGTGAAAACTTCTATACTTTGAGTCATAGTACTTCACAGCTTTAAGCTATGAATGTGTTATATCATATAAAAATATATGACTGTAATGAATGCCTTTGGAGATAATTCAAGTTTACCCTAATCCATTTGGGCAGAGGTTTTACTCTGGTCAAATAAAAAATGAAATCTCATCAATTGAAAGATGGAGAGGTCAGGAGATCTAATTTTTGTGGCATATCAAATTTTTATGTGCCAATGGCAACTTTAATGTTGGTGATGAATAATAAAATGTAATTGTATCAGTCTCAAGGTAATTTCTTATTGTATATTACTAGCTACCTGTGGGAAAAATTAGTTATTTTAGCATATAAAGGAAATGTTGAGTTATAGCAAATGAAAACTTTTTAAAAACCTGCAATATGCTTCAATTTCAATAAATCAGCCTAATTAATACTGTAAAAACATTGATTCTTCCAGGTCAGAGAAGAGGAAATAGAGGAGTTAGATGCCTTATTAAACAATTTCTGTGAACTCTCAGCTCCTGGAGGTGTAGAGAACAATTATGGGAAAATAAATATCCTACTTCAAACTTATATTAGCCGAGGTGAGATGGACAGTTTCTCCCTTATATCAGATTCTGCATATGTTGCACAGGTAAGAATATTACTCTCTTCCCATTTTTTTCTCCCTTGTTTACTTTTAAAGATTCAAAGAATTAGATTATACTGTGACTATACTTATGCTACCAAATTACTATTTTATCTTAGCACTGGTTCTGTTTACTTTGTACATCTTTTATGCCATCTATTTATTAGATCAGGAATGGAGGTGGAATTTAGTGTTAGTTTGGCTTTTTAATATTGCTATTGTTTTTATTTTAGAGTTTAAAAATACCAATCTTATTTTGCTTTAGATGATAAAGTTCATCTCCTTTAATTACAAGCAATATAGTTACAAAGGGCAATAATAGAATAATATTTCAGTCAAAACGAAAAGATTGTGGAACCATTGTAGCTTTTCCCAAATGTTAAAATTATAAACAAAATCATTTGCCATTAAATAAGTCTTTATATATATGCCTCACACTATTTATTTAGTAAGATAAGTCTCTGATAAAAATTTTTTTCTTCTCATCGATACTTAAAAATTGTTGACTGAAAGAAAATTATTCCATAAATTATAGCTTATTGAATCAATAAGTTAAAAATATAACTGTAGTATAAAATGTTGTAATGTTTTTATATTCAAGTCCCCATGTGAAATAAAGTAGGTTATTTGTTGCATTATTTACCTGTCAAAATGAAAAGTTTTTCTTTACAGATATAAGTTTAAAAAAATACTTTCTACTTTAAAAGAATACCATTTTCTTTTACCTGGCTGGTGTGGCTCATTGGTTGAGTATCAGCCTTTGAACCAGGAGGTCATGCGTTCCATTCCTGGTTGGGGGTGTGGGCAGATTCAATCCCCAATATGGGGCATGCTGAAGTAGCTGACTGATGATTCTCTCATCATTTATGTTTCTTTCTCCTTCTCCCTTCCTCTCTGAAATCAATTAATTTGTGTGTGTGTGTGTGTGTGTGTGTGTGTGTGTGTGTGTGTACATATATATATTTAAAAGAATAGCATTAAAAAAATATTAATGGAGTAATGCCTCTTCTGAGTTAAGGAGAAATATAGTTTAATCTTATTTTAAATATAGAAACTATTCTGTATATCTTATGTTTGAAATTTTGTTCAAAGTCTCAATATAGAAGAAGTATTTTTATATTAAATTAATATACATTCATGAATACTCAGCAGTGCTTTGCTATAACTATAAAATGAAATATTTACAAACATGAACCAAAATATATTGGCAAACTATTTTAATATAGTGTTCATTTTATTTATCATTCTCTGGGCCTACCAAGAGCCATCTTCAGATTTTTAATGGATATCAGAACTGTCCTCTTAGTTCTAAATAACATTTCTGTTAGTAAACTTCTAATACAGAAATAAAATAGTTGATTGTGAAAAGACAATGATACATTTCACATAAAATGTAAAACTAAAGCCCATAACATTTACGATCATAATTTAAAGTTGGATCATCTACTTCCTATTTAAAATCTTTACTTTTTTTTATCTCTTTTTATAATTTTGATCAGATTTAACTTTTTTCATTTTCAAATACAGACATCATAAGATTTCTCCAACTTCATAATTTTTAAATAATCTTCAGTAAAAAACAAATCTCCAAAGTTAATGATAGAGGAAGACAAAACAAATGAAAACTAACTGTATAGATGGTACAAAAAGTCTTTACTTATTGTAACTTTCTATATGTCTCTTAATGAAATTATTCTCAGACCACTGAATTTAGAATCTTGGAGCAAAGTTTAGAATTGTTTAGACCTGGCTTTGAATAAATACTCTGGCACCAACTATCTGTGAGGCCTTGGCTAAATTGTTTACCTCACCAAGCTTTAGTATCTTTATGTACAAAATCACATAGGGACCTGTCAAATGCAGTTGTTATAAAGGGTACATAAGATAATATATTGCTTAGTTTATAGGGAGTCATTAATATGGTAGTTACACTCATCAATATGTCTTTTGTCACCCTTTTCTATTTTTTCTCTCTGACTAGATCCCAAAGTTTTGTGTGTGTTTTTTTTCTTAATATATTTTTATTGATTTTAGAAAGGAAAGGAGAGGGAAAGATGAAACATCAATGATGAGAGAGAATCATTGATCAGCTGCCTCCTGCACACCCACTACTGGGGATTGAGCCCATAACCCCAGGCATGTGCCATTGGCCAGAATTGAACCTGGAACCCTTCAATACGCAGGCCGACACTCTATTCACTGAGCCAAACCACCTAGGGAGAGATCCCAAAGTTTTCCTTATTTTTCTAAATAGCTTTATAATTTTAATCATCTCACTATAATAGCCTATCATACAGGGTGTCCCCAAAAATATATACATGCTTTAACAGCCGATAGCTCAGTATTGAAAATGAAATATATTTGAATAAGCACTCTATTTGTAATTATTCTAAGTGTGTATATACATATTTTTAAGACATCCTATATGCTAGATGGCCTCAGCAACCTCCTAAATATGTTGCAGTCCTTTTCTCTCTTCCTGCTTCATTCCTATTTTGGGGGTATAGGGTTGAGCTTCCTAAGAACTTGGAAATAAGGCTACCCTCTGAAAGTTAAACAGGATGGTATCCACATACATATAGAGGAGGTTATTTATTCTTGTATAGAAATAATAATTAGGTGTATATGAGAATAGATGTTGCCAACAGTTAAAGGATGCAACAAACTTCTTTTGAACTGAGTCTAAATGATAAATTTATTGACAAATTGAAAAGTCCAAAAAGAGATAGAGGAGGACATAAACAAATGGGAGAATATTCTGTGTTCATGGATTGTAGAATAAGCATCATTAAATTTTCCATACTACCTAAAGCAATCTATAGATTTAATGCAATCCCCATTAAATACCAACAGCATATTTCACAGACCTAGCACAAACTCTCCAAAAATTCATACAGAATAAAAAAATACCCCAAATAGCCGCAGCAATCTTGAGAAAGAAGAACAAAGTTGGAGGGGTCACAATACCAGATATCAAGCTATATTACAAAGCCATTGTTCTCAAAACTGCCTGGTACTGGCACAAGAACAGACATATAGACCAATGGAATAGAACAGAGAACCCAGAAATTGACCCAAGCCATAATGCTCAATTAATATTTGACAAAGAAGGCAAGAACATACAATGGCGTCAAGACAGTCTCTTTAATAAATAGTGTTGGGAAAATTGGACAGATATACACACAAAAATAAAACTAGACCACCAACTTACACCATACACAAAAATAAACTCAAAATGGATAAAGGATTTAAATGTAAGACTGGAGACCATAAAAATCTTAGAAGAATCCATTGGCAGCAAAATATCAGAAATATGTCATAGGGAGAACCAAGATGGCGGCACAAGTAAACACCTACACTGCTGCCTCACACAACAATTTCAAAACTACAACTAAAAGACAGAACGGACATCATCCAGAACCACAGGAAAGCTGGCTGAGTGGAAATTCTACAACTAGAAGGAAGAGGGGCTCACAGAGACCCAGAGAAGTTGCAGAAAGCTGAGGTACGGAGACGCGTGCATGGAGAGAGCGGGTGATGGCGAACCTGGCTGGCTTTCTCTGGCGGGAGGGAAACAGAGACTCCCAACGGCATTGAACCCCTTATCCTACAACACTAAACCCCAGGTCCAGCTGAAACTCACATGGGGGGAGTTTGGTCTGTGAAAAGGGAGAAGTGCACAGAACTTTAGGGGAGTCGCAAAAGGGCAGAAGTAAGTCAGGCGGCATGCATAGCACTGCACGCAGAAGACAGACTGCTGATTGTGCCGCTGGCTTTCACAAGAGGGCGAGAGACAAAGCATCCCAACTGCGCCACTTTTAACTCCACTAAACCCCAGATTTGGGCAAAACCCTGGGGACCCAGATTCATATGGTCCCAGAGCGAGACTGAGCGCACGTGCACGTGTGCACGTGCATGCGCGCGCACACACACACACACACACACACACACACACAGGGACTTCTCCAAGGATTACCCAGTCACATGAGATTCAGGGGCTGTGGAGGGAGGGGCTGACTGGAAGGCCAGGCGGTCCATTAAGCCCTGAGATTCCATCCATCCCAAGCTCCACAGAGGCTTTTGCAGTTTTGCAAGTCTGGTATCATAAGGCTGAAACCAACACAGAAGTTCTCCCGGCATAGTGAAAATGCCCAGACAAGGGAAGAGATCACAAACAAAAGAAATGGAGGGAAACAAACGACTGAATATAGAGTTCAAAACCACGTTCATAAGGTTTTTCAAGAATATCCTAGAAAAGTTGGATAAAGTTAGTGAGACCCAAGAGGAGAAGAAAAATAACCAACTATAGATGGAAAAGAACCAACTAGAAATTAAACATACACGACTGAAATAAAAAAATTTTATACAGAGATCTAACAGCAGGCTAGAGAAAGGCAAGAATCAAGTCAAAAATTTGAAATACAAAGAAGCAGAAAACACTCAACTGGAAAAGCAAGAAGAGAAAAGAATTAAAAATGTGAAGATAATATAAGGAGCCTCTGGGACAGTTGCAAGCGTACCAACATCAGAATTGTGGGGGTGCCAGAAGAAGAGAGAGAGCAAGATACTAAAAACCTACTTAAAGAAATAATGACTGAAAACTTCCCACATCTGGTAAAAGAAATAGACTTACAAGTCCAGGAAGCACACAGAACCCCATAGAAAAGGAATCCAAGGAGGACTACACCAAACCACATCAGAATTTAACTACCAAGAGCAAAAGACAAAGAGAGAATATTAAAAGCAACAAGAGAAAAACAGTTCATTACCTACAAGGGAGCACCCATATGACTGTCAGCTGATTTCTCAACAGAAACGATGCAAGCTAGAAGGGAATGGCAAGAAATACTCAACGTGATGAATAGCAAGAACCTACAACCAAGAATACTCTATCCAGCAAAGCTAACATTCAGAATTGAAGGGCAGATAAAGAGTTTCACAGATAAGAAAAAGCTAAAGGAATTCATCAACTCCAAACCAGTATTATATGAAATGCTGAAAGGTACTCTTTTAGAAGAAGAAGAAGAAAATGATAAAAGAAAAAAAAATTGTGAACAACAAATACATATCTATCAACAAGTGAATCTAAAAATTTGATCAACAGAATAAACTGGTGAATATAATAGAATCAGGAGCACAGAAAAGGAGTGGACTGATAATTCTCAGGGGGAAAGGGGTGAGGGGTATACAGGGAGAGACTGGAGAAAAATCATACACCTATGGACGAGGTCAATGGGAGGGAGGTAAGGGGAGAAAGAGGGTTGGGAGCCAGGTGGAGGTGAGCTATGGAGGGGGAAAAAAAGAAACAAATGTAATAATCTGAATAATAAAGATTTAATTTTTTTAAAAAAGCAAAAAAAAAAAAAGAAATATGTCATAGCAATAACTTTACCGATATAGGTCCTAGGGCAATGGAAACTAAGAGGGAAAAAAAAAAAGGAATACATCAAAATAAAAAGTTTCTGCACAGCAAAGAAACCATCAACAAAACAACAAGAAAGCTCATTGCATGGGAGAACATATTTGCCAGTGTTATTTCTGATTAGGGCCTAATCTCCAAAATTGACAGAAAAATCATTCGTCTTAACAAAAGGGAAATAAACAACCCTATCAAAAAATGGGCATAGGGCCAAGACCGGTTTGGCTCAGTTGATGGAGCATCGGCTTGCAGACTGAAAGGTCCCAGGTTCAATTCCAATTGAGGCCATGTACCTTGCTTGCGGGCACATCTCCACTGTGGGGCATGCAGGAGGTGGCTGATCGATGTCTCTCTCTCATTGATGTTTCTGACTTTCTATCTCTCTTCCTTCCTCTCTGTAAAAAATCAATAAAATAAATATTTTTTAACAAATGGGCGAAGGACTTAAATAGACACTTTTCAAAAGAAGATACACAGAAGGCCAAGAGATATGTGAAAACATGCTCAAAGTCACTAATCATCTGAGAGATGCAAATCAAAACAACAATGAGGTACCATCTCACACCTGTCAGAATGGCTGTCATCAACAAATTGATAAACAGGTACTGGTGAGAATGTGCAGAAAAAGCAACCCTCGTGCACTGCTGGTGAGAATGCAAACTGACGCAGCCACTGTGAAAAACAGCATGGAGTTTCCTCAGAAAATTTAAAATGGAACTACCATTTGACCCAGTAATACCACTTTTAGGAATATATCCCAAGAAATCAGAAACACCAGTCGGAAAGGATATATGCACCCCTATGTTCATAGCAGCACAATTTACAATAGGTAAGATTTGGAAACAGCCTAAGTGCTCATCAGCAGATGAGTGGATTAAAAAACAGTGGTACATCTACACAATGGAATACTACGCTGAAGTAAAGAAGAAAAAACTCTTACCATTCGCAACAGCATGAGTGAACAAGGAGAGTATTATGCTAAGTGAAATAAGCCAGTTGAAGAAAGAAATATCACATGATCTCCCTCATTTGTAGAATATAATGAACATCATAAACTGATGAACAAAAATAGATCCAGAGAGCATCCAAGATGGTGGCATAGGTAAACACCTACACTGCTGCCTCGCACAACAATTTCAAAACTACAACTAAAAGACAGAACGGATATCATCCAGAACCACAGGAAAGCTGGCCAAGTGTAAGTTCTACAGCAAGAAGGAAAGAGAGGGGCTCACAGAAACCCAGAGGAGCTGCAAAAAGCTGAGGTATGGAGACGCGTGCGCTGAGAGAGCGGGTGCCCAAGTACCTGGCTGGCTTGCTCTGACAGGAGGGAAATGGAGACTCCCAACGGCATTGAACCCCTTATCTTACGACACTAAACCCGAGATCCAGCCCAAACTCATTACGGGGGGAGTTTGGACTGTGAAAAGGGAGAGGTGCATGGAAATTTAGGGGAGTCGCAAAAGATCAGAGGTCTGGTCACGCACGGCGCTGCGTAAAGGACAGATTGCTGATTGTGCCTCTGGCTTTCGTGAGTGGGTGGGAGACAGACCCTCCCAACTGTGTCACTTCTGAGTCCACTGGGCCCCTGTTTCGGGCAAAACCCTGGAGACCTAGACTCGTGTGGTCCTGGTGCGCAGGGGAGCTGGAAAGGCAGCGGTCTGGAGGCACTGCGGGCGCACGCACACAAGGACCGCTCCAGAAATTACCCAGTCATGTGAGACTTAGGGTCTGTGGAGGGCGGGGCCGACTGGAAGGCAAGGCGGTCCCTTAAGCCCTGAGACTCCACCCATCCCAAGCTCAACAGAGGCTTCTTCGGTTTTGCAAGTCTGGTATCATAAGGCTGAATTCAGCACAGACGTTTCCCCGACATAGTGAAAATGCCGAGACAAGGGAAGGGATCACAACAAAAGAAATGGAGGAAAAAATACGACTGGATATAGAGTTCAAAACCATGCTTATAAGGTTTTTCAAGAATATGCTAAAAAAGTTGGATAAACTTAGCGAGAGCCAAGAGGAGAAGAAAAAGGACCAACTAGAGATGCAAAAGAGCCAACTAGAAATGGAAAAGGCCCAACTAAAGATGATAAAGGACCAACTAGAAATTAAACATACACTGACTGATACAAAAAATATTATACAGAGTCCTAACAGCAGACTAGAGAAAGGCAAGAATCAAGTCAAAAATTTGAAATACAAAGAAGCAGAAAACACTCAACTGGAAAAGCAAGAAGAGAAAAGAATCCAGAAATGTGAACATAATGTAAGGAGCCTCTGGGACAGCTTCAAGCATACCAACATCAGAATTGTGGGGGTGCCAGAAGAAGAGAGAGAGCAAGATACTGAAAACCTATTTAAAGAAATAATGACTGAAAACTTCCCACATCTGGTAAAAGAAATAGACTTACAAGTCCAGGAAGCACACAGAACCCCAAATAAAAGGAATCCAAAGAGGACCACACCAAGCAAGACACATCATAATTAAAATACCAAGAACAAAAGACAAAGAGAGAATATTAAAAGCAGCAAGAGAAAAACAGTTCATTACCTACAAGGGAGCACCCATACGACTGTCAGCTGATTTCTCAATAGAAATGATGCAGGCCAGACAGGAGTGGCAAGAAATATTCAACGTGATGAATAGCAAGAACCTACAACCAAGAATAATCTATCCAGCAAAGCTAACATTCAGAATTGAAGGGCAGATTAAGAACTTCACAGATTAAGAAAAAGCTAAAGGAGTTCATCAACTCCAAACCAGTATTATATGAAATGCTGAAAGGTACTCTTTTAGAAGAGGAAGAAGAAAAAGGTAAAAGCCAAGAAATTATGAACAACAAATACATATCTATCAACAAGTAAATCTAAAAATTAAGTGAATTAAAGATTTGATCAACAGAATAAACTGGTGAATATAATGAATCAGGAGCACAGAAAGGGAGTGGACTGATAATTCTCAGGAGGAAAGGGGTGAGGGGTGTACAGGGAGAGACTGGACAAAAATCATACACCTATGGATGAGATCAATGGGAGGGAGCTAAGGACAGAGGGAGGGGTGGGAGCTGGGTGGATAGGTGCTTTGGAGGGGAAAAAAGAGAAACAAATGTAATAATCTGAATAATAAAGATTTAATTTAAAAAAAAATATATCCAGAGACAGAGAAGCATTGGACAGACTGTCAGACTTCAGAGGGAAGGGGAAGAGGTGTAAGAGATCAACCAAAGAACTTGTATGTATGCATATAAACAATGGACACAGACACTAAGGGGGTGAGGAAATGTGCTGGGGGTTGGGGGTGGTCGGGGAGTTTTCAACTGTCGAAAAAGGGGACATACGTAGTACTATATGTAATAATTTAAACAATAAAACATTTAAAAAAAATAAAAAATAGATAAACTGTTACCTAACCACCAATTTTTCTCTTTTTATTCTTCAGAATGCAGCTAGAATTGTCCGTGCTCTTTTTGAAATTGCTCTGAGGAAACGTTGGCCTGCTATGACCTACAAGCTCCTGAATCTTAGTAAAGTCATTGACAAGAGGCTGTGGGGTTGGGCTAGCCCTTTGAGACAGTTTTCAGTCTTACCCCCACACATTCTAACAAGATTAGAAGAAAAAAATCTGACTGTGGATAAGCTGAAAGACATGAGGAAAGATGAAATAGGTAAGAAGGAAGCAAAAATGTTTTAATGTGTTCTGTGCAATAAAATATTTCACTGCATGTATAAGTATTGTGAATTTTCACATTACTCAAGATATATTTTTATTATTTTTATGACATTTCTTTTGTATTTATCTAAATTCTAATAGAAGTCCCTCCAAATTTTATGATGTCACTTGAAAGAATTAGCAGTTAAATGGAATGTAGACATCACATCCATAAGTTGAGTAATTTACAAATGGAATCCCAGCTATAAATAATGACAATTAGTCAAAAAAGCTTATCCTCAATTTATTTTTTAGTATTTAATTCATTTTATATTCTTTTGTTACATATATTAGTAGTATTATATTAAAAAATATGTTCACATTTCTTTAAACTTTATCATTGTACACATATGTATCTTTTTTTTTTTTTAAATATATTTTATTGATTTTTCACAGAGAGGAAGGGAGAGGGATAGAAAGTCAGAAACATCAATGAGAGAGAGATATCAATCAGCCGCCTCCTGCACACCCCCCACTGGAGATGTGCCCACAACCAAGGTACATGCCCTTGACGGGAATCGAACCCGGGACCTTTCAGTCCGCAGGCCGACGCTCTATCCACTGAGCCAAACCGGTCTCGGCCACATATGTATCTTTAAACCCTGTTGTTACTGGGTCATCAGACCAAGTAGCATTTAGACTTCTGCTTTTTTTTCCATATACAATTATTCCAACTTTCATTTCCACATACCTTAATATTTTATTGGACAAACCTACAATGCATTGATTAGGTGATATTTCAAATTTTAAGTGGGTAGATATTACATATGAAGGCGTTAACTAAACAAAAATAAGAGCAAGGATTGCTGCTTCAAAAGGCCCAAAGTCATGAAGAGAGGCTGAAATAGTTACTTCACTTGTAGTAAGAAGAACACTTCTAAGACAGGAAGTACCAATTTAAATAGAAATGAAGGATATTAACTAGAGTATTCACATTGGGAATATCATATGTAAATATGTTATCAAAATAAAGAAAATCCACTTTAATTTCAAATTTGAATGAACATAAAACATTTTATTTATAAGTATGCTTTAAAAATGATGGACAGCCAAGAAATATTAATATTATAAACTAATACAAAATAATATTGAATGTAAAAAAAATTGAAAAATTAAAATATATATAACCTATTTCCACTTAGTTGTTTGAACTAGAATAGGAAAATGTTTATAGTGACATCTGTTTCTGACTCCCCCACCCACTCTGGGACTCACATACATATGTCTATATTTTGAATCTGATCATTTATGAAAAATATGTGTAAGTGCTAGATTGACCATATTTAATATTTTATCTTTTATGATTTTTTTGGAAATGGGCTTGGATGGATGGGTTGTGTTTTATTATTAGAGCCTTTCCCATTATATAGATTTCTGAAATAGAGCTTGTATAAATTAATGGCTGTTTTCAAAAACCACTAAATATTTTTATGATGTGTCATAAGCTAGCTAGAAGAAAAGAGGAACTGTTTATAGTAGTTTAAACACTATTAAGTTTCAGTAATTTTAAGAACCCTATTAATAGCTGAAGAAACCTTGATACTAGTTTTCAGAGCTATAAATTGCTAATTCAAGTTAACTATTACAAAATATGCAAACATGCCAGATCAAGAATGTCAACTATTCTACATAGCAAATCAAAAACGAAGCAATAAAATCACCTTCTCTGAATTCCCATTTACAAGTCAGATTATATTGCTTTTATTCTGTCTGGACACATTTCTTCTATGTGATGTTTTCCTTGTAGGTCACATGCTGCATCATGTGAATATTGGACTCAAGGTCAAACAGTGTGTTCATCAGATTCCTTCTGTTACAATGGAAGCTTCCATTCAGCCCATCACACGGACTGTGCTCCGAGTGACACTGAGCATCTGTGCTGATTTTACCTGGAATGATCAGGTAGAAGGGGAAAATACCTAACTCAATGTTCTGCAAAATGTCTCTGCTGCACATTCAACCATACCTTCTTACATCTGTCCTTAGGCATTGAGAAGATTCTCTGAAAAAATATATATTAAGGACTCATTTAAAACATTGTAGTAATATTTACTTTCATCCTTAAAAAAAATGTGTGGCATAATATATTAATATTAGAGGCCCAGTGCATGGATTTTTGCATCAGTGTGGTCCCTCAGCCTGACCTGTGCCCTCTCGAAACCCAAACCCTTGGGGGATGTCAGAGAATTGGAAACTGGCAGTCCAAGATCCCCTGAGGCATATTGTAGTGTGCAAAGTGGCAGGTGGCCAGGAAGGAGTTCAAGCTGCCCCAGGCACTGTGCCACTCCCACTCATCCCGGCCCTGCTGTGCCTGCTGTTGCTGCCACTCGGTAAGCTTGCTGAATGGTGTTCCCACTGTGGTAGCATACTGACCACCAGGGAGCAGCTCCTGCATTGAACATCTGTGCCCTAGTGGTTAGTGCACATCATAGCAACCAGTCAAACGGTTGACTGATTGACTGGTTGCTTCGTGTTTTATATATATAGATGTTAACCAATGAGACCTCTTCAGAACACCTTGGAAAGCTAAAATTTTAACATTGAACAGTCTTTTAGTGGATTCAGCTTCATAGGGATTTTGCTTAAATCTGACTTCTTCCATTTTTTGTTATGTTTAGGTTTGCCATCTCTACTTATTCTGTCATTTTAGCCTACTAAAAATTCAAGGTTCTCCATGTTGAAGGAACAAACCCTTTTTAAATTCTAATGCTTCTCTAACTATCGCTGTCTTCTTTTCTTTACCATTAGACTTGTAGAAAGAGTGTTCTACATTTTCTCCTGGTCATCTATTTCTTTCCTGCTGAGACTACTATTATCATCAAGGATCAGCAAAGACTGACTGATTGCCATAATAAGTGGCTTTTTTTAAAATTTACTTTTTTTACTTCTCTGAACATTCAGCACTATATATAGTCCTTTAAAATGTCTTTCCTTGGCTCCCATTACATTCCTGTTTTTGTTTTCGCCCCTTCTTCTGTCTTTCTTCAATACCTTAGATGTTATTATATATATGTGAAAATCCACTCTGGATTTTCTTCTTACTCATCAGTATTTTTTAAGGTCTATCTTTATGCTGTTACTATGTAGAGAGTAGAATAGAGTTACAGATAAGCAAGTAAGATTCAATCCTTTCTTTCAAGAAGCTTGTGGAGGAAGGCAAGTAAATCAGTAATGTAATATAGCAATATTTACTTTACATGATTATAAGTGTATGCAGATACTTTTTGCATTACGTGACCTTCGTATATCTGTAATCTAAATGAGTTTTATTCATGCTCTAAAATTACACAACCATATTCCTAACCCAAATCTACTGTTGGTCTTAAAATAGTCTAACCTTTAATTTCTTCAGTTTCCTTGTCTGTAAACATAATACTTATCTCACAGAATTCCTATGAGAACTAGATGATATAAAATTATATTTAATATTTCTATCCAAAATTTTACATAAAATATAAAATAGTAGTTAGCCATAAACTCATATTTCAAGTTTTATATTTAATGTAGTGTTTTTGAAATGCATAAAACTTTCATATTTTTTCCACAGTTTTCTTCTGTCAGTATTCATAATAAAGACTGCCACAGTTTGGTTTAATTCATCAGTAACTCTTAATTAGAATACTGTTGGCTACAAGGATAAAAACTTGACTTGTCTCAAACTGACTCAAACAAGAAAATATATTATCTTTCACAATAAAAGGCAGGTAGAATAAGCCATAAAGATGATTGAGTTTTCTATCTAATCATATAATTCAGGGCTTAGGGTCTGCACATATTTTTGTTCTGCTGACACTGTTATATACTCCCTAAATGTTTTCATGTTTTTTATTTTTTATAGTTTTTAAAAAATTATCACCTGAGAATATGTTTATTGATTTCAGAGAGAGAGAAACCTCAATTTGAGTGAGAAACCTTAATTGGTTGCTTCCCATACATGCTCCAACCAGGGATGTGTCCTGACCAGGATCAAACCTGCAAACTTTTTGGTATATGGAGTGATTTTCCAACCAACTGAGCCACCAGGCCAAGGCATATTTTCATGCTTCTCTGTTCACATTTAAAGAGAGAAGGAAACACCCCACTGTACCAGCCCAGAGCATGAACTATAAGATCTTTTCTTTAGTCTAATTGGGCCAGTATTGGGCATGTGCCTATCCTTACCACAATCCTCATGAGGGATGCCATAAGCTGATAAGTTTATGCTAATCAAAATTATTGCAGGAAATGGGCTCCTCTTCTGAGTCACTTGAAAGAGATGAATACTGAATAAGAATGGACTTATTTTAGGAAAAACAGGAAATGAATATTTCAAAAATGGTATCCAATAGAGTGTGATTTGTCTATAAAAAAGAAATGAAGTACTGATGTATACTTTAATATGAATGACTTTAGAAACATTATAGTAAGTGAAAGAAGCCAGATACAGATGATCACATATTAAATGATTCCACTTATATGAGATGCCAGGATAGGCAGATTTATAGAGAAAAAAGTAGATGTGATTGTCAAGGGACGGGGGATGGGGAAAGATAGGTAGTGATTTCTAATGAGCTTAAATTTTTTTTTAGGGTGATGAAAATATTCTAAAACTTGATTATAGAGATGATTATACAACTTTGTAAATATATTAAAACCATTGGATTCTATATTTTATATGTAAACTTTGATATAGCAATGAAGTTGTTGAAAACAATGGGTTCTGGGTATGCAAATAACAGTATATTCCTTACTTGAGTTACAATATCCATAGTATAAAAATACTATTTTTCTTCTAGGTCCATGGGACAGTAGGAGAACCCTGGTGGATTTGGGTAGAAGATCCTACAAATGATCATATTTATCATTCAGAGTATTTTCTAGTTCTTAAAAAACAGGTAAACATTTATGTATGGCCAAATCCTTATTATGTTGCTATCATTAAGTAGAAAATGTAAACTAACAATTTCTACTTTTACTTATTTTTCTATAATTTCTAGTGTCATTAAAGCTTTATTTATATTTTTTCATGATTTAAAAAAAAACGATACTTAAATGTTACAGTATTGATATATTCAATGTGATCTTAGTTTGAGAAATTGAATTGTAATTTTTATCATAATATGAGGCATGGCTTTCAGATGGATGGAATATATGAAATAAGTGAAATAAATAATATGAAAAGTTAAATATATAAGAAATAAGAACTTCAGATGCTACATAACACTACTAAATAGTATTGAAACACATTGTGATTTTTTAAAAAAATATTTGAACACAAAACTCAGCTTTATGTACATAAATACAATGGCAAAAAGGATAGGAGAAAGGGAGGGAAAAAATAAAAGTCCAGAAAGGTAAGAGACACATAGTAAAGTGAGATTCTTAAATGGGTCCATCTAATCACTGCCTTACAAAAGGTAAGTTTCAAATTAACATTTCGTAACTCTCACTTTTCAGATACAATTAACAAACAATAATCATCAAATATGGCATTCCTTTTAAAATTATCTATGAAGCCCACGAGAAACTCAGTTTGATGCTAGTACATCTGACTCTGACATTTCATTCCTAATTTTTCTTTATCAAAGAGAAAGCAGGCTTCAGGCTGGGAGCCTTGGATGAGAGCAGTAGAATTCATAGCAATGTTTTGTCTTCATTTCATTTGTCTTCATAATTATCCTCTATTATGCCAAGTGGTTCTGTTTTTCTCTCTAAGTAATTAAATAAAAATATTAAATAAAAATCATGCAGTTAAGTAATTAAATGAATAAAGTTTGGGAAATTCTGATAAAAAGTTGAATTGCTTACCTGTTAACTCATGATAATATGCATTGTAAATAATATAAATTGTGTGTAACTATCACCTTCTGCTATGTCAAGTAGCCTCAGAAGGGAACCACCCACAACTTTCTGAAATACTTGGATATCTCAGCTATTTAGAAATCCAAGACATTTTCTTTATCTCTGGTACATATTGCTGTAGATATCGTTGTTTTAACAATAGACTAATAGGACCTTATGATATTAGAATACCCATATTCATTTTAGATTTTATTTCACATTAGGTCATTAGTAAAGAAGCTCAACTACTGGTATTTACAATCCCTATTTTTGAACCTTTGCCTTCCCAATACTACATCCGAGCAGTGTCTGATAGATGGTTAGGAGCTGAGGCTGTGTGTATTATCAACTTTCAACATCTGATTCTCCCAGAGAGACATCCTCCTCATACAGGTAAAATATTGAATAATAATTTGAAATATAGATATTCCAAAATTATTGTTTTAGTTAATGTTGAAAAGCATCTATACTTTAAAATTGTTTGAATCTGGATTGAAATCCTACTTATTATAGTTCAAGTCCATTTTAGTTTACATTGGCTAGACCAACAATTCACTTGACCACTCTAATTTGGCCAGTTGTCTAATAGATCAAAAGTAATTTGTTATAGTAACCATTGTAGTACTGAAGTTTACAAATGGCTTTCATTTTCTACAAATTGGAGTAGATTTAGTTTTGTTCTGTAACGTTGCATGTTTTCAATACACCTCTCATTCACATTACTTCCCTGATTAGTAAAGAAAGATACGGCACTATCGTTGATTTAGGGGAACTCCCCCGCAAAAAAATATCCAATGGGTCAATATTATAAATGTGGTAATAGGGGGAAAAAAGACCTGTAACTAGTATATAAGAATTTATGTTAAGCTTTTTTTCCCTCTAAAGAATTAAGGTTTGTTTTAATTTATTCCTAAGATACAGTATTCAGTAGTGTGCATATTTTCCAGTTCTTGTTAAACACTACCTGATGCATCTTTTCAGAATTACTGGATCTTCAGCCTTTACCAATCACGGCTTTGGGGTGTGAAGCATATGAAGCACTATACAACTTTAGCCACTTTAACCCTGTGCAGACACAAATATTTCATACACTGTATCACACAGACTGCAATGTCCTACTTGGAGCACCCACTGGATCTGGAAAGACTGTTGCAGCTGAATTAGCCATTTTCAGAGTCTTCAACAAGTACCCTACTTCAAAGGTTTGTCTGAAAGAATCACCGGCTTACATTCAATTAGAAAAAGCATTTGTAATCTGTATATTAGCCCATTCTAAATATACTGGCAAGACTCTATGAAAAGCTTTGTTATTCTCTTAGAAAATCTTTCTGGCTGGTGGAGGGATGTTTGGGGGAGGAGGGGGGTGGAGATCAGTATTACAGAAACTGGCCACCAGAGCATTTACCTTAAATTTTGGAGACTTCTAATCTAGTTCAATTTCTAATATGCATAATGGTACTTGCATGTCCTTTCCTTGTCATAAGATATCTATACTTAATATCTTTATTGTAAGATACCAAATTCATAACCATATTTATGATATATAATGATTAATAATCCAAAGTCTTTACTATGAAGAAAATATAGATACTCTAAAAAATACAGTTTGATCATATATAGAAATGTAGAAGTAGCTTTTATTCCACTTTTCTCTAAGTGACCATATCATTTTGTAATGTAAAAGAACATGGCAAGTCAAACGCGTATTGATTTTCAGTATTCTTAAAATGCAAAATACAGTTTAAAAATATTATTTTTTAGGAAATCTCATTCATAATTATGTGCTATTTTTCTGATTTTATTATTTTAGAAATCTTTTAACTTCCTTTTTTAGTGACTTCTAATTAGTGGCTTTTCTTCCCTGATTGGTTTTCCTACTTCTCAGTGATTATTGATCCATTAATATACTAGTAGAACTCTACTCTAAATGTAAAACATTTTAGAAAGGAAAGCATTATTTTTCAGTGAATAATCTATATGTAAATTTGGATTATTAGGACAGTTTGTTTTTCAAAAAAATAAAAATAAAAAAGATAACACCTGAACTATACTCATAACTAACATCTTCCATAAAAATCTACATTAAAATTTAAACAAGCAGATTATTTCTCATCCAAATTTTAAAATTTGTAACTTTTTTCATGAAAAAGTTACAACTCCTTGTTCTAACTGGTTTGGCTCAGTGGATAGAGTATCAGCCTGCAGACTCAAGGGTTCCAGGTTCGATTCCATGGGCATGTACATTGGTTGCGGGCATATGCCCAGTAAGGGATGTGCAGGAGGCAGCTGATCGATGTTTCTCTCTCATTGATGTTCCTAACTCTCTATTCCTATCCCTTCCTCTCTGTAAAAAAATCAATAAAATATATTTTAAAAAGAAAAGTTACAACTCCAATGACTCTTGACTATAATTCCAGGAAAAACTTATTTTCATCCAAACCCCATTTTCTCTCTATAATATATTGTCTCATTTTTTTAAATTATATTAGAAGATAATTTTACTATAAAATACTTTTTGTAAAAATTGCCTTTGGTGCTTCTTAGAAAATATTTAAAATTTTCTGTCAGTATTTTTATGCTATATTATATTTACCAGTAAGTCTTACTTTAAATAAATATAAATTGAGTTAATGATTTTTTTCCCATTAATTTAAAATTTTAAGTTTTTCAGTACTAAAAAATAAATTTAAAGCCATTGTCATAATTTGATAAATTTTACATAGTTTACCTTTATTTGAAACTACTGTCACCATTTTCATAAGAGTCTTTTTTGCTCCCCTCCCCCATCCTTTAGGCAGTATATATTGCACCCCTGAAAGCCCTAGTACGTGAAAGAATGGATGATTGGAAAGTTAGAATAGAAGAAAAACTTGGTAAAAAGTAAGTTCTTATTTTTTTCAAAAGATATGCTGTGAATAATCTGAAGAGACCAACAAATAAAAGACTTGCAAAAAACGAATGTTTTTGCAGTGATTTCCATAGCCTATTAAATTAAAGCAGGGGTGGAGAACTTCCACGGGTAGGCTGGCTTACAAAGCCTATGAAATCATTTGATCTGACTTTGCCAAAGGCATTAGGGATATATTAAATGTTTGATCAAATATAGCTGGCTAATATGATTGACTAGAGGCCCAGTACACGAAATTCATGCATGAATGGGGGAGGGGAGGATGTGTCCCTCAGCTCATCCTGCACACTCTCCAATCTGGGACCCCTTGAGGGATGTCCGACTGCCCATTTAAACAGGCATTTGGCCATCCCTCTCACAATCCAGGTCTGCTGACTCCCAACCACTTGCCTGCCTGATTGCCCCTAACTGCTTCTGCCTGTCAGCCTGATCACCCCTAATCACTCCCCTGCCAGTCTGATCGATGCCTAACTGCTCCCTGCCAGCCTGATTGCCTCTAACTGCCCTTCCCCTGCTGGCCTGGTCACCCCCAACTATCCTCCCCTGCTGACCATCTTGTGGTCACCATCTTGTGTCCACAAGGGGGTGGTCATCTTTGACCACATAGGGGCGACCATCTTATGTGTTGGAGTGATGGTTAATTTGCATGTTACTCTTTTATCAGATAGTATAATTTGTATGGCCTGTAAATGATGTTATAAATATTCAAATGGCCCTTGGCAGAGAAAAGGCTCATCCCTGCTTTAGACTCATTGAACATTTTAGAAATCAAAGGGAGATAAAATAGTTTTTAGCATTATAAAATTTTACTTTGAAAGGTGTATTTTAGCCTTTCCAAGGTCATATGTTACTTAAAAAGTTAACAGAATAATTTTTATTGCTCTCCAGAGTTATTGAACTAACAGGGGATGTGACTCCTGATATGAAATCTATTGCCAAAGCTGACCTTATTGTCACCACACCAGAGAAATGGGATGGAGTCAGCAGAAGCTGGCAAAATAGGAACTATGTAAAGCAAGTCACGATTCTTATCATAGACGAGATCCATCTGCTTGGTGGGTACCACTGTATCTGTTGTTATTTTACAAAATTTGACTCTCTTACCTGCATCAACCAGCATAAGTATTTACTAAATGATTAACTTACATTACTCTAATTTCCTAGGGGAGGAAAGAGGCCCTGTTCTAGAAGTCATTGTCTCTCGGACGAATTTCATCTCATCACACACAGAAAAGCCCGTTAGAGTAGTTGGACTATCAACTGCATTAGCTAATGCCAGAGACCTTGCTGACTGGCTCAATATTCGTCAGGTATATGGAAGATGGATAAATCAGACTTTTAATAATGTGGCTTAGGCGGCCTCATTTAGGAGGCAGTCTAACATTATAAACGCAAATATAAAAACTGAAAATGCTTTCTCATTTTTTCTCTAGATGGGTTTATTCAACTTCCGACCATCAGTGCGCCCAGTTCCACTGGAAGTTCACATTCAAGGCTTCCCGGGTCAACATTACTGTCCCCGTATGGCTAGTATGAATAAGCCCACATTTCAGGGTAAGCTTCAGATTCTTAGAATGAATAGCAACCATTGTGTGGTAGTCTTTAAATGCATTCTAAATAATTTGAGTTTTTTAGAAAGGTTGATACTGCTACACCTTCTACAGAAATCTAAAACTACCTCAACTATTCACGAATCTATATACGTAATAGCTTAAGCAACCGGCCTATCAACTGACTAATAGCTATGACATGCACTGACCACCAGGGGGGAGATGGTCAACACAGGAGCTACCAGGCTGTGGTCATTTGGCAGCAGCAGTTCTTGGGTGACAAGCCCAGAACCAGAAAGGAGGGAGCCCAGTTCTAGGGTCCGTCACCCAAGAACTGCCCTCTCACAATCTGGGACCCCTCAGGAAATGTTAGAGAGCTTGTTTTGGCCCCATCCCCACAGGCCAGGCCGAGGGAACCCACTGGTGCAGGAATCTGTGCACCGGGCCTCTAGTATAAATACAAGTTGAATTATCTGTTGAAAATTAGATTTACAAATGATAAGACATTTGTAGTAGAATAAATGTATATAATTTTAAATAGTAAATCAATTTAAAAATCTGTTAAGATGTTTTCTTATGGAAGTGGCTTGAGCAAATGATAAATAGAAGCCACCATAAAAAACAGAACCATATAATCTTAATTTTTACCAGAAACCATAAAACTTATAAATGTCAGTACTTTTTTTGCTTCTGTTACTGTGTTTCGTTTTTTTTGTTTTCCCCTCTCTAAAAAATTAGGCAAGCAGAAAAGCTTTCAGAATAACACTCTTACTTTATAGAAACATGTTTTTTTTAGGCTGCATAAGGAATATTTATTATATCAATTAAAAATAACATCCAAAATAAATTTTCTAATGTGAACGGCTGTTGATTGTTGGGAGGTGACTTTTTAGCTGCTGTAATTAGCCTTATGACAGAAGCAAAGTATTGATTGTGAACTAGAGACCAATCTTGGCAGTTCAGATTATTTACACCTCCACAGAAGCATTGTACAAAATCACTAATGAACAATAAATCTGTCGTGTGCTGTTCAGGCACACCTGTTCTTGCAGCAGCAAAAATCCATTAAATGGTGAGGTTTAAAAAAGAGACATTCATCCACGATTATGTGTTCAAATGATACCAGTATTGTACTAACGTGTATTTTAAACATTGTATATCTAATATGACTTATCAAAGCATTGCCATCTACGTTCTGTAATATTCTGATAAACTTAAAAAATAAATCAGTTTATTTTTTAGAGTATATATTGTTGAGACTGCTTATATTTATTTAAAAAGTGGCTGATTGTATGCCAATGATTGAAATGAAGCCATCTGCATTGTGTAAATCAATAGTAAAGAACTGAAATACTTACACTTCTGTAGATATGCTATAGGTACAGCAGCTATATTTATAAGCTATTTAATTTTGCCTGTAGCAGATCACTATATTGTTGAGACTGCTTATACTTATTTAAAAAGTGGCTGATTGTATACCAGTGATTGAAATGAAGCAATCTGCATTGTGCAAATCAATAGTAAAGAACTGAAATACTTACACTTGGTGTAGATATGATATAGGTACAGCAGCTATATTTATAAGCTATTTAATTATGCCTATAGCAGATCACTATATTTCTTTGAGTTTAGAAATAAGATTTTATGATAGCTTTATACTCACTATTAGAGTCAAGGTCATGTCAACACTTTCATTATAAACCTTGTTTGTTAGTCTATAAAAAGAAATTCTACAGCTTAAATTGCAAACAAGAAATTTTAAGCAGGTTGGCCTTTCATCATATTAAATTTTGAAATATTTATTTTAAGAGAGCTAGGTAGACATAAGTATGAATTCTCTTTGTGCCATTTTACCAGTATTTTGGAGCCTGTCAATAGCAAAGAAACCTCACTTTCAAATTAATTCAAATGATATATGTGACTCTTTAAGTTTTTTTTTTTTTCCAATCTTAAGACTCAGTTTTTAATCACCTCATTTATGTGTGTCAACTCCCCAGGGGCCATCACGCAGACATGGGCTCAGGCCTAGAGTTCTCTTCAGCTCTCTTCTGCGTTCTCTTATCTTCCTACTAGAAAACCTTACACGTTTTAAGGAAAATATTCGTCTGGCTTATCTCTTACTAGTTTATTTATACAAATTCTCTTAATTTTCCCTCTAATGTGAACAGAGCAAAACTAAAAGGAACTTTTTGTGGCAGGATCTGATTCTCTCTCCACATCCCAGGACCAGTTAACACTGTAATACATTTCTCAGGCAAGCAGAGAACCAACTCAGAAACAGAAAACACAACGTGAGATCCAGTACCGATATACAGCTATTATTGGAGAGCCTCTGCTTCTTAGTATCTCCTTCCTCAGCAGCTCAGAACAGACCTGGGAGCCAGCAAAGTTAACTCTTCCCTGTCGCAGACAGTGTGCTCCCTCAGGGCCTCTGCTGTCTTTTCTAAAATATGCTGTCAGTCCATTTGACACCTTAGAAATGCTATGATTCGTGACTAAATTAAGAATTCACTTAACTAACTTACAACATTAGCTGTCCTATATCCCTTTGATATTCTAATAAATTCTGATTTTAGTGTAAATGGCTTATTATTTTATTTTCCATAACTTTTAACAGCAATTAGAAGCCATTCTCCAGCCAAACCTGTCTTGATATTTGTCTCATCAAGGCGTCAAACTCGTCTTACTGCTTTGGAGTTGATAGCTTTTCTGGCTACTGAAGAAGATCCGAAGCAGTGGCTGAATATGGATGAAAGAGAGGTAAGTATATTTCTACTTCATATAAATGTAAAATTAGTTTGTATTATAATGTAATAGAAATTAACATTTAATTATGTTTAGTTTTAATCTAAACTAAAAGTTTAGTATAACATTACAGAATTTTTTTAACCACCTTAACACTATTAATATTTTGATATATTAGATAAAAAATAAATAGTGGAAGAAGGCTAAAAATTTTTATATTTATCCTCATAGCTTTTCTCTTTAACATCATCACCTGTACATGTTAATATTCATTATCATCGCCTGTATATTTTAATATTCAACTAAGTTTTCATAATATTTGTTTACTACCCTTAAGGAATTTATCAATTTTGTAAAATAAACTTTTTACAAAATATCTAACATGACCATTTTAAAAAATTTAATAATTTAGGAAACACTAAGTATATAAAAATTAAAAAGCTGTTGTTATCCTTTAACCAAGCCATTATAATTTTTGTATCTACAGAATTATGTTAATTATGTAAATAAAGCTATACCAAGGAAATAATTCTAAATAATTATATTAATTTTGTACCTTCTCAATTGTATTTTCCTGCTATAATTAAGTAATCACACATCTTTATTACTATAGGGTTTTTTATTTAGAATTATATCAGTATAGATTTCTAAATTTTAAAATTAATGGGTCAAATAATACCAATATTTTTATAACTTCAAATATACTGCTAATTGTTTTCTAAAAGGGCTGTACCATTGAATGTTATCACCATTCATGTATGAAGTATGAATTATCAGCAGTATATCTGAGAGTTGACAGTTTTACCACATCCTCATTTATTGTAATTTATTGATATATTATAGATAAAATGTTTCTTCCTATTTTATTTCTTCAATGTGTATCTTGGTTTTTGTGTACTGGAACTTCTTTTTCATACATATGTTTACTCATTGTCTATTTTTTCTCTATTTTGTCTTTTTATTCCTCTGGGTTTTATCTTTTGCAGAACTTTATATGATATCATTTTTTCCATACATATTTATTACTATATACATATTAATCTTTCATCTGCTTTATTAGTTAATTTTGCTAGTCTAATTCATTGATGTCTTTTTATCGTACTAGTTTTTACAAACAGAAGTTTTTTCATTTTATAAAATACAATCTGTTAATGTGGTTCTATTCCTCAGTGTAGTTATATTTAGTGAGTTTCCTTCCTTATACTTTTCCATTTAAAAAAATATATTTTTCTAGTTGGAGTTAAGATGAAAAAGTAGATGAAATCAGTAATAAAAATAATTGCATTGTCTACCTTCTTCCTCCCTATCTCCCCTTTCTCATTTCATGCAGCCTGAAAAACAGTAAAACAGTGTTCTAGGCTGCTAGTATCCAGTCTCAACAGTTTGCATTTTCTCTCCTACTTCTCATGAATTCTTTAGGGTTAGTATACCTGTTGGATGATACCGTATGTATTACAGTAATAACGTTAATTAGTGATAGTTAACTAATATTTCAAAATGTTTCTGCATAGCACCTCAGGTGACTTTATTTACTAATAAGTAGCAGACCTTAACATTAGTTTCATGTAAAAGGTATCACATGACTCTTTGAAGTAGAGTGAAAGCTATCATTTTATCTTTTGAGTTTCATCATTACTTCCTTAATGTTACTTGTATATGTGTACCAAATATTTTTCAAGATAATAATTTAAGATCAAAATAATTTAATCAAAAGGTTTTTTGTACTCTGTTATTTAATTAGCATGTCCCAGTAATCACCCTGTTGAGTCTAAACAGTATCTTGATTAGGAAGAAAATACTAAAAAATTAGATATATGGAATATTGAGTTTAGTTTATGTAGAGTATAGAGCCAAGCTTAATTTTTTTCTCTTTTGTTACATTTCTAAAAGTGTTCCAAATAGAGATTTTTCTTTGATGTCAAGGTACAAAGTACATACCTATTTGGACACATTTGGGATATTGGCTGGGGGAAAATATATATATATATATATATATATATATATATATGGCTGTGCGTTTAGCACATGTGTGACTCACGTTAGCTTCAAATGTGAACCTCATGTGCTCTTTCCAGATACAGTGCAACTGAACTATGTTTTTTTCATTTTAATGTTCGAGACCTAAGGAACTATGTACGGGCAGCACAGCCATTGTATAAAGTTATTTTCCTGATTTGTATTATTTGTCAGCACAAAAATTTCTCAAAGAAGCTAATTAGAAATCATATTATTTACTTACATGATTTCTGCTATTTTGTAGTTTCATTGCTACAATAGGACAGCTAGAAACAGTATTATGTTTCACCAAGCCCATCTCAAGACCAAGACAACGGGCTTTGTTTTATTCCTGCCTCTAAAAGCAATCACCTTTCAAATAAAAATTTCAGAGGATTTGCAGCTGATTACTATGAAAATTCCATCTATACCAAAACCTATACAGCAGGTGTTTTCATTGTGAATACCCTAAAAATCTTAAAATAGGAGGACTTTTTAACACTTCAACCCTTGTGTTACTTTCCATATATCCTGGGCCAGAAGTTAATTGCACTTCCTGTTGCTGCTGCTTGTATGGTCTCAGATGGGTGTCCTGTGGCAGGACATAGGTACTTTGGGTAGGACTCCAGTGTTGACAACGTGAGCATTCAAAGGAAGCAGGGTAAACACAAAAGCAGTGATCCTGCAGCTGTGGAGCAGGGTGCCCATGGAATAGGGCAGCATCAAAATTATTCTGCAGTTGAATGGTGTTAAGTCAGGAAGTGATCTTAGATATGGAGGTGGAAGGGATGGTGAGAAAAGAAAGCTAAGGCAAATCTGAAGAAGATCGACAGAAAGAATATGACTAGCAAAGGCAGGACAAGTTATTCATGTCTATCCAGTAAAGTTTCAATTATCCATCTATTCAGTAAAGTTTCAAAGTAAAGTATTAGAAAGAACCCCTTCAAATGTATCATTGATGTGAAATACGAGGAAGCCTCAAAAGTTATCCCTTTTATATTTGCCATTATGAAGTAATTGCATCATTTTTTGGAATCAATTCTTAATCATAATATTAAAGCTCATGGGAAAATGCTCCCATGACCCTTGAATTCCCAGTTTGACAGCCACAACTTCCACCATTAACCTCAAACTGTTGGGGAGTTTTTACATTAAGCTCTCAAGCATCAAGTTCAAGACAGAAACAACAGAATGCCTGAACTTCATTCTATAGCATGCAGCAACAATAAGGACTATCTTCCTCTCTCTGACCTCTCTTGTAGAAGGAGATGCTCAGATACTAGGTATTTGTGAACAGCAAAGATTTGTCACATTTCTTTACCTACCCAAACTCATTCATACACCATTCCTTTCATACCTATGTAAAAAATCCATATAGAAAAGAATAATTCAAGGGAACAGGGTGGGCTGAGAGTGGTAGTAGAATGTTGTACATTAATATAGTGGAGAGGCCTCTCTGATGAGGACACGAGGAAGGAAGGAAGGAAGGAAGGAAGGAAGGAAGGAAGGAAGGAAGG
>JAAGEH010000018.1:34615143-34629665 GCA_011751065.1 Lasiurus cinereus
AGGAAGGAAGGAAGGAAGGAAGGAAGGAAGGAAGGAAGGAAGGAAGGAAGGGGGGGAGGGAGGGAGGGGAGGGGAGAGGAGGGGAGGGAAGGGAGGAAACAAAGGAGGCAGATACCTAAGAAAGGGGTGTTCCTGGGCATTAAAAGGTTGTAGACTAAACAAGTTACATACTCTAACTTATATGTATTTTAAGATCACTTTTGCTGTTTAGTGGAAAATGGGTTTAAATGGATGTAAGTATGGAATTGATGGTGGTGACCTGAGGGCCACTAGGGTGGTGACAATGGGAATGAAAAGATGCTTTGGGCTGGATTCAGTAGTACTGTCTGATAAATAAGGAGTGGATGTTGAGAAAAAGAAAACAAGAATGGCTCCCCAGTTATTAACTCTAAACATCTGAGTAAATAATGATATCATTTACTAAAATGGAGAGGGCTGAGAGGATGGGCTAGAAAGGAAGGAGGAGACAGATTTTATTTTTTATTAAAAAGTTATATTTTGGACACATTAATTTGTATGTCCAAGATTTTCAAATGGAGATTTCAAGGCATTTAGATGTAGGAAGTCTATATTCCACAGAAGGTGTGAGATGGACATGTGAACTTGAGACCACACAATATAGCAACCTTTATATTTATTTTTTTATTCAATTTATTGGAGTGACATTGTTCACAAAATCATACAGCTTTCAAGTACACAAGTATATCTAAACAAAACATCATCTGCACACTGCATTGTGCACCCAAAGCAAAATCTCTTTCCTTCCCTATTTATCCCCCTTTTTATCCCCTCATCCCTTCCCTTTCCCTCTGGCTGTCACCACACTGTACATATAACATAGACACAGACACTAGTGTGTAGTGATAGAAACAGTCTTTAAACTCAGGTAAGTGCATGAGTCCCTGAGACAGGAAAGAACCAGAGGGCAGCCCTTGAGGGACTCCTCACTGTGAGCTTAGGCAGAAAGTGGGAAGCAGGCAAAGGCTACTGAGCAAATGATGCCAGTGAAGAAGTGTTCTAAAACACTGTGGCAGAGAGGGTTTCGTGAAGGAAGGAGTGCTTGACTGCATCAAATGTTAATGGAGTGCAGTGATGTGAGAGCAGAGAAACTCCCCTGGGATTTAGTACTTGGATGTGTTGGAAGTGCTTGGCAAGCGGAGTCAGTGACATGTTGTGAACAGAAGTCAGCATGGGATGAGTTGGGGAATAAATGGGTGGGAGGGGAAGGAAATGAAAGCAAATAGGACATACAACTTCTAGAATCTCTGCTATGTAACTTAATTAATGTTAAAATTTAGCACCTAACAAGTATGGTCTTTTGGTTTTCACCAGATAGTCTGCGGTCTGGTCCCACATGCAAGGGGGAATGGTGCTAGGATCTGGATAGTTGCCAGCCAGCACTAACAGATAAAAGAGCAGAGGGAAAACCCTTTCTTTTAAATGGCTGTAGTGATTAAAAGCTCAGAATGCTGTCCTACTTCATCTCATACCTTGGATGAGATGCCTGTCTAGGGTGAGAGAGCAGAACTATGTCTGGATATGAGACTTTATTCTTGCTTACATTATCCCCCTTAACTCCTCTATGTATCTCACACTGTAATTAGCAGCAGTCTTACTTCATACTGTTAGTAATATAGAGTGCAGTATTATTCTGATTTTCAAGCATCCACTGGGCAGTTTTAGAAATGTCCCCGCAGATAAGGGGGCCTACTGTACACTAAACATTATTAAAGAAATATGCTAATTCATAATTTTTACTCAATGCTTCAAAGTGAATTTATGAAAAACTAGCATAGGTGTACATAGGAGTACTCTCATGAAAAACAAGATTGGTATTTTCACATGCCTGATGGTAAAGGAATTTTTAAATGTTAAAAACTAAACATTACTCATCCAATCTCATTATAAGTATAGCTTTCATAGACTTACAAATGAATATAGTCTAGCTTTACTCAAAATCATCACAAGTTCAGATGCGGAGGAGTTTCTGCTAGTGACGTTTTATTATAATTTTCTTTGATTCATTTGACTTTTTTAAAATATATTTTATTGATTTTTTTACAGAGAGGAAGGGAGATAGTTAGAAACACCAATGAGAGAGAAACATCGATCAGCTGCCTCCTGCACATCCCCCACTGGGGTTGTGCCGACAACCAAGGTACGTGCCCTTGACCGGAATCGAACTTGGGACCTTTCAGTCAGCAGGCTGATGCTCTCTCTATCCACTGAGCCAAACCGGTTTCGGCGATTCATTTGACTTTTTATTCACCATATGTCTATTGATCTTTTTTTATAGCTAAAAACCAGGCTTTAAAGATGGATGTTGAGATTGTTGAAAATTAGTAATTAGAGTTTAATGCAGGGTTATCACATTTTTAACTAGAAGGATCTGGATTTTGTTTGTTTGTTTGTTGTTTTAATCAAACTAAAATAGATTTGGCTCATGATACAAAAGCCTCAACCCAACTGCTATTTTGGTCAGGTCTCTGACCTCTTAACAAGTGACCAAAAAAGAAACTATTAGGCTAAGGATATTAAATGTCAGAATACATATTATCTACAGATGTACTGCATTTGAACTCAGTTGGGCCTTATGGAATATTTGTGTAAGTAAGAGTAGCTACAAGATAGGAAGCTATTCATTTTTATTTTGCCTTTGTTACGATTGTGCATGTCCTCTTAAAGAGACCAAACTCATGCTTAGTGAGAGTTGACATGTTGAGAGTGCTTTATAGGTCACTAAAGGCTTACATTATCTCATTTAATCATGAATTCTGGAAGGGTTGATGTTTTTATCCCATTTTACAATTGCAGAAACTGAAACTTAAAAGAATTAAGTGATTTGCAAATTAGTACAAGCAAGTGGAGCTTGGGAATTCAAAACTAAGGTGTCTGACTCATAGCTTGTGTTCTTTTGGTCTGGTAATTGGAATTATAGGCAACATACTAACTAGAGAAAATGGAAAAGTCAAAGTGAGGGTGTGTGTGAATTGACAGGAATGAAAATGCAGTAAAGATAAAGTCAGTAACTGAAATATCAAACACAAGCAACCAACATGAGCTATACCATTCTCAATCCTGAGAGGTGATATTTTAGTTTACAAAAGAAGATAATTTTAAATATTCTTCATTTTGACACATAGGAGTGGATATCCTATTTAATAAAGAGAAAATATGCTAATTGATCCTCATGCCATCACAAAGATGGCAGCGCCCAGAGCCAATAAGGAGGGGATATGCTAATTGACTGCCTTGCCCTCAAAGATGGTGGCGCCCATAGTCACAAGATGGTGGCGCCCAGTCCCCTCAGCCCCACCAGGGCAGCAGGCACGCAGCCGCTCTATGCACCTGCCTGCAGAGTCCCCTAGTCACCTCAGCCCGCCAGCTGCCCAGGGCTGGCCCAAGGTGCAGGAAAGCCTCAGATGGCAGCTGCCCAGGACCACCTGAGGCTCAGGTAACCAGGGCTGGCTAAGGCTTGCACTGCCGGCAATGGCAGCAGCAGAAGTATGAGGGGGCATCGCCTTCCACTGATTGCCAGGTTGTCTCCCACCCCTGAGGGCTACTGGACGTGAGAGGGGGCAGACTGGGCTAAGGAACTCCCTCCTCCAGTGCATGAATTTTCATGCACCAGGCCTCTAGTACTCAAATAATAAAAAATTGAAAATTTACAAATAATCTGCATAGAGTTCCCCAGCTTGTGAGTCAAAGGTATTACTCATTAATAATCTTACTTGTTTTTTGCACAGTGAGGTCCAGCCTTAAGCCAAATGAATGATGCCATTACTTTAAATGTGTGTTTTTTTAAAGATCCCTCTCATTCATGTGCTGATTGGAGTGTGGCCTTGAGAGCTTAGACCTGACTCAGGCTTCCTGCGTTCCATACCGACTGCCCATTACAAGCTATATGACCTTGGTGGGGTGTTTACTAGTAAGCTCTGAACCTCATCCTTTCATTTGTAAAAGAATAATAATAATAACAATCCTATCCTCACAGGATTGTTGTGAGGATTAAATGCATTAATATATTTAATGTACTTAGAATAGTCCAATACAGAATTAAATGTCCCGTAAGTGATAACTGTTATCACATTGAATACTACCTTATATACAAGTTCTTTTTGCTGAAAGTTCTAGTAAAATTTGGTCATGTTTTTATAATCTTTGGTTATGATCCTTTATGAATTTAATTAACATAGTATTTGTTTGTTTAAAATAATGCTACTTTAGAAAATTAATTCTATTAAGTTCTTTTCATCAAGTTTCTCTGCATTTTAAAGGCTTTTCAATATATGGATATGCTCTCCAACCATGTTTTGGAATCTGAATCTCTTAGAAATGGAAATAAGCATACTAAAAAATAAATATGAAGCACTCCTGGCCATTGTGGCTCAGTGGTTGAGCATCTACTGTTAAGCCAGGAGGTCACAATTTGATTTCTGGTCAGGGCACATGGGGCTCCCTGTAGAGTACAGGCAATGATGATTCGCTTTCATTGGTATTTTCTATCTCTTCCTCTCCCTTCCTCTCTGAAATCAATAAAAATATATTAAAGTAGATGCCTGATACATGAAATTTGTGCAGGGGTTGAGGGGGTGGGGGAGTTGTCCTTCAGACTAGCCTGCACCCTCTCCAATCTGGGACCCCTCAAGGGATGTCTTGACTGCCCATTTAGGCCTGATCCGGTATGATTGGGCCTAAATGGGCTGTCAGACATCCCTCTCACAAGCCAGGACTGCTGGCTCCCAACTGCTCACCTGCCTGCCTTCCTGATTGCCCCTATCCATTTCTGCCTGCCACTCTGATCACCCCCTAACCACTCCCCTACCAGCCTGATTGATGCCTAACTGCTCCCCTGCCAGCCTGTTTGCCCCTAATTGCCCTCCCCTGCAGGCCTGAGTCCCCCGCAACTGTCGTCCCCTGCGGGCCTGGTAACCCCTAGCTGCTCTCCCCTGCAGGCCTGTGTTCCCCCCAACTACCCTTCCCTGCTGGCCTGGTTGCCCCCAGCTTCTCTCTTCTGCAGGGCTGGTTCCTGCCAACTGCCTTCCCCTCCTGGCCATCTTGTGATGGCCATCTTGTGTCCACTTGGGGGCAGCCATCTTTGACCACATGGGGGCAGCCATCTTGTGTGTTGGAGTGCTGGTCAATTTGCATATTACTCTTATTAGATAGGATTAAATAAATAAATGTGAAGCTCATTCACTGGGATTTCATACTAGAAGCATAGTGAATTAAATTTTGAATAATAAGGAAAAAATGTTAATATCTGTAGCCGAGTTTTGATATTACTGTTATTAAGAATCAGGCCAAGCTAAAAAGCACACATTGAAAATAGTATTGTATGTATTTATCAGATATAGCAAAATTGTTTAGATTTTATTTATATGTTTAATTTACACATAATTGTATATTTCATCACATAAATACATATATATATATTAACAGAATGATGAATTATTTGGAGATGTGGTTGTTTGAACTTCCTAAGATAATATGTTCTGAGGAATACTAATAAAGTTTGGGAACTTACTATATTTAATTAATTTAATGTTTTTTATTTTTCCTGTTAATAGATCAATAAAAAATTCTAAAGTATTTTTTCATGTTAGTTTCTCCACTTCAGTCTATCCTATAGAAATGTATTTTAAGAAGTTAACACTTAATAATTATAAGGAAATGTTTTAATTTCATTTAACATCTGTACCATATATGATATGTTTAATTATTTTTAATGAAAGTATTTATAACTTTTATTACTGTATGGTGTATCTTTTATTGAGCATTTTAGATAATTGATAAGCATTATTTGGTGGCATCTGGTCTGAGTCTGATGTGCTTTGAAAAGAGTACAGAGTTCTGATAATGAGGATTCTGTGAAAATGGGAAAACCAGCACAACAATGTGCTTTGAGAAAGTATGGGTTTTTAGCATCTTGAAACAATATATCACACTCAAAGGGACAGAATTGGGCTGCACAGTCTGTTAGCTCATTCTTGTCCAATCTGGTCTCCTCCTTTCTTTTGGAGCCAGCATTGTCATCAACTCATTGAATTATATTCTGACTGGAATGTATTTCAGGCACAGAGTAATGTATCTAGTTAAATGGAATCCTATCTTTCTACAAAAGCTTTTTGAGTATAATAAATTTAAAATATAAAAAAATTCTATTAAGTTAAAGTAATTGGTTCAACAGTTTACATATGTGCCTCCTCCCCCACTACCCTAAGCAAAGACAACTACTTAAAGAAATATAGATCTGTTTCTCTTTTATTTATAATATTGAATAAATTTTTTGTTTTAGCTAACATATAGTCAGACATATTTTTAAGAGCACTTATTGGAAAGATACTTATACATTACAACAAATGTTAGTTGAACAGAAATAAACTGGAATTACAACCTCCTACATCAATGTGATTAATTATCATGAAATAAAAAAATTTTTTAATGCCATAGTAGTCATTCTTAATAAGAATAATCCTTAACTTAATCCTTAACTTCCTAAAGCATCCATTGTAGGTAATCAGTGAACTTTTCTCCTAACCATCTAGAAGGGTACTACCTATGCTTGGAAAAATTGAGAAAATGGTAATTCAGATTTTATTTTCTCATGGAACCAGGTTTAAAATTCAAAATCACTGAGTCTCTTGATTTGTAATATATGGGGTATGTAAATGAATTGGGTGATGTGTTACTTTATATAAAGGATTAAATGTGATAATTTTGTCAAGTAATAAGCTCAATGCTTGATACATAATAAGAACTCAACAAATAATATCTAGTATCTTGTTTTAAGCTTTCATTATTCTAAGTTCCTGAAAAATTTTGCTTATAGAATAAATTTAAATGTAATCAAAATTTTACATTTTCAAAATTTAAACAGGCTGTCCTAGTAGTATTTTATGCTTAATGATTGAATAACATTACTATACATTTTGCTTTTTTATGATGTTCAAATAGCTCAGAATTCGTCCACAATAACCAGGTAATAAATGAAGTTGTTTTTTGTGATTGTCCTCATGAGGATTTTAGGTCTTTGCCAGTTCAGATAGGCAAATAGTTATTTTTAAGGCATTGATTTATGTGAACGTGGGGCAGGGGGAATGAGAAATAGCGAGCCTTCCCTGATGTGAAAGGACAGGATATTAATGCCCCACCAAACCTCCTGACATATTTCCTATGGTAAATGATACCTTACTTTTTGGAAGTGCTTGGCATTGCCATGAAATAATAAATTATACAAGATAAAAAAAATACACTGCTGTTTTAGTTATGAAACTGGGGGTCTATGGGGGTGGGGGGGTAAAATCCCTGAAACTAATTGTCAGAGCAAGAATATCAGTGAATTAAGTCATGATAGTATAAATTGAAGGTATTTTATGCAGTGAACTATTGAACAAAAAATGGATAATAAGCTGTCACTTGAGAATGGCTAACATATAATTTATGAGACAAGACAAGCACCTTTCTTTATAGCATGCATTTGTAGTCAGCTTACTTATCCTGTGCTAATTTTAAAGGGAAAAAGGATTTATGTTAATACATTTCTATATTCTTGCTTAACAATTTATAAGGTAACTAATGCAGAAATATCAAGTGACCTTACTGTGACCATGAAACAAAATGAACTGTTTATACATTGCATTCCATTCAGGAGAATTTGGTAAATATGACTGATGTGTGTCATTAAAATATGACCTTGTTTATGCAGTGTTTTTTTTTTACATTAATAATTATTATAAAGGCAAACTTCATCTTCCTGTTTTTTTGGAATAGAACAGCTTGATATACAACAGCTTGTCCCCACCTTAAAAAAGTAAAAATTTAAAAAATTTAAAAACTAGGAAAATTTTTTGACCATTGGGGAAAAATAATGCCTAAAATGAAAACAGTTGATATGGTTCACAGTATGGATTTGATTGTCTTGTGCATTTTTACTAACTGCAGCAGCAGCCTGCTAAAGTTTCTTGAGATGGAGATTTTGTGAGCTCCTTACTGGTTTATGCACAGCCAGGAGTGTATTACAAGTATACTTGTGTATATTAGAAGTGTTAATAATAAAATGAAGTCTGAAGACAATGTCAGTTTTTAATATCTGTGAGTTTTCAGGCTGGTAATAATTATACATGTACCTATTTCCAAGTTCCCATTCCACAATTGGTCACTCTCAGACTGTGGTAGTGAAGCTACAGACATTAAAAAAAAAAAAGTGTCTTTTTAAAAGAATGCGCATGTATCCTCAAGCTATCCCTGCATCACTCCCCTCGTGGAGTTGCCTAGAACTAACTTCCCCATGCTGCATCTTGTGTCATCCTCTGCTCAAGGACAGTAGAGGTCTATCATTTACATGGAGAGATTGGGCTTTCTGTTCAGTTCTTTGCAGGGAAACAGTTTTGTAAGAAAATAGATGTGTAGTGCATGTTACCATAAAATCTGTGTTGCATTGAGTATTTCACATGTAGAGTGGAAAGTGATAGAATATTCAAAGAGTATTTATGAAATACGAGTTTCAGAAACCCTTTAGACACGAAAATTTAGTGAAACTGAGGCTGGATATTAAATACGTTTTAAAATTTAAAACACTGGAATATATAAGAATTCAGAATATAGTAAGGTTAAGATATAAAAATAAGTGAGCTAAGTAATTATTTCACTAGAATTGCTAGAATAATTAATTAGTTATTTAGGAAAAATAAACTCAGATTTACACCATAGTTCCTCATACAAATAAATTACAAGTTAATTATTTAAATGTTGAAAATAAAACTATAACAAGTTGAACTAGTAGATGGATATGTATTTGATCTCAAGATGAGGCAACAAAACATATGGGATCAATTTTAAATTTTAAAACCATAAAGTAAAAAAAAAAATTAAATTAAGTGAAGGACAAAAACTGGATGAAAGCATTTTAGCATATGATGGACAAGGAGTTAATACCCTTTATCCATAAAGACCTGTCACAGGCCAATAAGAAAAAGGCCTATCATTTCCACCTAAAAATAATGAAAGATAATTTACAAAGAAAACCAGCTGGGAAATATGAAAAATATTTAACTGCACTATTGATCAAAGAAAGGAGAAATAAACAAAAATAACACGTTTGATTTGTAACTTATTAAACTGAGGCTCAAGTTATCTGGCTTTCCCTGGACCACGAAAGCCGTGAGGAAACCTAAATTTGAACAATTCCTTTCTGTGCAGTGGGATTATGACTGATTTTTAAATTATATTTTGTTAATATTTTCTAAATTTTTAGCACTAAGCCAAAAATAGAAGTCTTTTCTATAACAAGAGACATTGAAACATTTTAGGCAATACTGCATCCCTTGCATTCCTTTAATAGTTAAAGGGATAGTCCACTTATCCATAGGTGTGGGTTTTTCCCTCAATGAAAAAAAAAGAAATGGAATACGTTTAAACTTTATTTAGAATATACATAAAAATTCTCTTCAGTTAATCTAACTTTAATCATAAGTACAGATGGAGCATATATTTTTATGCTCATAACCAAAAAACAAAATAAATCAAATACAGTCTTAATATAAACATTTTAAAGCTAATATACCTACATCTTATAATGGTTTGCATTTGCAGATGGAGGACATCATTGGAACACTAAGAGATTCCAACCTGAAGCTTACACTTGCTTTCGGAATAGGAATGCATCATGCTGGACTACATGAAAGAGACCGGAAGACGGTAGAAGAACTCTTTGTAAACTGTAAAGTTCAGGTATTGTTTTTTTCGTGACCAGATATTTAAATGTAATTTAAATGCTATGTTTTAGTTAAATGTATTATCTTTTACTTTCTTAGGTTCTTATTGCCACAAGTACATTAGCCTGGGGTGTAAACTTTCCAGCTCATCTAGTAATTATTAAAGGAACAGAATACTATGATGGAAAAACAAGACGTTACGTGGATTTTCCCATTACAGGTAATTTTTAAAAATTTATAGATACATTAAGCTTCTATGTGTGCCTTCTTTGAACTTATATGAATTAAATTTTAAAGGATTGGTCACATTTAAACATATAATGAGGAAATTGTAAATTTTTGTTTCCAGTGCAAACATTAAAGTATTGAACTGTTTTATTTACTTTCACTTACCCAGTCTTACATTTATCCAATTTGTTTAGAAACACCCAAATCATAACTAATGGTTTCAAATTCATAAATAAGTAAAAGTACTGATTAGTAGCTATTAGTGATGAATAAATTATAATTAAACATTAACAATGTTTAATTTTAAAATTATTTCACTAGAAATGGTACTTTATTGAAACTTCTAGAACCAAAGCACTTGTTGCATCAACAATCTATTAACATATTTTAAAACTTGATAAAATCATTTTCAGTGGTTTCTAAAGAGAGAAATACACTCACTGTATATTTATACTCAGTGAATATATGTAAAAGCTATATTATTTTTACTTCAGAAATTTCTATTTGTATTATTACTTCAGATTCAGGGAGTATAAAAGGAATATATTTTATACCATGGGTGGATGAAAGATGAGGTTTAAATAGACGCATTATTCATGGGAGAAATAATCAAATGACTCTGCTAAAAATATTTTTGCAAATATGTGTTATTTTTTTCTTCTTAAATTAAAATAGTAATAACTCAAACAGGATTTTTAAGCATAAAGGAAACATTTTCTTTTATAAACTTTTACTTTTGGGGACTCAATTTTCTATCATAGTGATTTGATTAATTATTTAGACATGAGAGATAGCATACATACTCTTTAAGATATTCTGTTTTCATATAATCAGTGAATATGCCTTGTGCCACACTGCAGAATACCTCTTGTTCTCTTTTTTATAGATGTTCTCCAGATGATGGGACGTGCTGGGAGGCCTCAGTTTGATGACCAGGGAAAAGCTGTAATTCTGGTTCATGATATTAAGAAAGACTTTTACAAAAAATTTCTTTATGAACCTTTCCCAGTAGAATCAAGGTAAATTTTGCTGTAAATTATTTTAAATTAATTTATGTCATAGACAGTTGGTATTTTTGTGGTTACATTTTATTAGCTAAAAACCAGTAAAATTAAAAATTATTTGAAATGAAACTGAATATAAAATCACTCTAAGACAACCTTCAATTTTAATGTTAATTTTTAAAAACATTTTAGCCCTGGCCATTATAACTTAGTTGATGGGGGAACATCTTATCCACCTAAAAGTTGCAAGTTCAATTCCCAGTCAGGTCACCTGCTCAGGTTGCAGGCTTAATTCCCAGTCAATGTTTTACTCTCATCTCTCTCTTTCTCTCTCTCTTTCCTCCTCCCTCCATCCCTACCTCTTTCTTTTTCTCTCCTCCCCTTCTCCATTCTCCCTTCTTCTCTTTCAAAATCAATAAAAATATTGTTTAAAAAAATTAAAAAAAAAACTTTTTAAAGGAAGTGGTATAGTACAGTATTTAGTTGCATGTACTCTGGAGCCAGACAATATGCATTCCACCACTTGCTTGTGATATTGCACAAGTTATTTGATTCCTAAGTGCCTTATCTGTAAAATGAGAGATGATAGCTTTAGGATACTTGTAATGATCAAATGTATATTTCTTGAAACAGTGTCTATCCCATAATAAGTGTTTAATAAGGGATTAGTTTGGTGTGCATCTTTGGGATATCCTATATAATAAAAGCCTAATAGGCAAATTGACCTAACGGTGGAATGCCAGCGGAACGACTGGTTGCTATGATGTGCACTGACCACCAAGGGGCAGATGCTCAATGCAGTATGCTCAGACCAGCCAAGGTGGGTGTCAGCAGGGGGGTTCCTCACATCACCCCCCATAGGGAGGTGGTGGATGGGGCTGGTGAGCAGGTGGTGGAGCCAGATTAGCCCAGGTGGGTGCCATTGGAGGCTTCCCAATCATCCAGAAAATTGCCCCACAGATTGGCCCTGATCACTGACCAGGCCTAGGGACCCTACCTGTGCACAAGTTTCATGCACTGGGTCTCCAGTGCACGAATTCATGCACCTTAAAAGGAACTGTGAGCCACAAGGCTGAAGTGGGCACAGGGGCGGGTCTCGGCCCATCTTCTCTATCCCCACCTAGTCTCTTCCACTGTTGCCCCTCCCACGTGCTGACCATGCTGGCCCTGCTCACACCACTGGTACCCTGTTTGCTGGCAGCCCCGCTTCCAACATCGCCACTCCCATGCACTCATGGTGCTGGGCCCGCTTGCACCCGCTGATGGCACAGAGTGATTGGGGCTGGCGCCAGCAGCAGGTATAGGTGGCAGCTGCTGTCCTGATTGCCCCTCAGGAGCAGGGGGAGGTGGAGAAGCCCTCAGGGATGATCAGGACTGGCAGCCACCACTTGCACCTGCTGACAGTGGCAAGCGATAAGGACCAGTGCTTGGCATTGGCAGTGGTTGTGAGTGGGGCTGGCACCAGCAGCAGGTGCAAGTGCTGGGTGGGGCCATGGTGCATGGGAGCAAAGAATTTTCAGAGGCTAGCCCCTGTGACAATGACCAGTGAACCACCTTGGTCTGGTGCCCCACTCACTTCCTCTGCAATCCCGCCATGGCCGGCATCCACCATGTTTCAGGCTCTGCCGCCAGCTACCATTGCCCACCATGTTCCATGCACTCCTGCTGGTGGTCATCACATGTCATAGTGACCAGTTGTTCAGTTGTCCATTCAGTCTATTTGTGTATTAGCCTTTTATTATATAGGACTAGAGGCTCAATGCACGAATTCATGCACAGGTGAGGTCCGGCTGGCCCGGCCCCAATCAGGGCAGATCAAGACGAGCCTGTCAGAAGGAGGAGACAGTGGGTGGTTGGCTGGCAGGCCCTGTCCCCGATTGGGGTTGGGGCTCGATTGGTGGGGCTGGTCATGAGAAGGGGCTATGGGGGTTGTGCCAGCTGGCCCTGCCTTGAATGGGGTGTGATCAGGGATGGAACTGACTGGGGGGAGAGGCTGTGGGCTAATCGAAGTGGTGGGGGCCCATTAGGGGGGGCTTCAGGGGGAGGGGTTGGAGGAAGTTGCCTGGTGGGCCCATCCCCCGATTGGGCTACTTCACTGGCCACAGTGGGCATCATAGTGACCAGTTGTTCTTGTCATTAGCTGGCCTTTTATTTATAAAGTTATTTTTTTATTCTGTTATTAATTCTACTAATGGTCATTACTTTAAAGTTGAAAAATGTGAAAATATTAAATATTGTGGGATATAGGTTACAGTGTACTTAGAGAAAATTTATGACCATAAATCTATATATTTAAAAAGAATGAAAACTCACTTATCTTAGCATCTATTGCAAGAATTTAGAAAAAAAATAGCAAATTGAACTCAAAGAAAGAAAATAAGAAAAATAAGAGCAAGAATTAATTAATTGAAACCAAACATAATACATTGGGGGGGAAAAACAACAACAACAATGCCAAAGCTGGTTCTTTGAAGAAAAGAATAACATTGATAAACCTTTAAATCTGATCAAGAAAAAGGAAGTGAAGGAACAAACTGTATTAGGAATAAAAAAAAATATTACAGACATTAAAAAGAAACTTTATGCAAGTGTTTTTTTAAATTTGTATCAAATGGTAAAATTCCTTTTTAAAATCTTACGAAAACTGATACAAAAAGAAATAGAATATCTAAATAATCTCTTATCAATCAAAGCAATTGAATATGGCTGGGTGGCTCAGTTAGTTGGAGGTTGTCCTGTACATAAAAAGGTTGTGGGTTTAATTTCCAGTCAGGGCACAATCCTAGGTTGTGAATCCTATCTCATTTGGGGTGCATAAGGAGTCAACTTATTGATGTTTCTCTCTCATATCAATCTTTTATCTCCCCTCTGCTTTTCCTCTCTCTAAAAATCAATAATTTATTTCATAAATGGAGAGATGATTTATTACTTGAAAAGAAAAGAATATAATTTCCCACAGTAGCAGGGAAAAAATCAGATTACCTTATAGATATAAAAAAACATTTGATAAAATTACTCACCAATCTGTAATAATAAAAGGGTAATATGCTAATTAGACCAGAGATCATTCAGGACGTCTTTCTGGGCAAAATCAGGGCAGGAGGGAAGTCAGCCCAGTCCTGGGTGCCTGCAGGAAGCCAGGGGAAGGAAGGCCTATCTTGTATGAATTTCGTGCTTTGGGCCTTTAGTTCGTAATAAAAATTGTTAGCAAATAGGAATGTAAGTGATGTCCTAAATCTGATAAAGAGTGTCTAAAAACTTTTTTTACAGCAGTAAATATTTTAATTTTGTACCTTGATGATTATTAATGTTACTATTCCAGATTATTCCATAGTTTATATAATAATTTCTGTATTAATGAACATTTAGAGAGTTTCCAATTTTTTCCTCTTACATTTAATGTTGCAGTGAAGTATTTTGCCTTTCTATCAGACAATGGAAAAATGAAATTGCTAAGTCATGATGTCTGTTCAGATAAGTATTTCCAAATTGCCCTCCAAATACTCTGCCACTGATATGGAGTAATAGAGCAACTTGTTTTTTATTCTATTTATTATGGCCATTTTCTCATATC
>JAAGEH010000018.1:34629765-34709869 GCA_011751065.1 Lasiurus cinereus
CTCCCCCCACCCTCCCCACGCCCCACCCCCCCACACACACACACCACTTTCCTCCCAGAGAGTTTTCAGTCCACTCCCTTTCTATGCCCCTGATTCTATTATATTCACCAGTTTATTCTGTTCATCACATTTTTTATTCACTTGATTTTTAGATTCACTTGTTGATAGATATATATTTGTTGTTCATAATTTTTATCTTTATCCTTTTCTTCTTCCTCTTCTTAAAGAATATCTTTCAGCATTTCATATAATACTGATTTGCTGTTGATGAACTCCTTTAGCTTTTTCTTATCTGTGATGCTCTTTATCTGCCCTTCATTTCTGAACATTAGCTTTGCTAGGTAGAGTAATCTTGGTTGTAGGTTCTTGCTATTCATCACTTTGAATATTTCTTGCCATTCCTATCTGGCCTGCATAGTTTCTGTTGAGAAATCAGCAGAAAACAGGTAATTAACTGTTTTTCTCTTGCTGCTTTTAATATTCTCTGTTTGTCTTTTACTCTTGGCATTTTAATTATAATGTGTCTTGGTGTGGTCCTCTTTGGATTCCTTTTGTTTGGGGTTCTGTGCGCTTCCTGGACTTGTAAGTTTATTTCTTTCACCAGGTGGGAGAAGTTTTCAGTCATTATTTCTTTAAGTAGGTTTTCAGTATCGCTCTCTCTCTTCTTCTGGAATCCCCATAAATCTGATGTTGGTACGCTTGAGGTTGTCCCAGAGGCTCTTTACACTATCTTCAAATTTTTGAATTCTTTTTTCTTTTTGCTTTCCCAGTTGAGTGGTTTTTGCTTCTTTGTGTTTCAAATCTTAGACTTGATTCTTGTGGTCCTCTAGTCTGCTGTTAGATCTCTCTATAATATTTTTTATTTCAGTCAGTGTATGTTTAATTTCTAGTTGGTCCTTTTTGATATCTTCGAGAGTCTCGCTAAATTTATCCATCTTTTCTAGGAGATTCTTGAAAAACCTTATAACAGTGGTTTTGAACTCTATATCCAGTTGTTTACTTTCCTCTATTTCTTTCGCTTGTGATCTGTTTCTTTGTCTCCGCATTTTCACTGCTTCCCTGAGTTGGTAGAGTAGCTTTGTGTGCTAGGTGTCCTATAGGGGCCAGTGACTCATCCTCCCCAGTTACCCAAGGTGGACACTCTTGGTGTACCCCTTTATGGACTGTGTGCACAGCCTTGTTATAGTTAAGTCTTGATTATTTTTGGTATCACTGGGAGGAATTGACCTCCAGGACAATTGGCTGTGTTTATCAGCTTTGTCTATGCTGGGAGAACTTCTATGCTGGAGACACCCTTATGAGACAAGACTTGCAAAATTGCAAAAGCCTCTGTGCTCAGCTTGGATGGGATGTAGTTTTAGGGAGGAATATACAGCCTTGGCTTCCCATCAGCTCTGCCCTATGAGGTCCCTGGGTCTCAGTGTCCCTTAGTAACTGCTGCAAGCACCTCTGAGAGAAAGCCTCCCTTGTGTTTCGCCTGCTGCCAAAGAGTCCAGATTCCCCCTGAATGAGTCTGGGGGTCTCGCCTGGAACTGGAGTTCAGTGTTGTGAGTAGCTTCTGTCTCCCTCCCGGTTGAGAAAGCCAGCTATGTACTCAGCCGCCAGTCCTCTCCGCACGCATCTCTGTACCTCAGCCTTTTGCAGCTCCTCTGGGTCTCAATGTGCTTTTCTCTTTCCTTTTTGTTGTAGAATTTCCACTCAGCCAGCTTTCCTGTGGTTCTGGATGGTGTCCATTTTGTCTTTTAGTTGTAATTTTGAAATTGTGCGAGACAGCAGTTTAGGTGTGTACCTATGCTGCCATCTTTGTTTATCCTGGGCATTACTTTTCATTCTTATATTTTACGTAAGAAAATAAAGTGAACATTTTGTTGTTCTAGTCTTTCAACACATCTGGTCATTTTTTGTATACTTAACATAATACAATTACGTCATCTATTACTAGGAACTTAATGTTCACTGAATGAATGACGTTAATATATTTGCTCTGTCATAACTTTTATGTCTGTCTTGCCAAACCTCCTTTTATCTGCCTTACTATTACCTCTTACTTAGTCTTATATGCCATTACTATATCCTTCCATGCTCTCCAAGCTGTATCTTCTGTTGTCTGCTCTTACCTTGGCTTTCAGCTGCTGCTCCTAAAAGTTACTAACTCTATCCTTGTCAGTCTGTGCTTATTTCCATCTTGCAATTCATTTCCCCTAAATTCATTTACAAAATATGTAAATCATACAAAACACATTACTCTTGTATCTTGGAACATAACACCTGAGTCTTGACTGTGTGAGATAAAGTGTGCTTCATTTAATGTTCATGTATGTTTCTCATGTCTTGTTCACCATATAGTTTATTAGGAGTGCTGTCTGACCATTTAAATGCAGAGATTGCTGGTGGAACAATAACATCTAAGCAAGATGCAATGGATTATATCACCTGGACTTACTTTTTCCGACGTCTTATTATGAACCCCAGGTAAGCACATGGCACTGTTTATTTCTGTTTTGCACTGAAAGAAAATATGTTTGAAAATAATAATCTTTATGTTCATGTACACAACACAAAAGTCAGGACTTTGGGCATTCTAGATGTATGAATTTGCACAGAGAATCAATTGATGTCTTTGATATGATCACAATGTATTATGACATAATAGAAAATGAATAATTGTATGAATTCATTTCTTAGCTTATTTTAATTTAGGATACCCTCAAGGACTTTGCCCTGTGCTTAGGGAGGCAACTGAAGTAATTAAGAAACATGTTAAACTTACATAGTAGTGATTGACTTGAGTACAGCTGGAATTCAAAGAAATTGAAGCTTGTAAACACGTAGAGGGAAAAAAAGAATTTGTGAGGCATTTGTAAGGGTTAATAAGGACCCAGCAAGAGAAAATAAAATTGGGGTAGTTGTGGTGAAGTGTCTTTTACTCAAGAGAGTATAGGTTAGATCTTCCTTCAGCATCTGTTGTGAGATGTTATTTATACTAGGTGATGAGGCATAAACATAGATAGATGCACATTATACACTATCTTCAAGGGCTGATCTTTTAATATTAGAAATATATATATATAATTACAGTATGAATCATAAATGCTCTAATAAAACTGTATTTAAGTCTGTGAGAATGAAAGTTTTGCAGAAGAGTTGGTCTTGAATCTGGATGAGAAGAAAAGCTGGAGGCTTTATGGCAGAGGCCCCCAGGACTTGAAAGTATGTTTACAGAACTCCAACCAGTTTGATATAGCCAGAGTTTAAACGCATAGAGACAAGAAGATTATCTCGACCAGAAAGTGGGCCAAACAAGAGAGTAAAGGGCCTTTATGCCATGCTAAGGAGTTTGCAACTGATCCTAAGGCTGTGAGCCATTGGGAGCCTTTAAATGTGGTTTAACATCACCAAATTAGGTTTTGTTTTGTTTCAGTCCTTACAGCACCACAGTAGTGAATGAGCGGAATGGGGAGACATTCACATCAGGGAGACCAGTTAGGAAGCTGTTTAATGATAAGAGTAAGATGAATAGGACCATAAATAATGGAGAGGAAATGGAAGGAGGGCCAAAGATGAGGGACATTCCTGACATGGGTAGGAGGGAATAGTAAATCACTGTAAGATCTTAAACCGAGAATCATGATGAAAAATGTTATCACTAAATCTTATCTCTTGTTACCTTAAGAAATTTGGTTTCCACCAACATTTCCACTTGCATAGATAGGAGTTTGAGAATATGGTGACATTTTCCTCAACTGTTGGAACCTCTGGTTTAAGTACATTTGGGAATATGACTGCGAAATTAGTTAGCTCGCCATTTAGCACTGCAAATTTTCATAGTAAGTGAAACACAAGATTAGAATTGTGGAATTGTATAATGAAATAGACTTCACAGGTATTCTAGTTAACCTTCTTGTTTGGTATTGAAAAAAGAGAGACTGGAAACTTAAAGAGTCTTGCCCAGGATCCCATAACTACTTTGTGATAAAGCCAGGACTTAAAACCTAAGCTTGCTGACATACCACTCTTTATTTCTTTAGTGTATAATCATAGATATATTCATTTTTTAGATCATAAGAATAGAGGCAATTAATGGTTAGAAGGAGCTTTGAATTTGGAATCAGAACAAAGATTCTTGTTTCAGCACTACCCCTTACTAATTGCAGCTTTGAGTCACTTTGCCTCTCTCAGCTTTACTTTCTTGATCTGGAAAATGAGTAATAGCCTACCTCACAGGGCCATGTTGAGAATGCAATGCATGGATTAAAGTCTAAGTTCAGTATTAATTATAAAGAATATAATTAACCCTTCCAATTGCTTTATTGATCTATTCTAGTGATTTTCAACTGATAGGCCCCAGGAATTTTTAAAACATTCAATATCTGACTATTAAATCAAGGATACTGATCTCTTTTCCCTTAGATTGTCAAAAAATAAAAATAAATAAATAACTACAACCACCAACATACCAATAATTGTCTGGTGTGAATGAAGCATAATTATACTATTTTTTTTTTTCCCGGTCAGATCAGCAAATGACATTTTTAGAGAAATAAATACTGGCCTGTTATTTTTCTAGAATGTCCTTAAGTTTGGATTCAACTTAAGCATCCTCAGCTCTAAATTTAAGTTCTGCCTTTTTTTTTTTTAAGCAAAAATACTATAAAGTGATGTTGTACTCTTCTCAGTCTAATATCCCATCTATATTTAAAATACCATCAGTATGTGAAAAACCCCAAACTATGTTACTCCAGTCTGCTCTCTATCAGTTTACAATCTCATTTTTCCACTTGCCTTATGAATGCTGTCTAGTAGTCTTCCCACCATCATATCAAACTCAACATGTCTAAAACGGAATTAATCACATATCGGATTCTCTTCTAATCTAAATTTCTTATTGTTGTTAATGTTATTATCCTGTATCCATTTACCTTGACTTCCAATGTAAAGTTACTTTTTAAATTTTCTCTTCTTTATTTTCTGAGTTCTCCAACTGTTTGACCTGTTTTTAGTCTAACCCCAGTCTAGCCTAATTTGCAAACTGTCAGATGGTATTGATCAGAAATTAAATGTATTATATTGGAGATGGGAACTAGATAAAATTTAGTTAGCAGACATAGAAAGCATTCAGTCTTTAAATTCAGATAATGAGTAGGAGAGTGAACAGTTTACATTTTCAACTCTGCGAGTGAGATGAGCCAAGAGCACAGTGGGACATATCAATTGGAATAGGGATCCCACTGAGAGGGAACTGAAGTAGGCATCTCTCCCTGTTGCTCTGGTTACAAACCGCCTTCTATTTAATTGTATCATGGTGAGAAAATCTACATACTACTGTAATAAACAGTACTAATTAGGGGCAGAACAAGAAGCTTGGGGTGTTGGCACAGTGAATAAAGATGAAATCTTGAAGGTTATTACTGAAAAAATTATACTGAGCCTGTAGGCCAAAAAATTTCTTGGGTATTGATGACTTAAGGGGCTTCCTGCTCATATGTGTTTTAATAAGTGAGTTTCCTTCATTCCCATTGCCTCACCTTCTATATTGATGGCCATCTTTGCTAGGAGGAAATTCTGGAGTGAGAGTCAGAAGGATACATCATCTTGATGCATCAACTTAGTTGTGGCAGCTGCTTTTCCTGCTCTCTCACTGCTCCAAATGAATGTTGAGTATTTACCTCCCTCCACCACAGGCAAGTGGGTTAGGTTAGATCAGAGGAGACATTAACCCACACCAAGTGACGTTACTCTCACTTTCCCACTTTTGCTGTCACTCTTCTTCCTGCATGGAGTGCCCTCTCAAACCCTTATACCCAAACAAGCTTTAACAGTCTTAAAAGTCTGGTTATCTGTTAATGAATATGCTTCAATTAATCTCAGGGGGTGGTGGTTTATCCACTTTTAACCATCTATATCAAGAGTGCCAGTTCTTTTAGTAGCCATCTATACATATTTTGAGATACCTGGCCAATTAAAGACACCAAAAGGGAAAGGGGGAGATGTTGATCAAAGGATACAAGCTTTTAGTTAAAAGATAATTTCTGAAATTATAATATACAGTGTGTGGACTATTGTTAATAATAATGTATTGTGGTGTATGTGTTTTTTAAAAAAGGTGCTCACATCTGACAAAAACTTGAAGTAAGGAAATTGACCACATGCCTATATAGGGATTATTGTAGGCCAAAGAAACAGGAGATGGTCTAAGGCAGGCAGGTCTGGTGTATTTAAGGCACAGTAAGGAGAAGGTATGGCTCAGAGAATAAGTGAGGAGTGGAGAGTAGCAGGAGATGAGATTAGGGATGTGGGGGTCCGTGGTAGTACAGGTCATGTGGGACTTTAGAGACCATGGTAAGGACTTTGACTTTCATTCTGGATAAAATGGGAACCATTGTAGGAGTTTTGAGGAGAGGATTGACAGGATGTTCCTATATCATAAGATATGTCAATTAGAATCATAAATGTTATAAATGATTTAAACTTTCTTGTTGAAATAAATTTTCTAGATTCATTTTTCTAAATTCAGCTAAATAATGTATAAGTAAAATGTCAAATAAAAATGGTATAGAAAAGTTAAAAATTAAGGATTGAAAGAAGATATGAAGGAGAATAATAAAGAGAAAGTAATAGCTGAAGAATTAAATCAGATGAAACAAACTTTAAGGCAAAAAAGATTTAAAAAGACACAAGAATGGCTCATACTGATAGCAGGCTCAATCACTACAAAATAATAGTAGTTTACAAATTTTTACATAACTAAAAATAAAGCATCAAAATATATAAAACAAGTGATTGAAATCTCAGTCTAACTAAATTGCAGTCATATTGAAAGATTGTCAGTTTATGTTCTTGTGTGTGTGATCTGTATATGCAAATATACCATATATGCATATAAAGATACATATTTATATTAATAAATGTATTACACACACATGCATATACACATTTATTTGTTCAACTATATATGAACACATGTACTGAGGCATGATGACATATACTATATTCTAAATTGAGTTCTGGAATCAATTTGTATGTTCAGTTTTACTCTCTCTTTTCCCTTGAGAAAGCTTTTAAATATTTCTGGAACAAAAAATGTTGTGGTAGTTTCAGCTGTCCCTGCAACCACTTTCATTATTTCTGTCATTATTACTGCTGCATAATCCGAACATAAAAAAACATGGTGCTGTAACAAATGACTTCCCAGTACTGACAGTTATAGCAGCAGCATTTCAATGCTGATGAAAAATTTCCCAGCGAGATCTCTGGCCAGGTTTACATAAACCAAACAGGAAATGGCTGCCACTATTCCCATTAAATCCAAACTGTTTGGTGTAACTTTATCTGTGTTTTACATTACAGTAAAATCTCTTTTATTCTCAACTGTTGAAATTTTATCCTTTTCAAGGTTGGAAAAAGATAACTTGAGGTTGCAAATGTGATATTCTTGTTTGTCCTTTGATAAGATCTTTTAAAGATAATTTTTTGAAGTTGTTTCACTTTTTGCTTGTTTAAATTTAATGAACTTTGTAAATTTTTATGGTAGGGAGAGGTTTGTTATGACTTTTCCCCAATGGACTGCTAATACAAGTTAGCCTGTCTAGCCCATGTGCTAGATGCTGTCAGTATCAAACTGCCTTTGACTTTCACACCTCTCAGGGGACTAGTAATTGTTGTGTTCAAACAGCCTGTAATTGTGATCCCGCTGGCTTTCTCAGTACGCTTCTGGCTATTAGAATCATTAAACAACTCAGCACCTGTTAACAGCATTGTAAATATTCAACCCTGCTTGTGTGCAGGTTGAGTCCAATACAGAGAAATCTTATAGAGCTCAGCCTCATAAATTAGAGCTTCTGACAAGTCAATTATTGTGAAACTGGATTTCTCCATGAAATAAATGAAATAGCATGCTGGCAGAAAGGTAGGCTGTCCATTTGTGGCAAAGAGAAGATAATGACTTGATGATTCAGTGCACTGAGCATGAAAAAACCTTATATTCTTTATCTCAAATTAAACAGTTGTGTTAATATTTCTGTTTAAAGAAAGAGTGAATTATAAATTTTGTACTGTGGAGAGTGTACCATGAACACAAATCTTTTTACTTAGCTGTTTCAGCATTTTCCAACTTAGTAAAGTGATTATTGAAATTACATGTAATATTTTAAGCTAAATGCTAATAATTATTTAGGCTAGAATTTATACAGTGACTGAAAAGTACATGTGATAGAAGTGAAGGCTATTTGATGCTACTAATAAAGATCATATAAATATAAACTACATCCTTTATTCACAATAAAAAACTAAATATTTTACTTCTCAAATTTTATTACCTAAAAAATGACTTCTTTTACATTTAGTTGTATTATTTAACAGTGTCTTGTAAATCACATGTCTAATTAAGCTTACTTTTATAAATATTTGAAAATTCTTTATGTATCTTTGGAATCTCAGTTGGAATACTAACAGAATACTTGATGTAAATCAGTGAAGTTAGATCATTAACAAAAATAGATGCATTTAAGTATTTGTGTTGGCTGCAAGTATTTTAATTATTGAGATTTTACTATTACATTCTTGTATAATATTTTAATTAACATTCTTGTATAATATTTTAATTAACATTCTCTATTTTTTTATTTATTTAAAAAAAGTCACTTTTTTTAAATAAATAAAAGATATCACTAATGCCAGAATGCCCAAAGAAAACAATTTTAGGAATTTCTAAATTTTAGATTACCCCCAGATATTGTAAGAATGAAAGTGTTAATATTGAATATATTTTATGGCAATTCAGTTACTTAAACTGAAAAATGTATATTTCTTATGCAAATCAATAAAAATGTTGGTGAATGCATCCAAGAAGAACTATAGTAAGAAGAAATATAAATGGAAGCTATTTAAGTTATTCTGCTCAAAAAACTTGTTAATTTTTAGCGAATTAGATTATAGATAATATTTTAATACTAGAGACCCGATGCACAAAATTCGTACACAAATAGGGTCCCTAAGGCCTGGCCGGTGATCAGGGCCGATCAGGATCTTCCTTCCCTTGGCTGCCAGCTGCCTGTCTTCCTCGAACTACCGGCTGCTGGCCCGGGCCTTCTTTCCACATGTCCCTTGGTGGTCAGCTCATGTCATAGCAAGTGGTCGAACTCCCATTCCCTTGAACTCCCGAAGGGACAATTTGCATATTAGTTTTTTTATTATATAGAATAGTCATCAGATAATTTGTATTATCAGAGGCATGATTTGATTTGATTATTTGTGTGATTTATTTTCAATGTTTAAGAAATGTTTATCCTGCCGAGACTGGTTTGGCTCAGTGGATAGAGCATCGGCCTGCAGACTGCAAGGTCCCGGGTTCGATTCCAGTCAGGGGCAAGTACCTTGCTTGCGGGCACATCTCAGTGTGGGGGTGTGCAGGAGGCGGCTGATCGATGTCTCTCATCGATGTTTCTGACTTCCTATCCCTCTCACTTCCTCTCTGTGAAAAATCAATAAAATATATTTTAAAAAAAAGAAAGAAAGAAATGTTTATCCTAACTGTACTTTATCTGGATAAAAGCTAGAAATTAGTCTAAAATTTTTCTAATAGACTTAAATAAATAAACATGAGAAGGGGTGTTAGGCCATCAAAAGGTATCTTGTTATACATAAAATAGTGAATAAAATAAATGTAAAAAAAAGCCTAGAATTTTTAAAGGAAAGTTTTTATTAATGGTTTTGAGCATTTTTTGTGAGTATACCAGATTTATTTATTAAGTCATAAATTGGTAAAGTTAGCATTCCAGTTATATTTATAGAAGAATGGGATGTGGTAATCATGAACAACATCCATAATGTTTTTTTTGTTTTCAAATAGCACGAAGATAAATTTATAGATAAAAAATGGAATTTTTAACTTTTTTTCATGGTAATATTATTTTCATAGTGTCTTCTTTTTGTAATTTTAATAGCTTGATTCTTGCTCTATAAATAGTACTATTTATTCAGTGTCCTAGGTACATTTACACTAGTTTTTTCAATTTAGAAATACTTTGTCAATTATATTTTTGTCCAGATATCTGAAAAAGTATTGGAAATTTTATAGGCTTATCAAGCCAAATGAATGTGAAATACAGTGGTACTCCCTTTATTCATGGGAGATACGTTCCAAGACCCTCTATCATATGCCTGAAACCAGGCATAAAGTTTAATGTATGAATTAGGCACAGTAATAGATTAACAGCAACTAGTGATAAAAGAGAACAATTATAACAATATACAGAATTAAAAGTTATGTGAAAGTGGCCAGTTGTTTCAGGGGCTGTCTTGCTGAGGTCTTTGTATAGGCTCAGCGTGTTCTGGCACAACCCATTGCCATCAGTTAGAACTCATTTTCTCTTTCTGGCTGCCACCCAGAAATTTAATTAATGCCTTTTCTATCTTAACTAAGCACTCAAAGTACTGTGGCCTCAACTTTTGCAGTTTGACTTGCAACAGCAAAACTAGCACAAATTTCTTTTTACTTCACGATTTCAAGGGTGCCAAATTTGTTCTTATCACAGATCATAGCATCCTCAGTATATGGTTTTTTTCCTTTGCTTATTAAGTCAAGAATTTTTACCTTTTTCCTCTGAGGCCACTGTCCAATCCTGATTTGGGTGGAAGTAGGTCATATAAATTCCTTACACCATCCAGCATAAGTCTGTCATGACTGTGGTGGCAGTCCCTCACCTTCTGGATCTATTCCCAGACACAGATTCATAGTAATTTTAGGGATTTACCAAAAACCCCAGGAGTTACTGAGGGAGACATTCAGGTGAATGGCATGGCTTAGACTTTTTAATTGGAAAATATAGAGTTGAATCTGTTTCTTTATGCAGAAGCTTAGTTAGACGGCCTATTATTAGCCTGATGATGTTCTTTCCAGTCTCTCAAATGACAATTATTTCTCAAACATTAGGAGAACAGTCATTGACTAAATTTCCTAAAAGAATTGATCTACCACCCAAATCAGTGATCTACTACTCAAATCAGTAGTTCTTTCAGTTTTATAAAGTTGTTGGGGCTTTATATATACATACTAGAGGCCTGGTGCATGAAATCCATGCATGGAGTGGGTGTCCTCCAGCCCAGCCTACTCCCTCTCCAATTTAGGACCACTTCAGGGATGTCCGACTGCCTGTTTAGGCCAAGTAGGATCGGGCCTAAACAGGCAGTCGGACATACCTCTCATAATCCTGGACCGCTGCCTTCCAATTGCTCACCTGGCTGCCTTCCTGATTGCCCCTAGCCGCTTCTGCCTGTCAGTCTGATCACCCCCTAACCACTCCCCTGCCAGCCTGATTGATGCCTAACTGCTCCCCTGCAAGCCTGTTTGCCTCTAACTGCCCTCCCTATGGGCCTGGTCACCTCTAACTGCCCTCCCCTGCAGGCCTGGGTCCCTCCCAACTGTCCTTCCCTGCAGGCCAGGTCACCCCCAACTTCCCTCCTCTGCTGATCTGGTCACCCCTAACTGCCTTCTTCTGCAGGCTTGATCACCCCAACTGCCCTCCCTTGCAGGCCTGGTTCCTGCCAACTGCCTTCACCTGTTGGCCACCTTGTGGTGGCCATCTTCTTTCCACATGGGGGCAGGATCTTTGAACACTTGGGGATAGTCATCTTGTGTGTTGGAGTGATGGTTAATTTGCTTATTACTCTTTATATATATATATTTTATTGGGTGTTTTTTTTTTTACAGAGAGGAAGGGAGAGAGATAGAGAGTTAGAAATATTGATGAGAGAGAAACATTGATCAGCTGTCTCCTGCACACCCCTTACAGGGGATGTGCCGGCAACCAAGGGTATATGCTCTTGACCGGAATCAAACCTGGGATCTTTCAGTCCACGGGCTGATGCTCTGTCCATGGAGCCAAACCAGTGTCGGCCAGCGTATTACTCTTTTATTAGATAGAATAGAGGCCTGGTGCATGGGTGGGTGCCAGCTGGTTTGGACACATGAAGGGTGTCCCAGATCAAGGTGGGTATTCCCTTGGGGCGTGGGGCGGCCTGGATGAGGGGCTTGTGGTGGTTTGCAGGCCAGTCATGCCATCCTGTGATCCAGGAGGAGTCCTGGATATCTGGGATTTGTTTATCTTCTACAATTGAAACTTTGTAGCCTAGAGCGGAGCCAAGCCTTCTGCTGCACAGCCATTGAAACTTTGTTGCCTTAAGCAGAGGTCTGGGCCAGCCAGGGTGTGCAGAAAGTTTGACTTCCTCCGTCGCCAAGGGCAACCCAAATCTCCTTCCTGCTCTCTCTGTGGCCATAGCCATCTTAGTTGGGTTAATTTGCATACTTGCTCTGATTGGATGGTGGGCGTGGCTTGTGGGTGTAGCAGCGGTGCAGTCTATTTGCATATTGCTCTTTTATTAGATAGGATATATACTAGAGGCCTGGTGCATGAGTTCATGCATGGATGGGGTCCCTTGGCCACCAATCAGAGCTGTCTTGCCCATTCTAAATTGGGGCCGATCAGGGCCAGCTGGCCAGGGAGAGGGACTACGGGAGGTTGCCCAGCCATGGGAGGTTGGCTGCTAGAGTACATTGACCACCAGGGGGCAGCTCCTGCATTGAGCGTCTGCCCTTTGGTGGTCAGTGTGCATCATGGCAACCTGTCATTTGGTCAACTGGTCATATTGGTAGCCTACGCTTTTATATATATAGAAAACTGTATGTTTATATTTATATATAATATGCTTCTCACCCTTTTAAATCTAGTACCATAAGTTTAGTTTGCTGCAAACATATACACTGAAGTAAAGCTAGTTTTAACACTGGAAAGTTAGTATATTTTTTTCTGGGTTTCTTTTTAGGGGGAGATAATTTTTAATTATGGTTGATGTACAATATTATATTAGTTTCAGGTATACAACCCAATGATTAGATATTTATATAACTTATGAAGTGATCACCCCAATATTTCAAGTGCCCGTCTGACACCAGACATACTTATTATATTATGGACTATATTCCCTATGCTGTACTCTACATTCCCATACTGTTCTATAACTACTAATTTGTGCTTCTTAATTCCTTCACTTTTTTCATCCCCCAAACCTTCTACCATCTCACAGTCATCAAGGTGTTCTCTATATCTATGAGTCTGTTTCCATTCTTGTTCATTTGTTTTTTAGATTCTACATATAAGTGAAGTCAAATGACATCTGTCTTTCTCTGTCTGGCTTATTTCACTGAGCATAATACCCTCTAGGTTCATCCATGTTGTTGCAAATGGCAAGATTTCGTTCTTTTTTTTTTTTTATATATTTTTATTGATTTTTTTTACAGAGAGGAAGGGAGAAGGATAGAGAGTTAGAAACATCAATGAGAGAGAAACATCGATCACCTGCCTCTTGCACACCTTCTACTAGGGATGTGCCCGCAACCAAAGTACATGCCCTTGACCGGTATCAAACCTGGGACCATTGAGTCTCAGACCAACGCTCTATCCACTGAGCCAAACTGGTTTCAGCAACATTTCATTCTTTTTTATGGCTGAGTCATATTCTATTGCATATATGTACCACTTCTTTATCCAATCATCTGTTGATGGACACTTAGGTTGCTTCCATATTTTGGCTATTGTAAATAATGCTGCAGTGAACATATGCATGCATATATCTTTTTGATGTACTATTTTGGATTTCTTTAGATAAATACCCAGAAGTGGAATTGCTGGGTCCATCTTTGTCCCTTATTTGTTATAGCTTTTTTTTTTTTAATCTGTTTTGTCTGGTATAAGTATTGCTATCCCAGCTTTTTTGTTATACTTTGTTTTTAATTTTCATGAGCTATCTTTTTTTTCATCCCTTTATTTTTAGCCTGTGTGTATGTCTTTCAATCAGAAGTTAGTCTCTTATAATCAGCACTCATAAGGGCCTTGGTTTTGTTATCCATTCAGCCACCATGAGTCTATTGATTGAAGCATGGAAAGTTAGTATATTTTTAATGTGATGCTAAACTTTATCTGCTTATCTTACATATTTTTAATGCATTGTCATTGTTCATCAGGGTCAACAAACCTTAGTATGGGACTATTGATCTGTAAAATAGGAATGGTATTTGCATTTGCTTTATTGTTTTGAATGCTGCAAATGCAATTGGATTGGTTTTGTTGTAGGGTTTTGTTTTTTGAAATTCTGAAAAGAACTATGTGAAATTAAAGTAATAGTTTCAATAGAAAATTAAATTTCTACACTATCATTAATATAATATAATATAGTATGTAGCCTTGAAACCTTGCTTATTTTCTAGCTACTACAATTTGAGTGATGTGAGCCATGATTCTGTGAACAAGTTTCTGTCCTTTCTGATTGAGAAGTCCCTGGTGGAATTGGAACATTCCTATTGTATTGAAATTGGAGAGGTATGACTCATACATTTCAATTGAAAGTGTGCCTAGCTTTTTAACAATAGGGCTTTTGCTTCTAAAAATGACCAAAAAGTTTAACAAATTGTTACAATAACACCTGCAGTATGAATTATTGATTTTATAAATGTATGCCCTTCTATTGTATTTCTTGTTTATGTCACTTTATCTTTTATTTGAAATAGGATAATCGGAGCATTGAACCTTTGACATTCGGCCGAATTGCCTCTTACTATTATTTGAAGCACCAAACAGTTAAAATGTTCAAGGAGCGTTTAAAACCCGAATGCAGTACTGAAGAACTGCTTTCAATCTTAAGTGTAAGTTTGATGTTATTACTGCATTGTCTTTTAACATAAAGAGATTATATTTTATATATTCCATACCTTCTCTTAAATTGTTGCCATCCAGTTCCCCTTAAGGTTTGTAGAAACTAATTTATGAAGTCCTTTCATCTGTCAAACAAGATCCCTAAAGCAACATATCTGGACCCAGTTCTCCATAGATAAGGTGACCACATAATTTATCATTCACACTTGGATCTTTCTGAGAATGGAATACGGCACTATTAATAGCTAAGCCAAGATAATAGCTATAAACTGGGCCATCCTTGGCAGCTAGGTGATCACCCTGACCTTCAAGATAAAAGTTCAGGACCATTGTGGTCCTTCTCCTATTAATTCACTAATTCTGAGCTAGTTCACTTACTTATTAGGTTTTTCCTACCACTCCTATCGCTTTATTATTTTTACTGGACTTTAATATCCCATTAACAGTTTTTCTAATGTGCAGCATAGGACCAAATACAACTGCAGTAAGTCCAAAAATATTTTTTAATGAATTGATGAATGAATGGCTCCTGTATTAATAGTTTTTCTATTGTTTGCTCTATAGGAAAATGCAGAGGATTAAAGTAGAGTATTAAGATAGCTATTGAAAAAAATGTTTCTATGTAAAATTAATAATTCATTTCTGAAATAAGAGGTATTAAAAAATATGAAGAATTTTTATATCCTTAAGAATGAGGTTATCATTTCCCAGTCAGAAATTTATAAAAATAGGATTTACCTGGGAGAAAGACAGTAAAATAATGGTTAAATAATTTTGGAAAGCGTCTTAAAATAGTATCTGTTAGATTTAAGAATATAATTTTCTTTCATATTTACCTATCTTGATATATTTACCTAATTTAATATTTAAAAGTACTTGTCTATCTGGGGAACTCATGTATTAATAGTTAACATCTTTGAGCACTTTTCATGTGCCAGTCTACTCTAGGAACTTGACACTGTGTGGGTTCTGTACTATGTTGCCTCTCATGTCATACACACACACATACACACACACATAAAATGCACACAAATGCACACACACAGAGTGAGGTAGAGGATCCTGAGGTGGGAGGTACAAAGTATGTCAGGTTAAGACTAGATGCACATTATTTGTAAAGGAGGTTGGTGTAAACCATATGCCTGTTACATTCTGTCTTCCCCTTCACCCCACTAAAATAGTACAAAAATGTACACAGTACAAAAGCAATTAAGTCATTAGTTTCTTCAGTCTTCTCTATGAAAAGACATTGATCAGAACAATAGATCTGTCCACATCTTTTCAACAGCCTGGTTCTTTCCAGCAATACAGTGCCTAACACTAGTTACGCTAATCTCAGAAAATATTTTTATTAAAATAAAGCCTTTTGGAAATAACTAAACAAAATAAATCATCTACAGATATATATATATAAGATAAATTCATTAGTATATTGATGTAAATATTGTTTGCTGTACTCACTTTATAATTTCCACAGCAATAATAATATAATCTCTCTATCCTATGGTAGTTGGTCCAAGAAACTTCCAACTTCTTATAAATAGTGTCTAAGTCTGATATCTTAGAATTCTTTTTGAATGCACATGCTGGGACACTAGAACTCTGGGACTCACAGTGACAAGGAGATCTGCAGATGCCACTGTTTTATTAATTTCTTGTCTAGGAACTATTCTCTATTAAAAAGAGCATATGAATACTAACAGAAAAATATTAATAAAGCAAGATTATATTTGAAGTAATTACAGTGTAATTTCTAGAAATCATTTTTTCATTTAGTTTTTTAAATGTTTCCTGTGTCCACTACCATGATTCTTAAACGACTCACATTGCCTCATTATCTTCTTTACTCTCATCTCCTTTTGAAACCAGGAGGAGCAAACTAGCCATGACAGAGCCTATAGAGAACAGCACAACTCAGAGCAAAGGAAAGCAGTGGGGTAGCATTAGTGTTTCATAGGCCTATTTCCTTTATCTTTGTTTTTATAATGCTGAATAAAGTCACATAATTTTTAACAATTCAGTATTATAACTTATTCACTTCAGTGTCTCCTTTAACTAAAATGCAACCATTGATGCTTCTAAAGTCATTTTAAAAGTATTATTTTTAAGAAGAATTTTTAGTATTCCTGAAAAGATCCACAACTGAAAAGTTTCTATTCTCTTGAATATTACTTTGAACTTACTGTAATTTTTTTTAACAATTTAATTTTCTCATTTCTTTGGCTACATATTTTATTATATTACTAGAGGCCTGGTGCACGACTTGTGTATGGATGGGGTCCCTAAGCTTGGCTGGTGATCAGGGCCGATTGGGGTCAGGTCATTCGTGGCCTGCTGGCCGGGGAGAAGGACAGGGGGAGGGACCGCAGGAGGTTATCGCCAGGAAGAAGGACCATGGGAGGTTGGGCACTGGCCTCAAGGAGGGAGCTGGCCCTTACCCCCCTCCGGAAAAGTGGCCATGTCCACCGCCACCCACTCCTGATTCCCCATCCCATCCTGGGGCCTGGAGGGAGGCCCCAGCATGGTTGGGAGAAGAGGCAACATTTTCTGGTCCAGATGCGAAAGGAACAGATGCCACCAGCTGTGCCATTGGCACCTTGCCACCATGCAGTCCTCACCTCCCCCTCTCCTCCTTCCCTCACTGTTACTGCAGTGGGCAGGTAGCCCACGGGAAAGGAAGAGGATGAGAGCAAGACAATTCCTTGTATCAAGGGCTGACTTTCAATAGAACACAGTGAGGGAGCTGCTCTGCTACATATGAAACCCTGACCCAGAAGCAGGTCTCTATGAATGGTGTAGCACCAGAGGCCAATATGGGCCAGCCACGGATGGTTGGAGCTCACTGACACCAGGGGGCATCTCCTGTATTAAGCATCTACCCCCTGGAGGTCAGCGCACATCATAGCTACTGGTCGACCAGTCATTCCGGTTGTTCCAATTGTTCATTCATAATGGGCACTTAGGCTTTTATATAGAGAGATATTATATTAATGATAGCATAGAAATTACGTTTTTCAAAAAATTTTTAGGTCATTTGATTATATTGGAGTGTGATTATTGCTAGCACAGAGGAAAAACATCTAGAGAGTAACCATAAAATTTGATAAGAATATTAAAACATTGAGTCACTTTCAACAAACATTTAAAAGTACATAAACCTATTATTTCTCTTCATTTGACATAGGAACATAGTTTTAAATGATGATCTCCCTGAGTTTTATATATTTGTATTTAATAATTAATACATTTTTTAGACCTTCATTTTCTTTAGAGAAGATATAGTTTAGAATTTCATTCTTGGCCATAAAGTTGTTTTTCCTTTATTTAAATGAATTGGAATTTTTTCTTTTTATCTACTCATTTTTTTACTTTCAACTTTTCTAACATAAGAATTAGAACTTCTTTTTGAGTAGGGATATAATTTTATTGCAATATTAATATTTACCAGAAAGGCATTTTTCCTTAAAAATATTTTAATCAGGTCATCCATTTCAGTGTTTTTGACACTATAGACTTCCTTTTAACACAGTGTTTCTAGCAGACAGTTGTCGGGTGTGATAAAAAATTTCAGACAGCAGGTACATTTATACCATATCTTCTGAATTCTTTTCTTTTCCTCTATCATTTGGATGGTTGGGGTTAGCCTTATATTTTGCAGATTTATATTGATAATATCACCCTGTGAACCAACCAATGGAAGCAACAAGAAATTTCTAAGTTTAAAGATGAAACTTCCAAATAGTAAGGAGCTATGCTAAATGCAATTGACTTACTATCTTAAGCAGATAATAAAGCATGCATAAATTAGATGTTTTATTCTTAATATGTTACTCTAATATTTGTCCAAATTAAATTTCATCATTTACATTTCTACCCACAGATCATATATTGATTCATCCAAAAATATTTATTTTGTACCTATAATGTGTGAGGCTATTTATAGCGGCCAGAGATAGAAGGTAGAATAAAGAACATTATTGACAAACTCTGTGTGTGTGTGTGTGTGTGTGTGAGTGTGTGTGTGTGTGTGTGTGTGTGTGTGTGTGTTTGTGTATGTTAACACATACATAATGTATGAGCCATGGTAATCCTAATATATAAAAAACAGGGTCCATTATGTCCAACTGAAGGTTCTACCAAATACCGGAAGTCAGTCCTGCAGTCAATGCTGGATTGCTATGGCGACCCAGCACTGACTGCCAAAGGGGCTGCAGATCAGGCCCAGAGAGAGGCAGGGTCTGATCCACAGCCTCCGTGGTAGCTGTTGATCAGGTGTTGCCTCTCTCTTTCTCTCCAGATTTCACCAGCAGCCGTGCCTCTGTTTCTCTTCAGGCCTCTGTGGGGGCTGCTGAACAGCTCTGCCTCTCTGATCAGGCCCGGAGACGCTGACTGGCATAGAAACTGACCAATCAGAACCAAATCTGGGTGAACTGTGAGGAGCCAATGGCTGCCTACAAGGCAGAGCTTTTGATGCTGACTGGCATAGAAACCGACCAATCAGAACCAAATTGGCTAGTAAGGGAGGCTAGTTGGTGGTGAGATCAGGCTGGCAGAGGAGGGCCATTTGGGATGAAATCAGGCTGGCAGGGAAGAGCTGTTGCAGGCAAGATCAGGCTGGCAGGGGAGGGTAGTTGTGGCAAGATCAGGGCAGCAGGGAAGAGCAGTTGGGCCAACCAGGCCAGCAAGAGAGAGCAGTTGGGGGTGACATCAGGCCAGCAGGGGAGGACAGTTAGGGGTTATCAAGCAGGCAGAGGCAGTTGGTGGTGAGATCAGGCTGGCAGGGGAGAGCAGTTGGGGTCTAGATCAGGCTGGCAAGGGAGGGCAGTTAGGGGCAATCAGACGGGCAGGCAGGTGAGCGATTAGGAGCCAGCCATCCCAGATTGCGAGAGGGATGTCTGTTTGGAGAGAGTGCAGGCTGGGCTGAGGGAATGCCCCCTCCCCTCCATGCACGAATTTCGTGTACTGGGCCACTAGTAATATATAAAACACTTGGGTGTTGTTACTAACTGAGGTCACAAGCTCAGTATGATGTTCTTAAGAATGGCATCAGGATGTTGCCCATCATCAAAAACAAAACAGGTTATAGTATTCCGTCCTGCATATTAATTTTCCCTATGCAGGAGATTTGTCATATACATTTCTCCTGGCCCCACATCAAAAGAACATCATAGAGAATGTTTGAGTGGGTCCAAGTGAGCTACTCAAATGATAGAAGGTATATGAATAGGGCATTTTGGTCTGGAGAGGCAAAGGCTTTGAATCAGTGTAACTGAAATGCAAATAATGAACTGTACGAATGGGGCCCTCTTTAGATCTTGAACAGAGTAACTTTTTCAATTAGTAGGAAGGTCCATCTGATCCTGCAAGTAATAAACTCAGAATTTATTACTTCAATTAATGGATATAATATAGGCCAAAAATATATAGGTTCATAAGGGGCTGGAATGAATTTATTAGTGGTAAAACTACTAAAGAACTAAAAGAGAAGATGGAAATGTGCCTGTCATGTTTGGTGAGATAGATGATGACCAATTCCATTATAGATCTAGGAAGGCAGGGATTATTGTTAGACCTTTGCAGCATGGTTTTTTTCTCTTGGCCCACTAGATACTTGGAGTATTTTTATCCTTTAGAATACTGGAGGGAGGGTCTCATTTCTTTAAATGTGGTAGTCTATTCAGCTTAGAAGTACTAATTCCTATTGATGATTACTCTATTATACAGAGCAGGACAAAAGTAGGTTTATAGTTTATATGAAAAGTAATACAATAATTAGTAAATAATAATACGGTTGGGGAGGTCAATTGGGAAAAAAGGAGACATATGTAAAACTTAAGACAAAAAAAAAAACTAAAAAAAAAAAAAAGAATAAACTGTTTCACATAAACCTACTTTTCCCCCACCATATATGTAAATCTTTATTTCAGTCAACACTAGGGAGGGGGAATATATCCCACTAAAGTCTTTTTTTTAGGAACATCTCTTTTGAGACTTCCCTTTTTACTTTTTCCTAAAAAAATAGAACTGTTTCTGACTTATACTTTAGATGCCGTTGCTTTTCATTGACAGTAAAATACTATATTCTGGATATAAGGTCAAAGACTTTATTGAGACTATATTTACTAATGTTATTCTATAATAGTAATCCATTTATTTAAATCCTATCTTAACAATATATCTATTAGATAATAATAACCACTACCTTTTACTGAGCACCTACTATACAGGCACCTTAGTATACATTATTTGTAGTCATCAAACAACCCTTCATGGTAAATGTTAATATATAGAAAACAAAATTGCGGTTTGATGAGATTAATTAAGTTTTCCAGGTCTTTTTCTAGACCTCTTTGCTTTATACCTTCCTTCCTCTCCTAGGCATATTTGTTTTTTCCTATGACTTAATTCCAGCTGTAAAAAAAAAAAAATTAAAGCATTGAAATATAAGGGTGTATACTTTTAACAAGTCAATCAAAAAGCAGAGTTATTTTTAAAATTATGTATGACCTTATAGCTAATAATTATAGCTATTAAATGCAGATGTTAATTACTGACAAATGATTATTGAAAACATATATTTTAAATTTTAAACAATGTGATGCTATTTGGAAAGGTTAGACATTTTATAACAACTCTTGCCAAATTTTTCTAATACCATGAATTAATAAGCTTTATAATTAAGGCAGCTGCTTCACACTTCTATTTTTAACCAGTAACATTACATCTGCCTTGCTCCATTGATGCCCTCCTCCTACTTACGGAAGCATTTAGCAGTTTGGCAACAGGGATTACATGGCATAGAGTAAGTAGTCTAATTAGATATAAGTGAAAATCCAGAGGGAAAGGACATTTAAAAAGTAATTTGAAGAATCTCTTAACGATGTTGGCACTGAAAAGCCCAAGTCTAGATGAGAAAGTGCCTGTTGTCATGGCAAACAAGCACTGTGATTTGATGTGCTCAGTGGGCAGTAATAGAAATGAAAAGTTGGAGAAAATTTATCTGAACAGATTGTTCAGAAGATATTTGCTATAGTATTAATACCTTTAGAAATTATGTTCCAAATATAATCTGTCCCTAGAATTTTCCAAAAAACGATTTTTAAAGACATACTTAGTTGTAATGGTACCTTGGGAATACACAGAAATAGAAGGTTATATATAAAATACCCAATTTAAAAAATTGTGAAAATGTTATTTTTGCACAAATTCTTGGGTATTGACTTTAAAAAGTATAAATTTTGTGCGTTAATATAAAATAGAACTATTCCTGATTGAGAAAAGGACCAGAGCAATAAGATTTTCACATGTCAATAAATTTCTAAGTTTGGCAGTTCTCTCTAGTGCTTTCTTTAAAAGCACACTGATTCTTTGCTCTGCTCACATAATAGAACATTTTTCAGTAATATAGCATTTTTAGTGCTTGGGTTTTGTCCTGTGTGAGGCATAGCTACAAATCTCTGATAGAAAATTGCAAATGTATCTTTCTTAAAAATGAGATCAGGAAAATAAGCAAGAATTTATATTTTTAAAAATAGAGAAATTTAAAATGAAGTAAATAAAAAGTACAAGCAGATATGAATAGTATTGGTAGGGGACCCAGCATGTAAAATTAAAGAGTTCATTAAAGGAAAAAATGAAAGGAAGGAAAGGTTAACTGAGTAACAGTGAACACCACCAACCTCATGGCCTTGCATTTCCAAATAATCTCCTGACAATTGCAGGATCCCATCTGCTGCTCTTTATCTTCCTGGTAGAGAAACCTGATGGGCTGTCTTCCAGGGTTCGTGAGAAGAGCTTCCCTTACCCTCAGGCTGGGGGCCTGCCTGGCATCTTTGGAGAGGCACAGATGGCAAAATGTCTTGAAAAAAAGTATCTTTCTATTTCTCTTGGTTCCTTTCCCTTGAGACCTTCCCTAGTCATTATTTTTTAGCTTCTTTCTAGCTTTCTGTACTTTTACAAGCTTTCCACAGCACAGAGGAAAGCAAATTGCTTTCCTGATAAAAGGCCTCAGTCTCAGACATGTCTGTTGTGATTGGGTAGATCACTTTAAAAATTTTTAAGTTGCTTATGTTCTGATGGGTATAAAATATGTTTGTTATAGTATCTGAAATTTGTCTTGTTTTAAATTTCTGATTTTTTTTCTTATTATTTATTTCTTTGGCTACATAAACTGTCCCACAGAATAACAACTGTCAATTACTAGGAGTCTTAAGAAATAATTTTAGATACCAGGGGATGAATAGCTTTAATATTTCTTTCATTATCTCCTACTTTAAGTTTCTCATTTTTTCACATAACAAAGACCCAGCCTTGTCCAAGTTGCCACAAGCAGCATAGAAAATAATATAAAAACTCAGCTCTCAACAGGGAAAGGGCAGAATTGAGATAAGAATTCGTATCATAACCAGCCCACCTTTTAAATGCCCTTCTCTTTTTCCCTCCTTTGTTGTTTTGTACTTTTCTTTTTCTTCATGCATCTTATTTTGCCCTTCTACTTAAACTTACAAAGCAAGATAAAAAGAGTAGTACACACACCATTAACTTTCTCAGCCTAAGCTATCTGCAGAAAATACTTTTAAGATTTATTAAGTGTTCTTAATTTATCAAAATTTATTAAGATTTCCTAAGTGTTCTATCCAATATTCCGTGTACTTGGGAGAATACCAAAGAAATAGAAGTCAGACCCATATCTTTTTAAGGACATTTGTGCGAGAGCCCAAAAAGCCTGACAATAACAAAGGAATGGACTGGTGCTGAATATATCTGTCTCTTTTGCTTTTACTGCTTAAGCTAGCTCTGCTTATGCATGGGAAGTGTTTGCACTTCGGCCTTCAAGGCTACAGAGCTGCTGACATTGTTCTTCCCAAAAGTCAGAGTTTCCAGCCTGGCCTATGGGCAGGATGGAGTCACCAACCTCCTGGATAGTCATATATAACAGCTTTTACAAAGCAAGACTCCAGTTAGGCATTTTTAAATTGCAAATATAATTTTGAAAGGTTTTATAGAAATTAAATTATATTTATAAAACTCTAGGGTAATTTTATAAATAAGGTTCTCTGCTTTTCAGAGAACCCTATCTTGAATCATTTGACAAAGAAAATCATTATTAATTTGGCTTTAAAAATAACTTAATATCATAACTATTTGGAATTGTCAGTACGCATACAACCACATTGAAGAAGTAAAAATGTAATGAAAATAACATTGAAGATTATTATCTTGCTGGACATAAAAATCTTTCTCCTAAATTCTAGCCTTTTTTCCTTTAAAAAATAAGTGGAGAGCCAAAACCGGTTTGGCTCAGTGGATAGAACGTTGGCCTGTGGACTGAGGGGTTCCAGATTCGATTCTGGCCAGGGGCGCATATCTTGGTTGTGGGTACATCTCCGGTGTGGGGTGTGCAGGAGGCAACTGATCAATGTTTCTCTCTTATTGATGTTTCTAGCTCTCTATCTCTCTCCCTTCCTCTCTGTGGAAAATCAATAAAATATATTTTAAAAAAATAAGTGGAGGACAAAAACTTTACCATTGAATAACATTTCTGTTTTGCAGTATAATTTTCATATGCTAGAAATTGGTTTTTTACTGAAAATGTTTTTCATTTCATTCCAATGAAGTTTAAGTACTAAAATTAGGGTCTCATTAGTCCAGCAGGTGGAGCAGTTCTGAAATCAGCGCTTTTTTTTCTCAATTAATAACAGTGATCAAAAGCATTCCAAATGTTCATGATTCCTGTCTTAAGTATTTTCCCAGTAGAGATTATGTCAAAACATTGTTTAAACTAATACACATATCAGCCTGCTTTTTATACTCACAGAGCAGCCAATTGGGAAAATAACTGTGATCATTCTCAATACTTAAAGCCAACCGAATGTATTTCAGTATCATTTCTATGGAACAGAGCAAAAGAAAAATTAAGTATCCTAATACCCTTCCCAACCCCCAAATAATAAAAACAGGGTCCTACAGTATTACATTATTTTTGGAAACAAAAGGAAAAAATAATCATAGAAATACTCCTTGGTGCTGAGGGACATAAAGCCTTTTAAGTTAACTAACATGGCAGGCTTTTTCTTTATATAATGTATAGAAGCACAGTAGAACCACTATTCTACTGGACAAAACAGTCCTTTGCTCATTCATAGTAAATAATAACTATTAGTTAAAATTAGTTAATAATAATTATTATTGAACATATAATATGTATCTTGAGAAGAAGATAGTGATTAACTTAGTTAAAGACTACTGATGTGGACTGGATGAGTGAGACCTGTGATGAATCATTTGACTTGATAAGATGGTGATCCTAAATGTCTTTAATATGTAATTTCTTTAGCTTGATAGGAAACATAAGCCTTATTTGAAAGGTCTCAAGAGGGAATGAGTTTTAAGAAAGCAGAGAAAGCAAAGATAGCTAATTCTTATATGGAGCTGGGAAGGTGGGAATGATAGAAAACAATTCTTTTTTTAAGATTTGATAGCATATTTGTATGCTGATAGAAATGATCCCATAGAGAAAGGGGAAATGGCGATATAGAGCAAAGTTCTTTAAAAAAACAAAATAGGAATCAATGTGTAAGTGGAAGAATTGGCCTTTGGTAGAAATAGAGATATTTTACCCATTGTAACCAGAAAAATAGAGTAATCAGATATAGCAGCAAGGAAGATGATACTGGATGGTAGGATGAGGAAGAAGTTATCTTCTGTTTGCTTTGATTTTTTAAAATTAACTAGGAATCAAGGCCATCAGCTGAAACTGAAATGGTGAGGAAAAACCTGTAAATGTGTGCAAAGACCACCAATAGATAGAGGTTGTTATAGCATAATGGAATGAATATGGTATTTGCGTTTAGGAAACAGGTTCAAATTTCAGCTTGGTCATTTATACTCTTAATGTGAGTGGCAATTCATTTAATCTCTCTGAGCTTCAATTTCCTCATTCATTTAAAAAAGTGCAATTATATCTGCCCTACTTATTACCACATGATTAGTGTGAAGATATAATAAGGTAGAAGATATGTGTTCATACCTATCTGACCTTGATCTACATAGATTTTTGTGTTGTGTTGTTTTAATTTAAGTTTATTTGTGTTTTGCTTTCGTTTTGCATTAAAGATTGCCATACTCTGGACCAGTGGTCAGCAAACTCCTTAGTCAACAGAGCCAAGTATCAACAGTACAACAATTGAAATTTCTTTTGAGAGCCAAAAACCGACTCTGTGCATGAGCCACGAAGTTTCATTCGCACTGTACGTGTGCGCCCACATGTGGTATTTTGTGGCAAAGCCACACTCAAGGGGCCAAAGAAGCCGCGTGTGGCTCGCGAGCTGCAGTTTGCCGACCACTGCTCTGGACTAACCTTTTTTATCTCATGGCACACGCAGACTAATTAAAATTCTTCAGCACACCAAAAAATATATTTTTGCCAACCTGACAAAAAATAGGTAAAATGTTGATTGATTAAAATAATAATAATAATAGTGATTACATTATTTTTACTCCAAAGTGACTTTTTAAAAATTAGGTTCCTATTTTTGCATATTGGACTTTCTGATAGAAAGAATTAACCAATCAGATGCAACCTTATTATGTGATATGACCGATAAGATGCAAGTCTATTATATGACCTATATATTTATGGTTCAAGACAGGGCATTCATACCAGATGGCTACTGGCTTTTTTTTTTTTTTTTTTTTACAACTTAAGGGAAAATAAGTCACTGTCTCTGACTAGATAGTCAGGTATTACATGCTTTAAAAATTCTCATGGGACACCACAATCGCTGCTGTAAACATCTTTACATTTTATAGAGGTCCTGAACACTTAGTCTCTATCAGAAGTGCCAGCCTAATTAGACTGACTACGAAGCTTTTTAATTCATTATTAATATTTGGAGGAATAAAAAAAAATAAAGTCTTACTTCCCTTCTGATGCCAAGTATAGCTTTTGCCCTTACTCTAGCAGGTATCCTTTAGTCAGTTTTATTTTTGCTTAAAAAAAAAAGAACATATGCTCACTTCATTTGAGAGATCTTACTATCCTTGATCACAGTGTCATTTCTGAGTTTTCTTTCCCAGGTTCTGTTGCCTTTTCCTTTCTCTCCAGGTCAATATTTTACTAGAGGCCATAGCTCTGAGTTTTAGCATGCCATGCAGGAGTGACAAAGTCTATAAATGTAATGATTACCCATTGCCACATCATCGTACCTCCAAATAAAAAAGCACCATGATTTTTAATGAGACATTACCCTGGCTTCCAGACCAATGTCTGTGCTCCTAAGAGTGCTCATCTATTTGTAGTTGTTAAAAAACCACTTAGTAATTAGAAGAAATCATAAAGTAATTATGATTCATAATAGTGATTATGCCTGGGTGATTACTCCTTCAGTAAGATGCTTTGCAAATGGATTAGCACTTCTTTGAATTAGGAATTTGGGCTTGAAATCTATGAGGAAGCTACATTAGTAAAAAAACAAACAAACAAAAAAAAACCACATTCTTTCTTTTGGGACTATGCAGAAATCTGTAAGACAGCCAGGAAGCTATTGGGAACCTGACTGGGAGAAAAATCAACCAAATCAAATTGGTCATTTTAATGGGCACATATTTGTCTGGATAATTTCTCCACATTCAGTTGCAGTTAAAACTCTGGTCAGTTTAATCTTCTTTATTAGTAAAGCCAACTTTGAGTTGGGCTGTGATATTTAGTATTTCTCTTCCCGAATAACTGAATACATTGCATTATTTAATATAGTAGCTAGTGGTAGAGGAGGGTATATTTAAAGTCTAGGTACTTGTAAAATATAGGTTTTAAAAAATCAATATTTTTGAAACAAGAAAAGTGTTACTTAATTTTAATTTCTGATGAAAAAAATGCCCATTCTTTCTATTATTCTATAGTTTTCTAATCTCTTCTACTGCAGTTTCTTTGCCTCCCTTACTGGTTACACTTATTTGTCCTTTATTTTCTCGTATTTAGAAGCTTATCTCTTTTATACATATTACTATTCTACAGATATTCTTAAATACACATCTTCAGCAGTCCAACAAGTACTTATTTATCACCTGTGTTAGGTGCAAGAGGATTAATAATTTAGATGTGGTCCCTGCCTGAAGAAAGAAAAAGACCTATATCTACAACATATAGTTTGATATTAACTATTTTAAAAGTATATGTTGCATGTTTAGATTATTCTGAAAGTCTAATTACTAAGAACATGGGCTCTATAGCCACATGACCACTGTTTTCTAACTGTATATAACATTGGGTTAGTCACTTAATCTCGCCAAGCTCCATGCTCCTATATAAAACAAAAGGGAAGATAAATAAAGTATCAAGCCTCAATACATTGTCTACCATATTATAGTCACTTATATCTGTTATTACAAGTTTTAATAAATATAATCTGATATTATGACACTTCCTAGTAGTAGATGAATTATAATTACTTTTTTTTAGTTTTCTTTTATTTTTTTAATAAATCTTTATTGTTCAATTTATTACAGATGTTCCCCCCCCCCCCCGCATAGCTCCCTTCTATCTGATCTCCCCTCAACCCCATTCCCTTACCCACAGCCACTGTCCACATCCATAGGTGTAAGATTTTTGTCCAATCTCTTCCTGCACCCTTCACTCCTCCTTTCCCCCAAGAATTGTTAGTCCATTTCTTTTCTATGCCCCTAATTCTATTATATTCACCAGTTTATTCTGTTCATCTGATTTTTTTATTCACTTGATTTTTAGATTCACTTGTTGATAGGTATGTATTTGTTATCACTTTGTTGTTCATAATTTTTATCTTTACCTTTTTATTCTTCTTCCTCTTCTTAAAGAAAACCCTCCAGCATTTCATATAATTCTGGTTTGGTGGTGATAAACACCTTTATCTTTTTCTTATCTGGGAGGCTCTTTATATTCCCTTCAATTCTGAATGATAGCTTTGCTGGATAGAGCACTCTTGGTTTTAGGTTCTTGCTATTCATCACGTTGAATATTTCCTACCACTCCCTTCTGGTCTGCATAGTTTTTGTTGAGAAATCAGCTGACAGTCATATGGGTACTCCTTTGTAGGTAACTAACTGTTTTTCTCTTGCTGCTTTCAAGATTCTCTCTTTGTCTTTGGCTCTTAGCATTTTAGTTATGATATGCCTTGGTGTAGTTCTCTTTGGGTTCTTTTTGTTTGGTGTTCTGTGTGCTTCCTGGGCTTGTAAGTCCATTTCTTTCACAGGTAGAGAAAGTTTTCAGTCATCATTTCTTCCAATAGGTTTTGAGTATCTTGTTCTCTCTCTTCTTCTGGCACTCCCATAATTCTGATGTTGTTACACTTGAAGTTGTCCCAGAGGCTCCTTACACTATCTTAACATTTTTGGACTCTTTTTTCTTTTTGTTTTTCTGTTAGGGTGTTTTTTGCTTCTTCATATTTCAGATCTTTGATTTGATTCTTGGGGTCCTCTAGTCTGCTGTTGGATTTCTGTATACAGTGGTACCTCGAGATACTAGTGCCCTAACATACGAGATTTTTGAGATACGAGCCGTCGAGTGAGCGATTTTTGCTTTGAAATACGAGCAACATTTGAGATACGAATAATCGAGCGGATTGGCCGGCTGCACACGTCCCACCAGTTTACTGTGACTCGAATGTCTCATTGTTTCCCACGCCTCAAGGTTACAGAACGAATTAAACTCGTATCTCGAGGTACCACTGTATTATTCTTTATTTCAGACAGTGCATGCTTAATTTCTGACTGGTCCTTTTCCTTTTTTTTTTTTTTTTGCATTCTCATTAAGATCTTTGAAGGTCTCACTAAGTTTCTCAGAGTTCTCAATAAGTTTGTTGGCAGTTTATAGAAGATTCTTGAGTATCCTTATAAATGTGGTTTTGAACTCTATGTCCAGTCATTTGCTTTCTTCCATTTCTTTCATTCGTGACATGTTTCTTGGTCTCTGCATTTTGCCTGCTTCCCTGTGTTGATGGAGTGGCTTTGTGTGCTACTTGTCCTTAGGGCCCAGTAGCTCAGCCTCCCCAATCACCTGAGGTAGACACTTTTATATATATATATATATATATATATATATATATATATATATATATTATTGATTTTTTTACAGAGAGGAAGAGAGAGGGATAGAAAGAAAGAAACATCGATGAGAGAAAGACATCGATCAGCTGCGTCCTGCACACCCCACACTGGAGATGTGCCCACAAGCAAGGTACATGCCCCCGACTGGAATCGAACCCGGGACCTTTCAATCCGCAGGCTGACACTCTATCCACTGAGCCAAACCAGTCTCAGCTGAGGTAGACACTCTTTTGCACCTCTTTGAGGGCTGGGTTCACAGTCTTGTTGTAGTTAAGCCTTGATTGCTATTGGTACACTGGGAGGAATTGACCTCAGGGCCATTGACTGTGAGGATTAGCTGTGTCTATTAATGGAAGGGCTGCTGTGCTGGAGATACCCCTATGGGGCAAGACTTGCTTCAGTGGGGCTTTGGTCCTCACCAAGTCTGCCTCTTGAGTGTGTCACTTATGTATGTGAGGAGTTAAAATCTGGTGTCTTCTCATGCTGACCTCTAGGTACACTGGTTCCTGGATCTCCAAGGAGGTGCAAGTCAGCTAGTGTCTGAAGCCACCCAGCAGGAGCTACAGGTAGCTCTGCAGATTTCTCCTCTTTGCTTGGAGTTTGGAAGTTTTGGAATTGTCTGACCCAGTTGCAATGTGTGAGGTTAAGTTGCCAGAGGGCAGGCCATTCATATGCAAATTTGCCTCACAGCTGGGTGGGTTTGTAAATTTGGTGGGGCGGGATCTCAGGGAATCACTAGGCTAGGGCGTGGCAAACAGCAATGGCTGCCAGTCAGCCGTCTCTGCATGTTCTGTTCTGTGTCCTGCACCCGAGCACAGTAAACAATGATTCCAGTGCGCAACTCCGTGAGAGAGCCACCCTCCTTTTCGACCCAATGGCAGACAATCCAGTTTCTCCCTGTACGAGTCTGGGTCCCCAGAATCTCGCCAGAAACTGGAGTTCAGAGAGTGGGGAACTTGTACTCTCTCCCGATTGAAAAACAACAGTGCACACCAGCCCGATTTGTGAGTGTTTCCGTACGTCTGCACGTCCTACCAGGTCTGGATGCACTTTTTTCTTTCCTTCTAGTTGTAGAGCTTCCCCTCTGCCAGCTTTCCCATGGTTCTGGGGAATAGTTGTTTTGTCTTTTAGTTGTAGTTTTGGTGTGGTTGCGAGAGACAGCACGTACGGATGTATGCTGCCATCTTGGTTCCCCTGTATTAGTTTTCTGTGGTTGTCATAACAAAATGAAGGTCTCTCTCCTTGACTTGTAGATGGCCACCTTCTCTCTGTGACCTCACATGGTCTTCCACTCTGTACATCTATATTATAATTCTTTAAAATCACATCAACATAGGACAAATATAACTATCTGCTTCTATTTAAAAAATCTCACAAGATAAATGTGGTTTTCTCAGAGTGTCACGTGATATTTTCTGAGTCTGGCTGGAGTATCGGTTGAAGTGAGAATAACCTCCAAAGGCTTTTCCCCTTTGCTTCTGCATGGAGCTAATGATGTTCCATTATGCCAAAATGCCTCTTTCCCCATCACAGTGGTGATACCCATCTCACTTATTGCGTGAAGCCCTAACCAAATAAAAAGAAAACATCATAAAATTGTTGATTAAAGGGAGTTTATTCAGCAATAGTGTTTGGGTAAATTGTATAACATTTTAGAAAAAATATTCACATCAGATTCTAATTTCCTACCAGATGGTACAATAAATTTTAGTCAGATTAAAAATTAAATGCAAGAGTAGTATTAAAACATTTTTAAAGGGAAAGGGGAAGAAACACAAAAAGCATAAGTAAATAGAAGAAATTACAAAAGGAAATGGATAGATTTGCCTACATAAAATATAAAATATAAGCATCTCTATAAAACTTTGAACATATTAATATTTGTCATAGTTATGAGTCAAAAGGGTATTGACTTTTCATTTTTTAATCAATAAATTGAAAAAACAACCATTGTACCTCCAATGATAAAATGAAAGCACAGCGTTAAGTAACAACTTACAAAAGTATAAATTCATTTTTAACAATTATAAAAAAACCCAGCCTTCTCAATAATAACAGAAATATGAGTTGAAACAAAAAATAGTAGTTTGTTTAGCTTATTAAATTGTATATTTAAAAAGATAACACTTTTTAAATGGGGGAGAATACTGTGAGTTGTGACTTTCCTAGACACTGCTAAACAGTCTTCGTTGACCTAATGTTTCTAGAAAGTAATTTGATAATATATGTCAAAGAAGTTTTTTTTTTTAATTTCTTTATTGATTAAAGTATTACATATGTGTCCTCTCCAACAATGACCCAAAAGAGTCAATGATTTGACTCATGTACATAAAACCAGTGGGGAATGAAGCATCCACCTTGTATAAAAACTGCTTTTTGAAATTTTAACTTTGCTATTTTGGCTTCTGTAAACTCTTGCTTGCTTAAATAATAAGGAAAATAAGACTACTCCCATTCCAGAGAGGCTGTGGACTATGGCCCAGACAGAGTTGTCAGTGCTGACACCAGGCCAGGCCTTGAAATATGTTCTCATGGTCCCTTCCCAGCATGTAGGCCTTCTTTTCCAAAAGGCCCAGAAATCTCATTCCAAATTTGGGATATAAAAGAGCTAGGAAAGTATAAATAGAAAAGATTTCCTCTATTGGAGGGGTTGGGGGTGGGGGAGCGGTGCAGAATTTGAAAGTCACATTTTTCACTGGCCCTGCCCTTAATAAAATGGAACACCCTTTCTGTAAGTATGGCTTGGTTTTTTCCGGTCTTCTGTAACATAACCTCCATTAACCCCCAAACCCTCCCCCGACTCATGTCCTCACCTCCCTGGTGTTTGTGTCCATTGATTAGGCTTACATTCATCCATACAAGTCCTTTGGTTGATCCCTCCTCTTTTCCCCCACCTGCCCCTATCTTCCCTCAAGGTTTGGCAGTCTGTTCCATAGATGCTTCTCTGTCCCTGGATCTGTCCCTTTTCATCAGTTTATGTTCATTATATTCCACAAATGAATAAGATCATATGGTATTTATCTTTCTCTGACTGGCTTATTTCACTTAACATAATGCTTTCCAGTTCCATCCATGCAGTTGCAAATGGTAAGAATTCCAGACTTCTGATCTTTTGCTACTTCCCTAAATTTCCGTGCATTTCTCCCCCTTCACAGTCCAAACTCCCCCTCATATGAGTTTCGCCTGGATCTGGGGTTTAGTATGGTAGGATAAGGAGTTCAATGTCTTTGAGAGTCTCCGTCTCCCTCCTGCCAGAGAAAGTCAGCCAGGTTTGCCGTCACCCGCTCCCTCCACGCGCGTCTCTGTACCTCAGCTTTTTTTGCAGCTCCTTTGGGTCTCTGTGAGCCCCTCTCTTTCCTTCTAGTTGTAGAATTTCCACTCCACCAACTTCCCTGTGGTTCTGGATGATGTCCATTCTGTCTTTTAGTTGTAGTTTTGAAATAGTTGTGCGAGGCAGCAGTGTAGGTGTTTACGTATGCCGCCATCTTGGATTATCTCCAGATGTGCCACAGTGTTTTAATCCACTCATCTTCTCATGTGCACTTAGACTGTTTCCAAATCTTAGTTATGTTAAGTTGTGCTGCTATGAACATATGGGTACATATATCCTTTCTTATTGGTGTTTCTAGTTTCTTGGGATATATTCCTAGAAGTGTGATTACTGGGTCAAATGGGAGTTACACTTGTCATTTGTTGATTTCTTGATATAGCCATTCTGACAGGTGTGAGATGATACCGCATTGTTGTTTTGATTTGCCTCTCTCAGATAATTAGTAATTTTGAGCATGTTTTCATATTTCTATTGTCCTTCCTTCTGTCCTCTTTTGAAAAGTGTCTATTTAGGTCCTTTGCTCATTTTTTGATTGGATTGTTTAATCTTTGTTTTGTTAAGTTGTATGAGTTCCCTGTAAATGTTGGAAATTAAACCCTTATTGGTGAGGACATTGGCAAGTATGTTCTCCCATGCAGTGTGCTTTCTTGTTGTTTTGTTGATGGTTTCTTTTGCTGTGCAAAAGCTTTTTATTTTGATATAGTCCCATTTGTTTATTTTCTCTTTAGTTTCCATTCCCCTAGGACAGTGGTCAGCAAACCACAGTGTGGCTTGAGAGCCACAGTTTGCCACTCTTTTGACTAATGAGTTTGCTGACCACTGACTTAAGACTCTCAATTTGAATCATTACAAGCTGTTATTGTTCCTTGTGATTAAGCCCCTATCCCAGTAGTTGGCAAACTCATTAGTCAACAAAATGGCAAACCGCGGCCTGCAAGCCGCAATTTGTCGACCACTGCCTAGGAGCAGTATCGGTGAAGAAGTTCCTTTGGCATATGTTTGAGATTTTGCTGCCTGTGGATTCCTCTAGTATTTTAGTAGAGTTTATTTTTTTATGTGGTGTAAGTTGGTGGTCTAGTTTCATTTTTTGCATGTAACTGTCCAGTTTTCCCAACACCATTTGTTAAAGAGATCGTCTTGAATCCATTGTATGTTCATGCCTCTTTTGTCAAATATTAACTGAGCATAGTGGTTTGGGTCGTTTTCTGGGTTTTCTATTCTATTCCATTGATCTATATATCTGTTCTTGTGCCAGTACCAGGCTGTTTTAAGAACGGTGGCTTTGTAATACAGTTTTATATCTGGTATTGAGATCCCACCTACTTTGTTCTTCTTTCTCAATATTGCTGCAGCTATTCCAGCTAAACTTTTGGAAAATTCTTCCTAGGTCTGTGAAATATGCCATTGGTATTTTTATAGGGATTACATTGAATCTGTAGATTGCTTTGGGTAGTATGCACATTTTGATGATGTTGAGTCTACCAATCCATGAACACGGTATGTTCTTCCAGCTGTTTATGTCTTCCTCTATAACTCTTTTTAGTGTCCTTGTAGTTTTTCGCATGTAAGTCTTTTATCTCCTTAGTTAAGTTTATTCCTAAATATCTTAATATTTTTGGTAGGATGGTAAATGGGATTGCCTTTTCAGTCTCTCTTTCTATAAGTTCACTATTGATGTAAAGAAATGCCATAGATTTCTTGGCATTAATTTTGTATCCTGCTACTTTGCCAAGTTCATTTATTAAATTTAATAATTTTTTGATGGAGTCTTTAGGGTTTTCTAGCTACAATATCATGTCATCTGCGAATAAGGACAGTTTTACTTGTTCTTTTCCAATTTGGATGCTTTTTATTTCTTCTTCTTGTCTGATTGCAATGGCTAGTACTTCCAGTACTGTGTTGAATAGGAGTGGTGAGAGTGGGCATCCCTGTCTTGTTCCTGTTATTATGGAAAATGGTTTTAGTTTTTGTCCATTGAGTATGATGTTGGCTGTGCATTTTTCATTTATGGCTTTTATTATGTTGAGGTGTAATCCTTCTATTCCCACCTTGCTGAGAGTTTTTATCAAGAAGGGGTGTTGGATTTTGTTAAATGCTTTTTCTACTTCAGTTGAAATGACTATGTGATTTTTATGTCTCAGTTTGTTTATGTGATGTATCACATTTATTGATTTGCAGATATTGTACCATCCTTGCATCCCCAGGATAAATCCTACTTCGTCATGGTGTATGATCTTTCTGATGTATTGCTGGATCCAATTTGCTAGAATTTTGTTGAGGATTTTGGCATCTGTGTTTGTGAGGGATATTGGCCTATAATTCTCTTTCATTGTGTTGTCTTTATCTGGTTTTGGTATTAGGGTGATTCTGGCTTCATAGAATGAGCTTGGAAGTAGTGTTCCTTCCTCTTGAATTTTTTGAAATAGTCTGGGGAGGATAAGTTTGAGTTCTTGCTTGAATATTTGGTATATCTCCCCCATGAAGCCATCTGGCCCCAGGCTTTTGTTTGCTGGGAGCTTTTTGATGACTGCTTCAATTTCATCCATAATTATTGGCCTATTGAGATTTTTAGAATCTTCCTGATTGAGTTTTGGAAGGTTGTTTTTTTTTTCTAGGAATATGTCCATTTTCTCCAGGTTGTCTAGTTTGTTGGAGTAGAGTTGTTCAAAGTATTTTTTAATGATCCTTTGTATTTCTGTGGGGTCTGTTGTTATTTTGCCTCTCTCATTTCTGATTTTGTTTATTTGAGTTCTCTCTCTTTTCTTCTTGGTGAGCCTGCCTAGAGGTTCATCAATCTTATTTATCCTTTCAAAGAACCAGCTCTTGGTTTCATTGATCTTTTGCATTGTTTTTTGTTTCTATGTCATTTATTTCTGCTTTGATCTTTATTATCTCCTTCCTTCTACTCACTCTGGGCTTTTCTTGTTGCTCTTTTTCTAATTCTTTGATTTGTAGAGTTAGATGATTTACTACCTTTTTTTTTTTTTCTTTTTTGAGGTAGGCTTGTAGAGCTATGAACTTCCCTTTTAGGACTGCTTTCATTATATCTCATAGATTTTGGATTGTTGTGTTTTTGTTATTAGTTTCCAGGATGCTTTTATTTTTTTTCTCTGATCTCATTGGTAACCCAGTCTTTATTTAATAGCATGATATTCAGCTTCCAAGTGTTTGAGATTTTTGGATTGTTTTTATTGTAGTTTATTTCTAATTTTATGGCATTGTGGTTTGAGAAGATGCTTGATATTTCAGTCTTGAATTTGGGGAGACTTTGCTTATGACCAACTATGTGGTCTATTTTTTAAAATGTCCCATATGCACTTGAGAAGAATGTATATTCCGTGGCTTTGGGATGCAATGTTCTGAAGATGTCAGTTAAGTATGTCTCATCTAGTGAGTCATTTAGGATTGCTATATCTTAGCTGATTTTTTTTTCTAGAGGATTTATCCAGTGATGTCTCTGGTGTATTAAAGCCCCCTGTTATGATTGTATAGTTGTCGATCTCTCCCTTGATATCTTCCAGGAGTTTTGTTATGTATTTGTGTCCTCCTGCATTGGGTGCATATATGCTTATCAGGGTTATATCTTATTGTTGTATCAATCCCTTTTGTATTATGAAGTGGCCTTCCTTATCTCTTGTTATGGCCTTCACTTTGAGGTCTTTTTTGTCAGACATAAATATTGCTACCCCAGCTTTTTTTTTTTTTTTTTCCATTTCCATTTGCCTGAAAGATATTTTTCCATCTCTTCACTTTCAATCTCTGTGAGTCCCTTGTTCTGAGGTGGGTCTCTTGTAGACAGCATATATATGGGTCATGTTTTTTAATCCATTCAGCCATTTGATGTCTTTTGATTGGAGCATTTAGTCTATTTACATTTAAAGTTATTACTGAAAGGAACATGTGTGTAGTCATATCTATTTTTGTGTCTGTATTCCTTCTTATTTGTTTATTTCTTCTTGTTACAGTATTCCCTTTAGCATTTCTTGCATAGATGGTTTGGTGGTGATAAACTCCCTTAGCCTTTTTTTGTCTGCAAAGCTCCTGATTTCCCCTCCAATTTTGATTGATAGTCTTGCTGGATAGAGTATTCTTGGATTCAGTCCTTTTCTTTGCAACACTTTGTATACCTTCTTTCATTCCCTTCTAGCTTGATATGTTTCTGTTGAGAAATCATTTGATAATCTGATGGAGGGTCTTTTGTAGGTAACTCTCTGTCTCTCTCTTACCACCTTTAAGATTCTCTCTTTGTCGTTAATATTTGCCATTGAAATTATGACTGTCTTGGTGTGTGTCTTTTGGGATTGATCCTGCTTGAGACTCTGTACTTGTGTAACTTTTTTCTTCCCCACATCCAGGAAGTTTTCTTTTATTATTTCTTCAAATAGATTTTCTAGTCCTTGCTGCTCTTCTTGTCCTTCTGGCAGCCCTATTATGCATATGTTATTTTGTTTCATGTCCCAAAGCTTCCTTACGCTTTCCTCCTGCTTTTTCATTTTTTCTTGAATTGCTGTTCAGATTGGGCTTGTTTCTGGACCTGATCTTCTAACTCACTAATTCGTTCCTCTGCTTCTTCTAGTCTACTGTTGAAACTTTGCATGGTGTTTTTGATTGTGGCTATATCACTTCTCATTTCTTCCTGATTTTTGCATAGATTTTTTATTTTCCTCATCCATCTGATGTATGAATTACACAACCATTACTCTGAATTCTTTTTTGGTCATTTTGCATGCTTCAATTTTACTAATTTCCTTTCTTGGCGACTCCATTTTCTTTCCTCTGGGGATTGTGTCGTCTCCCCATTCTGACTATCACCAAAAGGTTCAAACTTCAAGTTGCATAGATGTGGGCCATGTGCTATGGGAGCTTCACACCAACCGAGTGTCACTGAAGTGCTCCGACACCAGGATGTGTGGCTGCCGTGGGGTTGATGGGAACCAGGCTCGCCCAGGGTCAATGTTACCAGCGTTCAGTGTTGTCTCATATGTGCACCTAGAATCATGGACTCTGCCTGCACTGCACTGTTGGCATGTGCCGAAAATGAGTCCCCTAGTGCATGCCAGGAGTCAGGGTTTCCCTGTGTCTGCACCAAGAATCAAGTATCAGAGTCTCTGTTGCCTCGTGCGGCTTCTCTCTGAGAATCAGGATCCCCGTGTATGCATACACCAAGAATTGGAGTCACTGGCTCTTAGTGTGAATGCGCCGTGAGTCAGGGATCCCAGGCGCACATGGTAAGAAACAGAGTCAAGTCAGTGGTGCTCAGTGCTGCCCTTTTACTGGGAGAACCTGGGTCCCAGTCACTATGGGGGACTGGGTTGCACAGTAGCACTGTGGTGTGCCTGTGCTGCGGAAAACAGACTTCTGTGTGCACTTGCCCAGAATCAAAATCAGGTGGCTCTGCCTCCCTGCGTGGGCTTTGGGTTTGGTTGCCCAATTGCATTGCAGGGAGCAGATTTCAGTCTCTATGTGTGCTCAGGCTCATATTCCCATAGCAGCGCGGTGGTGTGTGCACACACTCCCAGCGTGCCCAAACTCAAATTCCCATATGGAGCACTGTGGTCCCTGCATGCGCTCAAATTCCCGTAGGGGAGCTGTGGCTGAGTGAGGGGCAGGTCTATTAGTTACTATGGTGCTATCCATGATCCTGCAGGGAGGAGGGATAGGCTCTTTGTTTTTTCTTTGTTTGTTTGTTTGTTTGTTTGTTTTTTAATTTTTTATTAATTTTTATTAATTTTTTATACATATCTCCCCATTGCCCTCCCTCCCTCCCAGGCATACCCCGACCCCCCAGTGTCTGTGATCATTGGTTATGCTTATATGCATGCATACAAGTCCTTTGATTGATCACTTATCTACCTCACCTAACTTTAATCTTTCTGCTGTAATTTCACAGTCTGTTTGATGCTTTATGATATTTTTCCTCCTTAGAATTATCAGTCTACTCCCTTTCTGTGCTCCTGATTCTATTATATTCACCAGTTTATTCTGTTGATCAAATTTTTAATTCACTTAATTTTTTAGATTCACTTGTTGATAGATATGTATTTGTTGTTCATAATTTTTTTGTCTTTTACCTTTTTCTTCTTCCTCTTCTAAAAGAGTACCTTTCAGCATTTCGTATAATACTGGTTTGGAGTTGATGAACTCCTTTAGCTTTTTCTTCTCTGTGAAGGTCTTTATCTGCCCTTCAATTCTGAATGATAGCTTTGCTGGATAGATTATTCTTGGTTGTAGGTTCTTGCTGTTCATCACGTTGAATATTTCTTGCCACTCCCATCTGGCCTGCATCGTTTCTGTTGAGAAATCAGCTGACAGTCGTATGGGTACTCCCTTGTAGGTAATGAATTGTTTTTCTCTTGCTGCTTTTAATATTCTCTCTTTGTCTTTTGCTCTTGGTATTTTAATTATCATGGGTGTTGGTGTGGTCCTGTTTGGATTCCTTTTATTTGGGGTTCTGTGTGCTTCCTGGACTTGTAAGTCTATTTCTTTTACCAGATGTGGGAAGTTTTCAGTCATTATTTCTTTAAATAGGTTTTCAGTATCTTGCTCTCTCTCTTCTTCTGGCACCCCCACAATTCTGATGTTGGTACACTTGAAGCTGTCCCAGAGGTTCCTTACATTATCTTCACATTTTTGGATTCTTTTCTCTTCTTGCTTTTCCAGTTGAATGTTTTCTGCTTCTTTATATTTCAAATTTTTGACTTGATCCTTGCCTTTCTCTAGTCTGCTGTTAGGACTCTGTATAATAGTTTTTATTTCAGTCAGTGTATGTTTAATTTCTAGTTGGTCTTTTTTTATCTTTAGTTGGATCTTTTCCATCTCCTCTTGGGTCTCACTAAATTTATCCATCTTTTCTAGCATATTCTTGAAAAACCTTATAAGCATGGTTTTGAACTCTATATCCAGTCGTTTTTTTTCCTCCATTTCTTTTGTTTGTAATCCCTTCCCTTGTCTCGGCATTTTCACTATGCCGGGGGAAAACTTCTGTGTTGAATTCAGCTTTATGATATCAGACGCAAAGCCGCAGAAGCCTCTGTTGAGCTTGGGATGGGTGGAGTTTAAGGACTTAAGGGACCGCCTTGCCTTCCAGTCGGCCCCGCCCTCCATGGCCCCTGAGTCTCACGTGGCTGGGTAATGGCTGGAGTGGTCCTTGTGCACGCACCCGCAGTGCCTCTAACCGCTGCCTTTCCGGCTCCCCTGTGCACCAGGACCACACGAGACTAGGTCCCCAGGGTTTCGCCCAAAACAGGGGCTTAGTGAAGTTAGAAGTGGCACAGTTGGGAGGGTCTGTCTCCCGTCCACTCGCGAAAGCCAGCAGCACAATCAGCAGTCTGTTCTGCGCACAGTGTCGTCCGCGCCACGAGGCCTTTGATCTTTTGCGGCTCCCCTAAATTTCCGTGCACTTCTCCCTTTTCACAGTCCAAACTCCCCCCGTATGAGTTTCGGCTGGATCTGGGGTTTAGTGTCGTAGGATAAGGGGTTCAATGCCTTTGAGAGTCTCCGTTTCCCTCCCGCCAGAGAAAGCCAGCCAGGTACTCTGGCACCCATTCTCTCCGCGTGCGCGTCTCCGTACCTCAGCTTTTTACAACTCCTCTGAGTCTCCGTGAGCCCCTCTCTTTCCCTCTAGTTGTAGAACTTCCACTCAGCCAGCTTTCCTGTGGTTCTGGATGATGTCCGTTCTGTCTTTTAGTTGTCGGGATAGGCTTTTTGACTCACAGAAATCTGCAGCCAGGAAGTCTGGATTCTGGCTATCTGTTGGTCTGAAGCTGTGGTTGCAATTCTCTGGCCTCAGTGGCTGCAGATTCCTCGTTTGCATCTGATACATGACTGGGTGGTGCTGAGGACAGTATCCTAGTCTCAAGCAGCTCTGTTTCTCAAACTGGCATGGTCTCTGCGCCTGCACTGGCTGCCCAGATGTGTCTGCTTTGTGCGCGGGGCTCCAACATCTAAGACTGCCCGGTTTGGCAGCCCCTTGAAGGACCTGTAGAATCTAACTGTCCCTAGCTCATATGTACATACCACACACATCTACACTCTCCTCTATGGTTTCCTTACTCTCTCCCTCCCTACCTTCCTACTGGTCACCATCTTCCTCCTCAAAGTAGTTTTTTTAAAAGCTCTAAAATAAAGTCTTTTGGAAACAATTGTGTTGTCAAGATAATATGTGTATACAGATATTCATCACAGCATTATTTATAATAGCAAAAACAAAAAAAATCTGGAACTGGCAGGTTTTCCTAAAAAGACCAATATCTCTTTAAGAATAAATTATTTGCAATCACTTAAACATAGACTTTTTTGTAAGAGAATCAGTGGGAAAAACTTTTTTTGTACTTGTTTTCACGTAGTCCTGTATGCTCATTCTAGAATAGAGCTATTTATGTTTGCCTTGTCGAACAATAGAGGATCCCTTACTAATTAGCAGAATAGTTTTGAAAAGTTCCTTCAATGAAAAGGTAAGTAATTCTGAGCAAACTCTAATCTTCCCCCTGTGAGAAGGACTGAAGTGAATGAATACTTTTACACAGAACCATTATACATATGGCAGAAAATAGAGGAATTCCCTTTCCAGTAATGTATTAGAAGCTCAATATTTTATTTCTGGACCCAAAGAAATGGATGTTCCCTGTTTCCATACTTACATGTACCCTGAAAAATTTTGTCATTACTACCAAATAAAATAGATAGATATGGTCTTTGTTAGAGTAATATTATTCACACCATCTGCATTTTATTTTAACTTACATTCTCTTAAAAAAAGACTCCACTTATTTTACAAAAAAATGTTTTCCAGCTGACAGTCCAATAGAATATAAGCATGTTTCAGAAATTTGGTTATATCAGAAAGTTAGAACTCATTTTGCTTTAAAAAAAAAAATCTGGGAGGTAAGAGTGATTTCCAAATGTTATTTTTTTTAGATACATAAAATTCTACACATTCTTAGATTTTGTTCATTATTTCGTATGTAATTTTAAAGAATAGTTTAGCAGAACTATAGTCTCAGTTTTAAAGTATTTCTATGGAGAATTATTCTATATGTATTTGCTTCACCTTATTAGGTTTAGGTCTTGCATGCCATCTATATAGGTATTTCCTTTTATTTATTAAATAGTGTCAGCAAATTTGTAAGACAAATGCCAAACAGGTGTCATCTTCTACTGACAGATGAACAAATAAACCGTCTTGCAAAGCCATTGACGAGCTGCCAGTGTAGTGCTCTGCTGGACTGAAAGCACAGAAAGGGTTGTAACCTTGAACTGTTACTTTTTAAATCAGTGACAGAGAAGGACATGTGAGAGAGGTAGGAATTATTAAGATATCAAAATAAGCACTGAATGCTACCAAAATTAGAGAACAGGGAATATACTACATTGCATTTGAGACTCACACCAAAGTGACATGGGTAATACCAGACTAGAACTTAAAAGCAGGTTGTGTGATTATTATGATGATTATTATTAACTCAAAATATGGTATGATTAAAGCATTTTATAATAGAATTTCTAAATTATATATCATACTAGAGGCCCGTTGCACAAAGAGATTCATGCAATAGTCCTTCCTTTCCTTGGCTTCCAGCACCAGTTTTTTTCCAGCACCCAGGGACCCAGGCCTTCGCTCTGGCCAGAGTCTGCAGCCTTCATTTTTGCTGTAAACTCCAGCTAGAGTATGCCATCTTCACTGCCAATTCAGGCCAGAATCTACAGTCTTTGTCTTCGCTGTGGCCAGAGTGCCGCTCCTGTAGATCCCTTTGCCTCCGCCTTCCCTCTCATAACACGTGTCCTGCCCCACCACTCCGTGTCTGGAGCAGCTGGGCAGCTGCCCTTTCTCCTAATTTGCATATTCCCTCTGATTGGCTGGTGGGTATAACAGAGTGATGGTTAATTTGCATGTTCTCTTTCATTAGTGTAGATACTAATTTCAGAATTCAAAGAATATTAATGCTATAAAAAAATACTCTTAGAGCTATGCTGTAAATATTTTTCTTCCATCATTCAAGAGATCCATAAAGGCCTTTACAAATCCTGAAGTTAGTATTATAAACATCAGTAATTGTTTTGTTATGAATATATTAAAGCACTGGAGTGCTCATTATTAAAGAGCTAATGGAGTCCTGATAAACTCAATTTTGCTTTCTGTAGACCAGAAGCAATGGTTCTTTCTTTTTTTTTTTTTTTTGAAAAGACAAAATTGAGTTTATCAGGACTACACTACATCCATGTTTCAGTAAAATAAAGCCAAATGAAATTAAAGCCCACACTTCCTCTGTGAAATACTTGGTTAGAAACTGATTAATGCAACCTTACTTTTCAAAACAAATAGTTTGTTGCTACATTTGAGATGCTGGTAATGTGTATGTGCCCAATGTATTCTCATATTGCACTCTAGAAATTTAATTTCTAGTTAAACAATCCCAAACCGAAGAGCTATACTTTATAACCTCTGAACGTGTACTTTGGTTTCCAATATCTAAAGGCCAAGAAAATGCAAGCTAAACTGAGGAATTGGGTTGCTTTGGCTTATAGTGTGTGATTGCCTATTACTAACTAGGCTAGAAGCCTAGTGCACAGATTTGTACACATTGAAAGGAAATTAACCAGAAGAAATATTTTAGAGGCCAGGGAGGAACCATGGGAGGTTAGCCCCAGGGCGTGTCCTCCTGTCTTACCAAGTCTGGCCAGTGCTAACTTACCAGTCAGAGCATCTGCCCCTTGGTGGTCAGTGCACGTCACAGTGAATGGTCAAACAGTCAAATGGTCGGACAATTACCATATTAGCCTTTTATACATATAGATAGGGAGGGAGGTTGGGAGGGTAGTTAGGTATGTAGGAATGTAGATAGATAGGTAGGTAGGTAGATAGATAATGACACATATATGTGTGTATATATGTATATGTTCCTCTACACGTGTATATGTTTCTATAAGATGTTATAGGGTTTGACTATGACTTTAGCCATATAAATGCATGTTTGCTTTCTCTTAATTCACATGGAGCAGATGGATGCCTGCCTGCCTGATAATCCACAGCTGGAATGGTTTCAGCAGTTTCCATGTTGCCGGGTTAGAGTGGCTTATCTAGTGGACTGAGAGGGCAGCAAAAGAGGGATATCATTATTCATCAGTATCCCAGTGGGAGCGTTGCCAGCAGAGATTAATTTTTTCTGTTATGCTTGTAAAACAAGCTCAGGTGGAGTCTCTAATCCTCAGGGCACGGGTGGCAGATCAAGGAAGATGCTACAAAGCTAGTTAATTTTCTGATTCTGGGGGAAACAGAAGCTCTGTTAGATGTATAAATACATGATTGCAAATTTAAGTAGCTCAAATCCAAATGGGATCTTCCCAGACATCTGGTACTTTAAAACCTCTCTTTTTCTTTGTTATCTTCAAATATAACTTCTTAAAAGTTTGCCCTGGAGAGCAAAAATATTGGTAACTCTAAATATTTTGGAGTAATTAATTTTATGAGTTAATAAATTCCATTTTTATGCGCATGAACAAAAGCAACAGCTTTCTGCCTAAACAAACTGAAAGTTAGATGCCAAAAGTACCCACTTACATAGATTATCAGAAAATATGGCATTCATTCTTAGATTGGTAGGTGTGTTTTTTAATGTATATCCAGTCTATTTTGCTGGTTTTATTTTTATTCTCCCAGTTTATGATTTCCACATGACACCTGCTCCCTGTATCTTATGTGTTCTATCAGTATGTTTATATTTTTGAGCAATTAATATAGGCTTCAAAATGAAGTCAGTTGATATTTTCAATAAACCTAAAAGAACTTATGCATCATATAATTATTATCTAATTAAGATTATTTATGTTTAAAAGCTGTTTTCATTACAAATAAAAAACAAAAAAACTTCTTCCAGCCCCATGGTACTTTTTTAATTTTATTATTTAATTTTATTTTTTTTACTATTTTAAGTATAAAATGTCATTCATTAATGGTTCTTTTTTGTTTGGTTGTTTGCTTTCATTTTAAGAAAATGACAGGAAATTATGCGAAGCCATGTCAAAAGACTAAATTTGTTGATTGTCTAGAAGTATGATTTTTAATTGTAAAATTGTTTATGATAATGTATAGCTCCTAAAGTCATTCTGACTTCAATACTGAAAGAGAATTGCAAAATGTTTTGTGATGAAAACTCTCTTGAAATGTGTTTGTTACCTCTCAATGTATTTATTTTGAATAGTATGACAAACATATGTTCTGGGATATTTGTTTAAAATCAGCCCTTCTTGTGACTATAGTCACACCTTAAACATCTTCCTTCTGGTTAAGTTTTGGATTTTTGTTAATAATGAGTCCAAATCATGTTGTTAGTAATGAATCCAAATCAAGAGCATTTTATAGTCCAAGGGGAAATATACATTTTTAAAGCTCTAAATAGAATTAAAAATGAACATTTCTTAGATGAAGTTCCTACAAAATGCAAGATTCTTGAAGGTCAGCAAGTCTTTCCAGGTATGAGGAAATAGCCAGAGAACATAGTGTGGAGTAAGAGTAAGCAAATCTCAGAAAGATTAGGGATCTAACTGAGAAGTTAGGATGAAGCTTAGAGTCATTTTTAAAATAATTTTTGAAGTAGTAATGACTGATAATATATTTAAGTAATTGTTCTCCCAACCTATACTGAGTAGGCTACTTCTTGTGTCATCAGTTACCTTTCCCACTCAGAAGAAAATACATCTTTAAGCGCTGTACCTAACCTAAATAAGAAACCCCAAACCCACAAATCTTTAGTGTGTGTTTTTTTTTATTTTACACATGTCTATCGTAACTTCTTCAAACTTGTCTTTTCCGATAGACCTTACAAATCACGTGGTTAATTCTGTAGTAGCATTTGATCCTCCATAAAGAACATTGCTTCAAAAGAGAACAGAAGTCATTTTCTGAATCCATCCTTAATTCTAAGCAATACATTTCTGAGTCAAGATAGAAAATTTGGATATTCATTTGAACTTTCAGAAATTTTAGAGATACCTATATTTTTCTTGCCAATCAATGCAGACTTTGCTTCATAATGGAATTGTTCATATATACATTCATACATGTAAGCTACCATTTCTGTTATTTCCCCTATGACCTAGCTTTTTGCATTTCAAATAAATCAGAAATATTTGAATAGGTTTTAGAAAAAAATGTTTTTGCTTAGTAAATAAAATCTAATACAGTTGGGCAACTATTCTGAGCTGTTTCCAGTACCTTTAGGAATTGTCCAGCATAATGCTGACTTTCTGTTGCTCTGGGTACTATGGCACAAGTCTCTCATCCTCCAAACTCTAAGCCTGAAAGATATGTTTGTTGGTTAGACATCTAGGAAGATTTTTTGAAACTTATGAGCCTTTATGTGAACGCTGACCTATTTCACAAGTCTTGGGGTATTCTGTTACATGTGTTCTTCATAGTTTTTAATTTGTTGATATTTGCAGACTATATTGAGACAGCCATTTATAAAAATTAAAGTTCAGCCGAGACCGTTTGTCTCAGTGGATAGAGCATCGGCTTGCGGACTGAAAGGTCTCAGGTTCGATTCCAGTTGGGGGCATGTACCTTGCTTGCGGGCACATCTCCACAGTGGGTGTGCAGGAGGCAGCTGATCGATGTCTCTCTCTCATCGATGTTTCTGACTTTCTGTCTCTCTCCCTTCCTCTCTGTAAAAAATCAATAAAATATATTTTTAAAAAATTAAAGTTCATATTTGTATGAAGTAGTAATGCTATAATGCTATCCATATAGAATTCTCATATACACTTGAATATCTTCAAATATGGAGATTTAAATCTGAAATCCCATTATATTTTGAAATACAGAATTCTTACTAATAGTGTCATGTTCTCCCTCCTGCAAAACTGTGTTACGATGTTCGGGTCATTGGAACAAACTTTACATAACATTTAATACAGATGAATAGAATTATAGATACTCCCTTATTTAAAATAGGGTTATATCCCAATAACCTCATCATAAATTGAAAATGACATTAGATTGAAAATGCACTTAATACAGCTATGCTATAGAACATCATAGCTTTGCCTAGCCTACTTTAAATTTGCTTACATTAGCCTACAGTTGGGCAATTATCTTGAGTTTCATCTTGAGAGTAATTGCCTTCCTCTTCTTCTCACCAAAAGCAGGACACACAGATGGGCATTTTGTGCATTATGGGATACAAAAACACAACATTCAAAATATGCTGGCAACACTGTAAAGTATTGGTTGTTTGCCTGTTGTGATTGCATGGCTGACTGGGATCTGCAGCTAGCTACTGCTACCCAGCATTACGAGAGAATATCATACCTCATATCTCTAGGCCAGGAAAAGATAAAAATTTGAAGTACAGTGTCTACTGAATGTATCATTTTCACAACATCATACATACAAAAACAAAAAATCTTGAACCATTGTAAGTTGATGTTTGACCATTGAAATCATAAAATGTGTCTTCTCCAACTGCAGTGGAATTAAAATATAAATCAATAACAAAAGGAAATTTGGAAAGTTTACAAATGTAAAAATTAACGTACTCTTAAATAACCTTCCGACTTAAGAAACTGGGAAAAGAAGAGCAAACAAAGGAAACATAGAATAAAGATTGGTAGATAAGTGAAAAACAATAGAGCCTGGCCAGTATGGCTCAGTGGTTAAATGTCAACCCAAGAACCAGGAGGTTGAGGTTCAATTCCCATTCAGAGTATATGCCCAGGTTGCCTGCTTGATCCCCAGGAGGAAGCATACAGGAGGCAGCAGATCAGTGATGCTCTCTCATTGATGTTTATATTTCTCTCTCCTTTTCCCTTCTTTCTCTCTGAAATTAATAAAAATGTTTTTTTAAAACAGTTGAAAAAATTAATGAAACCAAAAGTTGGTTCTCTTAAAAAAAATCAATAAAACATGACAAATCTTTAACTAAACTAATCAAGAAAAGTAGAATAACATTCAAGTCACTAAAAACACTAATTTTATATTTTTGAGGGGAGAAATTATGTAAATAGTGTTTTAAAATTATGTACATTTTCCTGCCAGAGTAGCTCTGTGGTTGAACATTGACCTATGAACCAGGAAGTCACGGTTGAATTCCCAGTCAGGGCACATACCCGAGTTGTAAGCTCATTCCCTAGTGTACAGGAGGCAACCAATCAATGATTCTCTCTCTCTCTCTCTCCCTCTCCTTCTCCCTCTCCCTTCCTCTCCAAAATCAATAAAAATACATTTAAAAAATAAAATAATAAAATAAAATTATGTATATAATAAAGCATTATTTCCTTAATCTGACTGTCAAGGCCCTACACAGTCTTCCTTTTTACCTACACCTTCCATTAGATTCTTACAGATCCACCCCCGATTTTTCTGATTAACCTTACTCTCAGCCTTAAACATGCTATGTACTAGTATATACTCAACTTCTCACCTTTGCTTATGATTCCCACCTGGATAATGTATATAATATTCATCCATTCATTTTGTCTCATCTCCCTCTTAAAATACTTTCTTATTCAGATTCAGTGATCACTACTTTTTCTAAATTCATAACACCAATGTGTTGTTTCATTCATTTGTCATTTAGTCTTGTATTTATTAGCTTATGATATTTTTATATGTTGGCCTGTGTAGGTATTTCACTTTTAGATTTCTTTTTCTTTTTGTATATGTAGTTCTTCCAGAAGAAAAATATTTAGTAGTTATTTAAATAGATTTGAAGTGACTTAATATTTCCACTTTGAGTTTTATTTTTTAGTTTGTTTGTTTTATGTTTGATATAATCTCATAGCCTATAGAAATGAATATTATGAAGAAAGTAAAATTAAAGGCAGAAGCAAGGTGATGAAAAAAAGTTTGGTTAGCCTTTAGAGATAGAAAGTGCAATATTTAACCATTTGTAAGTATTACATATTGTTTCTGATCTCAGTTATTCCTTTTCAGGACTCAAACTTGATAGCCAACCTCAAGATTTTTATTTCTTGAAAGGAAAATATCTAAACATTGTTAAGCTATAAGGCATTTTTATTATATCTTTGAAAACTGAGGAATTTTTTTAGCTTTCATCAAAGAGCAATTTTTTAAGGTCTTAGCTATAAATCCTGGAAAATAGAAATTTCTAATGGAATTCTTACCACTGAAATTATTTTAAGTACAGCAGACTTGCTGGTACTCACCATTGTAAGATCCTTTAAAATCCAGCTGTCAACCAGGTGGTCATTCCTACAATGTAAGGAATAAGGTATTATTTCTTGTTCATATTTATTTTTTGGCAAATGATTCTGTGCTTGACCTAAATGGGTGAAGGCCAAACATATGTCCATAAGTTTAAAACATTGATACAAATCAAACACATATATTCACATAGGCCTTGAAAGAAAACACACATAGATCTATGAGTAATTTCAATGATATCCATCAGTATTTACATTTTTGCCATCTGCATATAATAATAAAATTATTTGATACTTCATTTTAGTGAAGCAAATTGTGCATATTAGAAAAAGATATGATTATTACAGAACTAACTAGACCTTAGTTTTATCATTTTCTAATAAGTTTTATAACCAAAAGGTTTTGGGGGGGAGGTGTTTTTAGGTTTTTGCTTTTTTTTCCTTTAAATTAAAATATTAAATTAATTCCTGGTATATCTTTCATGTAATTCTAGTTTGTAGTATCTTTTCTTTTAAAAGATTTACTTTACTTGGTATAGTAGCATATAATTTATTCAGTTTGAATAGATAATATTAATAAAATTGCAAATCATGTTTAGAGACAATACTACTTGTGTATTTGGTTTAAAAACAAGTTATATCACATACTGGATGTTTTAGTAAGTTAATGATTGATAAAAGGTAATATGAAATAATAAAGATAAGAATATGAAGCATTTTTTCTTATCCCTTAATATATCTAGTCCTGGTTGGTAAATGCCAGATTATTTTTCAAATATTATTATAACATACATAATGTACAATCAATTTAATACTTCGGAAAGGCACAGAAATTTAAGAGTTCCTATCAGGGAAATTTACTGAAATGCTTTTTCTACAGCTTCAGTGGCCAAAAGACAGCACTGGAATGTCAGAATCTAATTTTGGTTTGTTTTAACGCCTCAGAATGTTACAAATTAATCAAGTGCCACTTAAAGTCTAGAACTCATTAACTTTATAAGTTTTGCTTTTCCCATGACAGAGATTAAGTTATAGCATAAAGATTCTTTAGTCTCTCATTGATCAGCTGGCCATCCCACTGTACAAGTGCCCTCTTCTCTTGCTCTTTAGTGATTACAATATAGGCAGTGATGTGTGCAGCCCATGGAAGTGCCAGTGTACTTCTACATAATGCTGACACGAGACCATTCTGGCTGTTTCTCACCTCAGTAGTTTGCTTAGGTAAAGCAGACTTATCTTAGTGCACCTGGAAGAAAACCAGTGCACATAAACACACTCACCCAGGCACACTCAAAGTTCACTTGTTCACACACTTACACTGAAGAAAAAAGCCAACGTGGAGTATAAGTATTTAATAAGCTTCTGATTTTAACAAGTACAAAAGGTAAGCTGTACAGTCAGTATATTTAAGGGCCACAAGGACATCTATTGAATAAAGTGACTGGAACCTTAAGTAAAGAATCACTGAAAGACATCTCTGCGGTAGGGATTTGCAGATTGTTCTTGGGAGAATAAGCAAGTCAGTCAGTGATAGGATGGTGTGAATAAATTACTATATAAGAGTGTATATCCCCAGTAAACTCAAATCAGTGTAAATATGCAGACAGAATGTAATGGCACACACACACACATATATATTTTTTTATTTTATTTTTTTACTTAATGTGAAGTGGCTGGGTTTATGGCATTTGTAAAACACATTGAGGTTTGTAATGAAAAGGGAAACAAAATGAAAACTATTGAACAGCAGGGCCCATTTGATGTGATTATGAAAGATGTTTCTTTATTCTGTTTTTTCTTTGCAATCTAAAAGCGGGGTTTCAAGCAGAGTTCATCACAGGTTGTCAATCACTGTCCTTTAACATTTGCAGGGAAAGATGTCTTTATTCAAGGACAGCTGGACAAATCAGAGACATAGATTTGCAGTTAGTAGCCTGTCCAGCCTACGCTAAATAAACAAGGACAGGGTAGACAAGCCAGCCTCTCACATAAAAATATAATGGGCTCCACTGACCTCGCTGCCCTCCATTCAGCTTCAATCCCAGTTGCATAAAAGCTTCACTGCCCAATTTCAATTTCCTTTAATTACCTACATGATGTAGATAAGAAAATGAACCTCACTTGTAGTCAGTGATCACACAGGAAATTAACTAGACAAGTTGTTTAAAATTAGAGGAGTAATTTGGAGGCAAATAGTGTCCTGCTGAGGAAGAAGTAGCTAGAAAGAGTTTTTGTTTGCTTGTTTGTTTTTAAGCAAGGATTTTAGTTTACTTATTCTTTCTGCTGATCCTGGGATTGCTGCTGCTTTAATTAATTTGAACTGAGTAAAAAATCTTTAGAAGTAGTCTGATACATCCAGAATAAAATATTCGAAAGAGATAAGAACTAAATAAAGAAGTGAAGCAAACATGCACCATTCTAAAGAGCTTAGGAAAACTGTGCATTGGAATTCCAGGAATAAATGATCATAGTTTTCATAGGAGGTTCTAAGGAGTGACTGAGGATTAAATAGCAGTTGTCTTAAATCAGTCTTCATTTTAAATCCTTTCTCAAGTCCATAACGCCACACTCGAAAACTAGAATTCTGATTTTTTTTTTTCATTTAACCTAACTGACTTAAAATCAGTATTTTTTGTTTTCTTTTGGTTCATAGCGCTGGAGTTTTAATTACAAAATGCTGTAGGGTTTCAGAGAAATATAATTATCAATAATAGTTTTCCTTCAAAAAAGTTTTACCAGATGTGTAAGATAAATGCTTCATTCTTTTTCTCTATCTTTCCATAGTGTTTTGAGTTAGTTCACCAAGGTACACAGAAAAGAGTATATATAGTTCTTTATCACACACTGTTGTGAACATTTAATTAGGGTGGATTTAAAAGAACCTAATTGGAGATTGGAGGCTAAAGCCTGCAGTTTCAAATTTGTAGTTCAAGAATATAATTCCTGAATATTTCATCTTTAATTTGACTATCTCATATTATGAGAACATTGTCTTTTCAAAGAGTCAATATTTTTTGTAACACAATTACATAAAATTTGTGTGATTACTTGAATGAAATGAATATGCCACTACTGATAAAGTATCAGTGGGGGAAAAATCCTGGTTTCTTTGATTTTTAAGTATCATATTTTTTTAAGTCATTGAATCAAATGTCGCTTTAGGTAGTGAAGTACATTTGCATAATTTTAAACAAAGATTTATAACTGAAATCTGTGGAACAAAAACTCACATAATTGAAACTTAAACCTCAATTAGCATCCTATATAGTATCAGAAGTTGAATGATGATGATGATGATGATGATTATGCCTAACATGTATACCAAGCCTTACAGTTTTTAAGTGTTTCATAAACACTACCACACTGTATGATCACACCAAATTCCAATATAAGATAAGGAATTTGGGACATAAGGAGGTTCACTTTCTCTCAGAAGGTCACATTGCTTGTAAATAGCAGAACTAAAAATCCACCTGTTGTATCAATTTCCAGATTGCGTGTTCTCTCTACCACCTCATACTATGCCATTACACCCTCATGATCTCTGACATGTCTATGGGGAAGAGTTGCTACTACATTCTTTGGATTCCTCTTTAATTCAAACACTGGAAGCAGAAAAGGAGGGATCCTAAAAGGAAGTAATAGCTTTTGATGAAACCTCAGTTAATTATACATATTTTTTAACTGTAGAAACTATTATTAATTTGGTATTTTATAAAAATTTATAAATCAACTATCAACCTCTTTGAAGAACTCAAAAAAATTGCCAATGTCAAATTTAATAATAAAAATTTTAATAATTAAAAGCATATGTTAAATAAATCAATATAGGCGCACTCTAAAGAGTGTTCTCCTGTAATAGACAGTGTTCTTCTTCAAGTCAAGCTTGAACCTTACCCTATCACTCCTCCCTTCTTCATTTAAAAAAAGTAACTTTTTACTCTTTCAGCTCAATCAGAACCTCCTCAAAGATATCTTCCCTGACCCATTCTTAGTATTTGTACCTCTCCCTCTTTATACTTATCCAGTCATTTTCATCTATTCACAGTCAATTTTGATTAAGGTCTGGCTCCCCAACCTGACCCTAAATGTTCATAAGAGTAGAGGGTCATTTCTGCTTTTGTTCACCATTTATATGCTGAGTAAATATTTGGTAAAGAGATAACTCAGCATGCTGAGACAGACCTTGCCCACTGTGGCTACTAAAATACTTTTACTTATATTAAAGTATATAATTTTTACAAAGAAATTATGAAACCCTTAGTTTAGAATGATTGCTTTATGTACTGAGAAAAGGCGTCACTGAAAGTCACTATCTGCAGGTAATTTACATAAAAAATCTGATGGCTCCTTTATTAGACTTAGAAGGATCTCTTGATGCTTAGCATTTTTCCAACCTAAAATGTACTCAGCTATTAGCAGACTCATCTGATACTGATACTGCTGGCAGGGAGCAGAATCACAGTCCTATGAAACAGGGGATTAAAGCAGAATTGGCACAGTTTGGAGAATAGTGGAGTCACATCTTACATGGAGTTTAGATTCTAACATAAGCAAATGCAACAAAAAAGCACTAACGATCCAATTTACCTGAAAGTACAATAAGCATGGTTGTGAGTGGTGAGCCCTGTTCAGATATGCTGCTTCTCAGTAAGTTCAACACCACTAGGTTTTCCTTGAGCATTGAAATAAGTCATTGTCCCTTTACTTAGGCACCAAATGAAGTAGTTGATTTGCATTTACAAGTCATGCTTTATGAAAAATGTGCATCTCAGAGACTAGAATCACACATCACAGAAAGATGTTCACAGTCAGACATATGTAGGAACTAAGACAGAAATGCCCAGTTTATATTGTTATCAATCAAAATTAATCAATTTTCCTTTCCCTCTTTCCCCTTTTCTTTCTCCATCCTTCCTTCTCCCTCCCTCACTCAGTGTAGGGAAGGAAGATATGTAATATATATAATCAAATTTGAACAAGATTGTACAAGGGAAGTGGATTACTTAGCTAATACTATTAATTAGTGCTTTCAGCCAAATGCTTCCCACATAATTTTATTTTAATTGAACTTTTCATATAATTTGTAAGTCTAAACCCATATTCTACATATCCAAAACCTAGAGAACCAATTCAGGTTGGGGTATTAAAATAGCTATTCGATTTTCTTTTGGTAAAAGATCAGAAGAAGTTGTCTTTATGAATAGTAGTAAGAAATATAAATATGAATACTTTTTAAACTATGAAATAGATTTACAGCTGATTTCTTCTCCCTCTACCTATCTGGCTTATTGCCATCTCTTTAAGTGTATTTTGAATGCTTGACAGAAAGGAAGCTCCTGCTCACTGTGTTCTCCACTTCTCTGTTGTTAATAGAAGCATCATTCTCCTCATCCCTGAGGCTTAAACCTTAGACCCCCTCCTTATCTGTTTTCATGGATCTGCTTGTACTATGTTCTCTGCTGCAAATGCAGGGCATCTCTCTTCTTCTCTCCTCTCCTACAAACTGTTCTAAGCTTAGAACAAACACTGCCTCTTTGGGGATACTTTCCAACACATCCAACTCATGTCAGGGCTCTTCCTATTGAATAAAAAGAGTAATATGCAAATTGACCATACCTCCTCCACACCCACAAGCCATGCCCACCAGCCAATAAGAGAAAGCATGCAAATTAACCCAACCAATATGGCTACAGCCACAGAGAGAGAAGGAGGGAGGCTTGGGTTGCCCCTGGTGATGGAGGAAGCCAAGCTTTCTGCACACCTTGGCCAGCAGGCCTCTGCTTAAGGCAACAAAGTTTCAATGGCTGTGCAAGCAGAAGGCTTGGCTCCACTCCAGGCTACAAAGTTTCAGTTGTAGAAGATAAATAAATCCCAGATACCAGGGCCTCTGCTTGGGTCACCGGGGGACGTGGCCAGCCTGCAAACCACTGCAGGCCCCTCACCCAGGCTGCCCTATGACCCAAGGGAACTCCTACCCTGATCCAGGATATGCTTCAGGGCAAACCAGCTGGCCACCACCCATGCACCAGGCTTCTAACCTATCTAATAAAAGAGTAATATGCAGACGAAACCGGTTTGGCTCAGTGGATAGAGCATCGGCCTGCAGACTGAAAGGTCCTAGGTTCGATTCCGGTTAGGGGCACGTACATTGGTTGCAGGCACATCCCCAGTAGGGCGTGTGCAGGAGGCGGCTGATCAATGTCTCTCTCTCATCAGTGTTTCTAACTCTCTCTTCCTCTCCCTTCTTCTCTGTGAAAAATCAATAAAATATACTTTTTTTTAAAAAAGAGTAATATGCATATTGGCCATCACTCCAACACATAAGATGACTGCTCCCATGTGGTCAAAGATCCTACACCCATGTGGACACAAGATGGCCACCAGGGGAAAGCAGTTGTCAGGGACCAGGCCTGCAGGGGAGGGCAGTTGTGGGTGATCAGGCCAGCAGGGGAGGGCAGTTGGGAGGGACCAGGCCTGCAAGGGAGGGCAGTTGGGGGTGATCAAGCCTGCAGGGGAGGGCAGTTGGTGGTGATCAAGCCTGCAGGGGAAGACAGGGGTGTCCAGGCCATCAGAGGAGGGAAGTTGGGGGTAACCGGGCCTGCAGGGAAGGGCAGTTAGGGGGACCCAGGCCTGCAAGGGAGGGCAGTTAGGGGTGACCAGGCTGGCAGGGGAACAGTTACATATCAATCAGGCTGGCGGGCAGAAGCAGTTTGGGGCAATCAGGAAGGCAGGCAGGTGAGCAGTTGGGAGCCAGCAGTCCTAGATTATGAGAGGGATGGCCCATTTAGGCCCTACTTGGATCGGGCCTAAACGGGCAGTCGGACATCCCTCGAGGGGTCCCAGATTGAGAGGGAGCAGGCTAGGCTGAAGGAATTTTGTGCACCAGGCCTCTAGTGCTTAAAATAATTATATTATTTGTCTCAATATCATTTTAATATCCTTAAAAGAAAGATCAAGTTTTATCTGAACCATCTTCTGCTTACCTGCTGTTCCATTTTTCTTTAGCCCTGTAGTAAGGGTGGGATGAGTGGATAGCTGCTGATGGAGATTTGGATGGAGCCCAGTGATTGGATTGAAATGGGTCAATCATGAGGTGACAGTTCACCTGAAATTCACTACAATAAAAAATAATAGCATTGTAACTGGTCCTTGTTCTTTAGCAGATAACCTCAGAGAAAATAGGAAAGAGCTGAAATGACATATGAAAAGAAAACAAGATGACACATGGGGCAAAACATTGTTAACTGCTAATGTGTAAGCATACACTTATTACATAAAGCAGGCCAAAAGGGTGAAGACTGTTCAAAATAGTACAGAGTACATGTGATGCTTTTGACTATTGCAAAACAAAATAAGAGACATAATTTAAACATATTTCCAGTTCCATTAAACAGAGTGTTGCAAATACTCATTTTAGATGTTTTTAGCATACTGTTTAAATCAATTGAAATTACTTTTACACCACATTTTCAGTTTCTTGGACTCACCTTTTCCTGTCCCGCTGCCGGCCTTTGTGTAGACTATTCCCAGAGTTTCACTTCTCTCTTCATCTAGCTAATATCTGCTCATCCTCTGTGTCTTAGTTTATCTACCTTTTTTTTTTTTCAGGAAATCTTCATAACTTGGTCAGATTTCTTTGCTAAACACTCTCTCCTGTGAATTTCTTCTTCACACCACTTGAATTGTGATGTTGTGATTTATAATAAGATATATATATATATATATATATATATATATATATATATATATATATATCTTATATTTGCTCTTGAAATATATATATTTGGTCTTCATCCCTGTTTCTGGCAGAAAGCTCCTTAAAACCCTTGTAATTTCCTAAGTGCTGAGAGCAGTAAAGGTGCCTTTTGTTATGTTAATGTGGTAACTTTGAGAATACACCTGAGAATGGAAACTCTTTACCAACCCTGCAGTTAGAAGCTTGGAACTTTTAACCCCACCACTCCATCCCACCCTCATTCCCCAACTTCTGGGGGAAGAGACTGAAGCTGGAGATTGAATTAATCACCAATGATGTTATTAATCATGCCTATGTAATGAAACCTTCCTAAAAACCCAAAAGGACAGTGTTTGGAGAGCTTTCCAGTAGGTGAATATATGGAGATTTGGGTAGAAGTCCAGCTCAGAGAGAGCTTGGAAGCTCTAGGCCCTTTTCCTATACCTTGTCTATGCATCTCTTCCATTTGCCTATTTCCTGTGTTTTATCCTTTCCTAATAAACTAGTAATGTAATAAAATGTTTCTCTGAGTTCTGTGAGCCACTCAAGCAAATTAATGGAACCCAAGTCAGGGAGTGCTACAACCCCCAATCTGTAGGCAGTCAGTTGGAAACACAGGTGATAATCTGGGTTTACAGCTGTCATCTGCAGTAGGGAAAAAGAAACACTCTTATACAGTTGAACCATTAATTAATGGGACCTGATGCTATCTCCAGGTAGATAATGTCAGAATTAAGTTGAATTGTAGGACACCTAGCTATATGTAAGACTTGTTGGTATGGGACTTCCCCCTCACCTCACCCCCTACACACACACACACACTTGAAATTAGTGATTGGAACTACTTAAAAAATCAACTTGTCAGCCAACTAAAGTATAAAGAAGTCTGCTGTGATTGAGACTGTATTAAATCAATTTTGGGAGAAATAAGGTATCTTTCTCCATTTAGTTAAGTCTTTAATTTTTCTTAGCAATGATTTGGGTTTTCAGTATACAGATCTTTTACATCTTTTGTCAGATTTATTTCTAAGTATTTAAAATATTTTATATTACTATAAACTAGAGGCCCAATGCGTGAAATTCGTGCACGGGGGGGAGGAGGGGTGTCCCTTCTCCCAGCCTGCACCCTCTCTGATCTGGGATCCCTCTCACAATCCAGGACTGCTGGCTCCCAACTGCTCACCTACCTGCCTTCCTGATTGCCCCTAACCACTTCCCTGCCAGCCTGATTGATACCTAACTGCTCCCCTGCCTGCTCAATTGCTCCTATCTCCCTTCCCCTATAGGCCTGGTCACCCCCAACTGCCCTCCCTTGCAGGCCTGGTCCCTCCCAACTGCCCTTCTCTGCTGGCCATCTTATGGTGGACATCTTGTGTCCACATGGGGACAACCATCTTGTGTGTTGAAGTGATGGTCCGTTTGCATATTACTCTTTTATTAGATAAGATAGAGGCCTGGTGCATGGGTGGGGGCCAGCTGGTTTCCCCTGAAGGGTGTCCCAGATCAAGGTGGGGGTTCCCTTGGGGCATGGGGCAGCCTGGGCAAGGGGCCTTTGATGGTTTGCAGGCTGGCCACGCCCCCCAGGGACCCAAGTGGAGGCCCTGATATCTGGAGTTTATTTATCTTCTATAATTGAAAGTTTGTAGCCTTGAGAGGAGCCAAGCCTCCTGCTCACTCCATGGCTGCAGCCATTTTTGTTGGGATTTATTTATCTACTATAATTAAAACTTTGTAGCCCTCAGTGTAGGGCGAGGGCAGCAGGGAAGCTTGGCTTCCTCTATTACTGGGGAAACCCAAGCCTCCTTGTTTGTTGCAGCTCTGTGTCCACTCGCTCCTGATTGGCTGGTGGCCATGGCTTGTGGGTATAGCAATGGTACAATCAATTTGTATATTTCTCTTTTATTAGATAGTATTTGTTTTTCGTTTTGATTTTTAGTTGCTAATATACAGAAATACAATTGATTTTTGTATATAAATCTTGTATCCTAAAACCTTGCTAATCGCACTTATTCTAGTAGATTATTTTATAGATTTAATTGGTTTTTCTATATTGATGATCCTATCATTTACAAATAAAGACAGTTTTATTTCACTCCTTCCCTTTCCATCTGGATGCCTGTTACTACTTTTTCTTACATAATTGCACTGACTAGAACCTCTGATACAATGCTGAATAGAAGTAGTAAGAACAAAGATCTTTATCTTGTTTCTGATCTTAAAGGGAAAGTATTCAGTCTGTTACTGAAATATGATGTCAGTTGTGGGTTTCTCGAAAAAGCCATTTACTAGGTTGAGAAAATACCCTTCTTTTCCTAGTTTACTGAAAGTTTTGGGAAGAATAAATGTTAGATTTTGTAAAAAAAAAAAATGCATCAATTGAGATGATTGTATGGTTTTCAAGTTTATTTAATAAAGTGAAGTACATTGATTTCCAAGTATTAAACCAATCCTGTATTTACTCATTACACTCATGTAGTTTGACATTTCATTGTTAATAAGTGCATATACATTTAGAATTGTTGTGTCTTCTTAGAGAATTGACCCCTTTATCATTATATAATTCCCTTCTTCATCCATAATAATTTTTCTTGCTTTGAAATCTGCTCTGTCTGAAATACATATGGCTACTCTTGTTTTCTTTTGAATGTGGTTAAATGGTATATTTTTCTCTATCCATTTAATTTATATGTGTTTTTAGATTTAAAGTGGTTTTTTTGTAGACAGCAGATAGTTGGATCATATTTTTGCGTTCATTCTAATAGTTTCTGTCTTTTAATCAGTTCATTGAGACCATTGACCTTAAAAGTGATTATTGATAAAAAGTTGACCCTTTCCCTAACCAGTTTGGCTCAGTGGATAGAGTGTTGGCCTGCGGACTGAAGGGTCCCAGGTTCAATTCCGGTCAGGGGCATGTACCTTGGTTGCAGGCACATCCCCAGTAGGGGGTGTGCAGGAGGCAGCTGATTGATGTTTCTCTCTCATCGATGTTTCTAACTCTGTATCCCTTTCCCTTCCTCTTTGTAAAAAATCAATAAAATATATTTTTAAAAAAAAAGTTGACCCTTGAACAATACTGGTTTGTACTGCATGAAAGCCACTTGTCTGTGGATTTTTTTTCTTTAATATATAATCAACCCTCCACATATCTGAGTTTCACTTTTGTGGATTTAGCTCACTGGGAATGGAAAACAGTATTGGTTTTGTTGTTTGTTAAGAACAGTGTGGCATATGTCAGGGTGGTGCATTTTGCCTCCCCCTGCTAGAAAACCCCCAAGAGATATTTCTTTGATATCAACTGTGGGAATCTGGTCAAGCTCCTGAAGATAAATTTCACAATATTTATCCCACTATGATAGTCCCCCTGGAGTTTTTAGCACTCAGAGTTGTCCACACAGAGCCTTCCACCATTCCTCAACTGCAGTTAAGGTTTTCTCATCCCGACACTGGTTCCCCTGGCAGTTTCAGCTTATGAATCTCTGCTCCTCTTAGCAGTGACTCCCTAAATTTGCCTGTGTTTCCAATGTTGGGGACAATAGTTTGTCCTATATCCTCCCCTCATATGGAGCCAAGAAGAGTTGTTGATTTTTCAGTCTGTTTAGCTTTTTACTTGTTTTTAGGATGGAGTGCTAGCTTCCAAGTGTAGAACTGGAAACTTTGAACAAATTAATGTAATCTAAAATAGTACACCCTTTTCTTATCTCACCAATCCCATTCTGCTCCCCTTTAATCCCAGCTCCACCTTATTTCTCCCACTTATCTAAAGATCTTAAATATTACTTTTTCCAAGAAGCTTTCTCTGACTCACTGAAGTAACTAAGTTCCCAAACTGAATGTTCCTTCAGCACTCTGTACTTACCATAACATTCATTACACTTGGTAGAACTTTGTCTCTAGCTCACTGTGTGAGGCCAGTGTCAGGCATGATATTTGATGCCCAGTAGAGTTGCTGTTACTTTTGTTGACTGTATAAATAAGAAAAGCATTCATCAATTTCACATGTATTATGCACTACTTGCTTTTCCTTACGTATTAATAATGGTATTGAACAAAACAAAACTCTTAAGGGATAAGATTATCTATGATTTTTCTAAACCATGTTTTAAATTTCAGTAATTAAAACTAAGAAGTATATTAATGATTATACTTTTGGTCTAGCACAGTAATATATTTATATATATGGATGTGTGTGTTTTTCAGGATGCAGAAGAATATACAGATCTGCCAGTAAGGCACAATGAAGATCATATGAATAGTGAACTGGCAAAATGTCTTCCCTTTGAATCAAACCCTCATTCATTTGACAGCCCTCACACCAAAGCACATCTCCTGCTACAGGCACATCTCAGCCGAGCCATGCTGCCCTGCCCAGATTATGATACTGATACCAAAACTGTCTTGGACCAAGCTCTCAGAGTGTGTCAGGTATGAAAGTCATTTCTAATACCTATATTTTCTTCCATCACTTCTTTTTTGTTGTTTTAGAATTAAATATACTTGCATTTAATTTTTATTGTGGCATTTTAAAGAAAAACCTGGCGAATCAAACCAAGAATTTTCAAAGGAAAAGCAAAAATGAATTCCAGTCATTCATTTAAACAAAATTTATTGAAAATAAACTATTACCAGGTCCTTTTCTAGGCACTGAGCATATAGCAGTGATTGAGACAGAAAAATATCAGCTTTCACGGGTTTCCAGTCAAGATGACAAGGACAGACAAAAATACATCAAAGGGTAAAAACTGCTATTTAAAAATAATAATAATAATAATAATGTGTAATCCTATCTAATAAAAGAGTAATATGCAAATTGACTGTCACACCAAGACACAAGATGGCCACCCCCATGTGGTCAAAGATAGCTGTCCTCATGTGGACACAAGATGGCTTATAGGGGAGAAAAGTTGTGGGAAGTTAGGGGTAACCAGGCCAGCAAATGAGAACAGTTGGGGATTATCAGGCCAGCAGAGGAGGGCTGTTAGGGGGAGACCAGGTAATCAGAGGAGGGTAGTTGGTGGGGACCATGCCTACAGGGGAGGACATTTGAGGGGGACCAGGCCTGCAAGGGAGAGCAGTTGGAGGGGACCATGCCTGCAGGGGAGAGCATTTAGGGGGGATCAGGATTGCAATGGGGGCAGATGGGGGGGGGGTACCAAGCCTGCAGTGGAGACAGTTGGGGGGGACTCAAGCTGGCAGGGAGGGCAGTTGGGGGGGACCAGGCCTGCAGGGGAGGGAAGTTGTGGGCAATCAGGCAAGCAGGGAGGACAGTTTGTCAGTTTATTTTGCTCATTTGATTCCACGTGTAAGTGAGATTAAATACTATTTGTCTTTCTCTGACTGGCTTACTCAGCTCAACATAATACTCTCCAGGTCTATCCATGTTGTCACAAAGGGTAAGAGTTCCTTTTTTATAGCCATGTAATATTCCATTGTGTAAATGTACCACATCTTTTTTATCCAGACATTTACTAAAGGGCACTTGGGCTGTTTCTAGATTATAGCTATTATAAATAATGCTGCTATGAACATAGGTGTGCATATATTCTTTCTGATTGATGTTTTAGGATTCCTAGGATATATTCCCAGAAGTGAGATTGCTGAGTCAAAAGGCAGTTTCATTTTTAATTTTGTTGAGGAAACTCCATTCTGTTTTCCACAGTGGCTGCATCAGTTTTAATGTGGTATTCAGGGACTGTCTTACTTACAAGGTGACATTTAAGAAACAATTAAAGGAAAGGAGTGAGTCCCAGTTTTGTCTGGGGGAATGTATTCCAAGCACTGAGAAAACTGGTTCCAAGACTCTCGTGTAGAAGCTTATTTGTTATATTCAGGGAAATCAAGGAGGCCATTGCAAAAAAAGAGGGAAAGGGATGATTAGAAAAGAGGTCAGAGAGGGGTAGGAGAAGAAATTATAGAAAATATGGGGTCAAGTCATGTAAGGAGTTTGAAAAACCATGGTAAGGATTTTGGATTTTACTGTGAATGAGAGGGAAAATACTAGAGCAATGGTTCACTAATAGTTATGTGGGGTATATTTATGAATAGTTACTATACTAATTAAACAAATTCTCAAATAGTTACTACTTCATTTAAAAATACAATAATAATCCACTATACATTAATATAAATAACATGATTTTTCATGAAAAAATAACTATTTTCCAAAACAATCAAAATTAGTGAAAAGTCTAGTATTTATTTTCTATTTTTGCAAGTATCTTTAATATCTTGCTTAATAGAAGTCAGGTAGATTAATCACCTTTTTGCAATGTTTGTTACAGTATGTTTTAGTTGAAGTGTATGAAGAAAATCCAACCTCACAGAAATGAGTATTTTATAGCCTTTTCAGATAATTGTGGAAATTCTTCTTTGATACATATGAAACCTTGACATACGATGTTTTTTAAAGATTAGTTGCAGTGTGGAATCTTGAAACCATGTCAGTAAATTTTATAACTTGAAGGTGGCTGTGGACGACATCGGTATGAGTGAGATTGGTAAGAATCCAAGATAGATAGATAGATAGATAGATAGATAGATAGATAGATAGATAGATAGATAGATAGATATTTTCTTCCATCACTATTTTTTTAAGAGAACTAACAGATTTTGCTAATGAATTTGACAAGATTTTTAGGGAAAGTGAGGAACGAAAGACGATTCCAAAGCTTTTCTCCAGAGCAGCTGGAGTGCTGGGGCTGCCATATACTGGGAGATTGAAAGGAGTAGGATAGGAGAAGCATAGCCAAGTGAGACTTTAAGAGATTTTGATTTTCTACATTTCATGACATTTCTGTAATAAAAACAATTTTTAAAATTTTTAAAAGACCTCAGGTGATTTTAAAAGTAGAGTAATGAATCTGTGAAGATTTCTGTACAAGTACGTTATGGAATCGTTTGCAAAATTGAAGACTTGGAAAAATCTCTCTCTCACGCTATAGAACACTGCACAGTATTACAATTTCACTTATGAATTCTACATCTGTGTAGAGTATGTACATCTATATGTGAATATGTACCCAGAGAGAAGATTCAGAATAGTGTTCACTAACAGATTAACAGTAGCCACCCCTGTGTAGCAGGCTTTGGGGTGATTTTTAACTAATTATTTATGCTTCTCTAAAATGTTTAAATGTTTTCAAATGAGTTTCTAACTATTTTATTATCAGAAAAAAAACAACTTCGTTTTATCATTTAAATGAATAGGGATATTTCCTAAAATTAAAGTAACCATAAACTTATTTATCAGGAATTAGAAGGGAAGTAAGGCCATAATAAACACAAATTTTGTTGACACCCTTTTTGTAACCAACACATAGTTTAATCTCTCTAGGAAGATGATTTGCCACTCTTTATTAGTCACACTTTATAAATGGGGGTTAAAATTCCTAACATTTTTCCTAGGGTCCTGGATACCCATTTGTGTTTTCTTTAACTGTTTTTCCCTCCCTAAATAGTAACCTGTTAATGAATCGTGGGGTCAGAAAGGGTTGGAGAAAAGTTGCAAGAGGAATTAAATTTTTCTACATGTAGATATACTTAATAGATGGATATAGGTGTAGCATATCTAAAAGTTATTTAATCATCTTGCTGGTACTTTCTTTTTCACTATTCTGTCAGTAGTAATTTTCAGGCTATGTGATAATAGAAATTAGCAATTTCTAAAGGAGCCTATTTCTAAGTTTGCTAAAAGGGCAAATGATTCAAGATTTTGGCCTCTATTAGGTATTTTATATATAACATCTAAAGAGAATAGTTTTCTCTTTAATTTTAAAACTACCTTTCATTGCAGCAAATCTGGGAAAACATTAAAATTAGTTATTTATAGTAATTTTGTCTTCACCCCCATGAATATGAGTTTGTTTTCTTTTTTTAATCTTTTATGAAGATGCTTTTTAATTTTTTATTTTAAAATGAAATTTAGACATACAGTATAAAAAGTTTGTAGAGATAGTAACAATAACATTTTAATATATTCTTTACCCAGCTTCCTCTAATGTTAATATCTAGCCTCAATACTAATTTAGTCTTATTAACTAATCCACAGGCTTCATTCAGATTTTATCAATTTGACTTTCATGACCTTGGCACTTTTGAACAGTACTGGCCAGTTACTTTATAGAGTTATCCCTCCATTGGGTTTGCCTAATGTTTCCTCATAGATATATTGAAGTTATATATTATTGGCAAGAATACCATCGACATGATGCTTTACCCTTTCAGTGTATCATCAGGAAGCATGTGACATGAATGTCTACTTACTGGTGACGTTTACTTTGTGCACATGGTGGTATCTGCCAGGCTTCTCCACTGCAAAGTTTCCTTTTTTAATAAACCTTATGCAAGATACATAGAGGTTTGAGATTATGCAAATATTTTGTTTCTCATCATACTTTCTTACATTATTTTCAGTATGTATTGGTGATTTTTGTCTGAAATAATTATTACTATTATGGTTTCTATTTCCTTTATTCCCAAAATTTACTGTAAGAAATAACTTTCTCTAATTATTTACTTTATTTAGTTATTTATTTATGTAAGTATAGATTCATGAGTATTTGTTTTGTTCTACGAGGCAAAATCCATTACTGTCATTTGTTTTGCTACTGCTATTGTCTCAGTGTCAGCACTAGGGCCTCTCACATTAGATCCTGGATTACATTGACATGCCTCATCATTTTGTGAACACCACCTCGCATTTTGACATTTTGTGCTTGTTCCCCTGACCCAGGCCTGAAATCAGCCATTTTCCCAAAGAGCCCTGGTTCTTTTTATCAGAGAATGGTTTTAGAGACCAAAAGCTGAGCACTGGTTGACTCCATTCCTACCTGGGTATCTTCGCCTCTAGACCCACTCAGTGGGTAAGACTAGGAAATGGAACTATGTATACTACACAGACATCTATATCTAGTTGTATATCTATACGTGTATGTATGATTATATGTGTGAAAAGCATTTGTATTCATAAAATCATGAGTTCATTCTAATACCAACAATTCTAATCCAATACCAAAGGCTTCATTTTAGTCCTCTCCCGCCCCCACCCCTCCACCCCACTTGTTAATTTATGCCTCCTTTCTCCACCTGTGAGAAACATGGCTCTCACTAATCAAAATATATTTACTTATTTCCCCTATTCTTGCATACTCTTGATGTAGTTTTAAAATTACTAACCCATCCTCCTCCAGAAAACAAATCTATTAGCTAAAGTATAATAGTTACTATAGTTCTTTTTGTCTTTAGAGGCTTGTGGCTTCTTTACTTTGTACATTTACAAACATACTTGTCCTTTCACTTGTTTCTTTTACAAATTTTATTGTGTTATTTTATAACCTTTAACTTAATTAATTTATAACATTAAATATTCTCAAGCATAATAACAGCATTCTATGCCTTCACATGAAACTTATAGTTTATTTAATGAGTTTTCTGTTGTCAGACATTGAATATGCCATTTTCCTTTATTATAAACTAAAGGCCCAGTGCACGAATTCATGCACCAGTGGGGTCCCTCAGCCTGGCCTGCGGGATCAGGCTGAAACCAGCTCTCCAACATCTCCCAAGAGCTCCCAGATTGTGAGAGGGTGCAGGTCCAGTTGAGAGGCCCCACTGGTTCATGATTGGGGCCCAGGAGGTGTGCAGGAGGTTGGCTGGTGGCGAGGGACTACGGGAGGGCTCCATGGAGTGTCCAGCCTGTCTCACTCAGTCCTGATTGGCTAGGTTGGAGCATCTGCCTCCTGGTGGTCAGTGCACATTATAGCAACTAGTCGACCAGTTGACTGCCCCCCTGGTGATCAATGCAGAATATAGCGACTGGTCGACTGGTTGACTGTCTGCCCCTGGTGGTCAGTGCATGTCATAGCAAGTGGTCGAGTGGCCTTAGCATATCATTAGCATATTGTGCTTTGACTAGAGGTCCAGTGCACAAAATTTGTGCATGGGTAGGGTCCCTAGGTTTGGCTGGCAATGAGGGCCAATTGGGGTCCCTATTTGCACCCACCTTGGCCTGGTGCCTCCTGCTTGCCGGCCTCACCCCCACCATTGTCGCTGTCTTTCAATTCTAATTCTTTGGTATTGGATTAGAATTGTAGGTATTAGAATGAACTCTTTGCGGTGACTGGCGGGGTGATTGTGGGCTTCCATTTACACCTGTCTTGGCCTGGCACTACCCTCTCACCTGCTCCACCATCCCACTGCAGTCCCGCTCTCATCGGGGCCCATCAGGGCCAGTAGCACCTCCACTTCCACCTGCTACGAGCACAGTGTTGCCATTGCCTGCCATGTTCTGTGCTGCCCCCTGTTGATCAGCACACATCTAACTCCCATTCAATCAAACTCCTATCCATGGGGATACTTTTCATATTAGCCTTTTATTATATAGTATTGGTTGAACAGGCAACCAGACACTTAGCATATTAGGCTTTTATTATGTAGGATTACAAACATTAGTGATGACCCTCTTAAATGTTGACTTGGCTTGTCAGAAGTCACCTAGAAAGAAACTTAGTTGTCCTGAGATGGCAACCAGCTTCATATCCTAAATCTCTTATTTCTGCAAATTTTTTGTAAGATTATGATAAAAGCAAGCCAGGAAGAAGAAAGAATTATAAGAGTTGCCCTTGGAATAGTTGAGCAAGAAATTAAGAGTAAATAAATTTTTCCATGATTGATTGACCATTTTAATGATTGTACCCTATTCTCATTTGATGTATGAATACTGTTGGCCTTAGAAAGCATTATTTCAAGCAGTTTTCCAAGCGACAGCTCTTCTGGCTGATTGAAAATTACACTACTGCCCTCATAGGACATCAGCATGACATTGTGTTTTGTGTATGGGATTCAGTGCCACCAACTTTTACTATAAATTCAACTCTGTTCCTATTTTAGTATAAGGCTTAGGAAAGTCATTTAATCCCAGTGCCTGAGTAAAATAGTACCTTACAAGAGTGGGGAGTGAGTGTTAATGTTTAAAGTAAACAACAACTTAAGAACTCAGAGATCTAGGTCTATCTTAGTATCCTCATTCTCATAGTTCTTTTATTTTCTTGCTTTTCCATGGTCATTTCACTCAAGTTTTTTTTTACTCCCTTTATTTTCTAGAAATATACCTTTTTCTTGAGCCATGATTTAGATAATGAAAACTCTGTAGTTTTGACTACCTATGTCCTAGGTCATCTTTCACAAAAGAAAACAATAGTTGTAGTGGTAATTTACTCTGGCTTAAGTCAGAATATACAATACTAGTAGTCCTGTGCACGAATCAGTGCACCAGTAGCTCTCTGCTGCCCTCCTGTAGCTCTCTGCCTGCTGCCCTGCCCTCTCCTATAGCTTTTTGCCACCAGCTTGTAGTTTGATGCCCCACCCTCCTACAGATCTATGATCTAGTCGTTATATGGTTGGTCGTTACGCCTCAAGGCATAATGGATAATTAGCATAGTCCTCTCTTATTATATAGGATAGTTTGCCTTCTCTTACACCCATCTGAAGTTTGGAATCAAGATCATTTGTGTCAATTCTTTTGGTTTAAGGTGTTTTCATCATGGTTCCTTTTAATATTTTTCTGTTATGAACATTTCCATTTTCATCCCACTCAACAAAAATAAGGGTAAAAATTTTTGTACATATCTCAATTTTTTAATCTTTCTAAAATATTCTAATTTATAAAATGGACAACTATGGAATTGATTGATCTTGCCATTCACCTTTAAGCTCCTCTTCTTGATCATGTTAACTTTAAAACATATTTTTAGAATGTAGTGAATTATGTGGCATAATTTCAATGCCAAATATACCAAAGAAACACTTTGTTAGCTTTTATGGGGGTCGGGGGGGAGTTTACAAATAAGTATCAAAAAATAAAATGACTTGTCTAAGTTTTCAAAATGTGATGGCAAAGCTAGTGATATGTGCCTGGTGTTTTAATTAGCTATCTCCCTCACACTGTCTTTTAATCAAAGGATAAAGGAGTTATTGTTCAGAGAAATTAAATAAACTAAAGGTGATATGTTGAGGCAGTACATATGGAGACCAGTACTCTAAATCCTGCCCTAATATCTCCAATCTTTTTTAAGTTTTACATTAAAATCATCTTTATTTACATGAAAAACTACCTAAATGCAATACTAAGCCACATCGTATAAGAATCCCATTGTCCTATAAAGATGGATTTAAAATTGTACTTGTGGTCTAGTCAGAATTCGTTTTAAAATGTGAGAACTTCACAGGAATTTCCACTTTTTTTTTAAACTAAGAATTTTTAATTAATCCCTCCTTTTCATTGTGTATTCGAATCACCTTCTATTAATTACTCCAGTTCCCTCTTCAACAGTCTGTCTGTAATTACTTTAACCAGTTTCTAAGAGGGACTTGTTGATATGATTGATATTTATAACTGCTTTATTATATCACTGTACAGTATCCAATTGATAGGCTTTTTGTTTTTTTTTCTTTTGTATCAACTGCTTATGATTCTTCTTGGGGATTTTATATTATCTAGATAAACCATGAATTAATCATTTACTTTCCACATTCTTCCCTACAACTACAATAATTAGAAATAATGGGGGAAAGGTCAGACTCATAAGAGAAAGGAGAATGCCAACAGAATTACAAGATGACCCTGTAATACATAGTATGTGCACACTAGAACATCCTATGCATAGGTTTAGTATTAAAATACACATATACTCATGTTATATTCCTCTTTCTTTCTTGAAGGTTTACCTTCTTTGCTCATTCTTTCACTGGCTTCTCACGTCCACCATTAATGATGAATCCTTGGAGGTAGCTTTTGTCCATCTCACTGATCCTTTTCTGAAAATCTTCAAACCTTTAGTAGGTATAGGCAAGCTCAGAGATTCTTTGCCCTGAGATATGGAACTAGCAACTCCCCAAATGATAGCAGTCATCTTCTCTTTACTATTGAGGAAAAGTATAAAGTTCTATATTCTACATAAAGGAATATATTTATACAGATTGAATTTATGTTCCATTGCCCTAATGGAAATAGGCAAAAGTAAACTAGGGGACCTGCCTTAATAATAATCTATGTGATTTAGTGCCTGAAAGGAAGACCTTTAGGGAGCTATGTTATGATAGTTTTCTCTGTTTTATAAATTCTTGTATCTAACTTTACTGTAGAAGCTGCTATTTTATACTAATGTCCTAGTATACAGATTCATGCACATTGAAAGGGAATTAATTAGAAGAAACATTGTAATATCACTATTCACCCTATCTCTATAAGAGAAGTGTCAACCAAATTCATGGTCGACAATGACAGATTGAAACACACATGTGTAATTGGCACCAGTAAGAATTTTATATGTATAGATAAACTTGCTTTATTAGACCTGCTTTCTGATTTTTCCAGCCCAGTGAAACACCCCAACTTCTCTTTCAGGTAATTGTCAGCAACACAGAAATAAATATCAATACAAAGCAGATTATTATTTTAGATCATGCAGGGAGAACAAAGGGTAAAATATTTAACTGCAGCAGTGTTTGACTATATTCTGTGCAGTGAGAAAACCTGAAGTCATTTTCAATTTCCACCATTTCTTACTTCTTTTCAGTTATGTCAAGTTTCTAAACTTTCTAGATCTTCATTTTTCGGCTACGGAAAAGAAAATAGGATTCTGCCGAATCTCCTATCTACCTACTCCAGGACTTCTGTGAGGATCAGATGAGATGAGGCAGGTGAAAATATTTCACAACCATTTCCTTAAAGTCTAAAATGTTTGCACCTGGCTACAAAGCAAGTTGGGTTCCTGGGCTGAAGAAACTTCAAGGAGGCTAGTTGCTAGGAAGAGGAAGCCAGGCATTGCTACGTGATATCATTACCCAGCACCCACCGTGACTGTTTTGGGGCTGGGCTGGGCTGGGCTGGGCTATGGGCTGCATTTTGCACCATGGGGTCTTGGCAGCATTGTCTGCAGTTTGGTGGAGTGTCACTCCAAAGTGGTGGTGGCAGGGCCTGTGTCCCACTTGGAGGAAGCTGAGTTTTGGTTTGTCAGCGCCGGATCTGAGGTGCCATTTATTTTTAAATGGCCAGTGCCCATCATTGGCAGCTCCTCCTGCTTTGAGTGTCTGCCCCCTGGTGGTCATAGCTAGACATAGTCAGATAGACACTTGGTCAAATATATTAGAAGTCCGGTGTGTGAAACTCATGCACGGGCATGTGTGTCCTTCAGCCTAGCCTGCAGCTTCTCCAATCTGGGATCCCTCTCACAATCTAGGACTGCTGGCTCCCAACTGCTCACCTGCCTGCCTTCCTGATTGCCCCTAACCACTTCTGCCTGCCAACCTGATCACCCCCTAACCACTCTTCTGCCAGCCTGATTAATGCCTAACTGCTCCCCTACCCACCCAATTGTCCCTAACTGCCCTCCCCTGTAAGCCTGGTCACCCCTAACTGTCCTCCCCTGCAGTCCTGGTCCCTCCCAACTGCTCTCTCCCTGCAGGCCCGATCGCCTCCAACTTCCCTCCTCTGCCAACCTAGTCACCTCTAACTGCCCTCCCCCGCAGGCTTGATTTCCCCTAACTGCCCTCCCTTGCATGCCTTGCCCCTCCCAAACACCCTTCCCTGCTGGCCTGATTGCCCACAACTTCCCTCCCTTGTAGGCCTGGTCCTTCCCAACTGCCCTCCCCTGCTGGCCATCTTGTGTCCACATGGGGGCAGCCATCTTGTGTTTTGGAGTGATCAATCTACATATTACTCTTTTATTAGTTAAGATAGAGGCCTGTTGCACGGGTGGGGGCCAGCTGGTTTGCTCTGAAGGGTGTCCCGGATCAGGGTGAGGGTTCCCTTGGGGTATGAGGTAGCCTTGGTGAGGGGCCTGTGGTGGTTTGTAGGCCAGTCACACCCCCAGGTGACCCAAGTGGAGGCCCTTGTATCTAGGATTTATTTATCTTCTGTAATTGAAATTTTGTAGCCTTGAGTGGAGGCCAGGGCAGGCCAGGAAGCTGGGCTTCCTCCATCGCCAGGGGCAACCCAAGCCTCCTGCTCTCTCCAGCTCCATGGCTGCCGCAGTTCTTGTTGGGATTTTTTTATCTTCTGTAATTGAAACTTTGTAGCCTTGAGTGGATTTCAGGGCCGGCCAGGGTGTGCGGGAAGCTTGGCTTCCTCTGTTGCCGGGGAAACCCAAGCTTCCTGCTTGCTCCATGGCTGCAGCCATCCTGGTTGGGTTAATTTGACTACTCACTCCTGATTGGCTAATGGGCATGACATGTGGGTGTAGCAGAGGTATGGTCAATTTGCATATTACTCTTTTATTAAATAGAGTATTCCTAATGTCTACCTCTTTTGTCATTTTGAACTATTGAGTTTTGTTCTTTTCTTTCACAGATGAAATAATATGTAGTTCATCTCCTATTCAAATTAATGTTAATATTTTCTAATAAGCTTGATCAATTGTCATAAAAAATGCTAGTCAAAAAATAACTTTAATAAGCTGCATAAATGAAGGCAATTTGTATACTTTTCTCCACTTAGAGAACCTTCTTAAATTTGCAAAAGCAAATCCATTGAAAGGTTATTGATGGAGATATTGTTTAGCCCAAACTTCAAAACAATAACTTGATATTTTTATCTTTATAACAGTATCTAATAAACTTTAAAAGTGTATTACATGTAAAATAACTAGTACTATCATTTTCTAGAACCCACAACTATTCTGAAAAAAACATTGCATTTTCAACCTATTTTTAAAAGTATGTTAATTAATAATAAGATATGTATGTATGTACATTTTAGGATCTGAGAATAGGAAAAATCTGATAAGGGAAACAAAAGAAGATATGATTATATGAATATTTCTTATTGGCCCAATTCTTTTAACTGAAAAATACCATGACTATATCTGGGTCTGCAGTCCCATTAACAACTGATTCCCATTTGTAGTAGATTAAAAGCATAGAAATATTTGACAATGCCAGGTGATAGAGCTGCCATGGAGAAAGGCTAATGTAACCTTTGAGGAATATTTACCTATGGGTGCACTAAGCACAGGCTCTGTGGACTGTCAGTGTATTGAAGAATGTCAGTGTCAAGTAAATGAACAAGTTTTAGAATCATAGAGTCAGATACAGTTACCAGTGAAAATAGTCCAAGTATTATGGAGCTTAGCAAAAGGAGTACTTAGTCAAGTCCTTAGTCTAATTCTTGTTAAGAAATGTTTTGATACAGCAAATGGCAGATAAAATTTTCTATGTATTCTTAAGAGAATCCTTTCATACTTTTAAATGCTTATAGTTATACTAAATGAACAGATTACCTTTATGTGGAGAGTATAGTACAATAAGCTTCAGAAAGCTTCAAATCATTTTGAAGCAAAGTTAGATGGATTATAAGTAAATAATTTTTAGACTTCCAAAATTGGATTATACATATTTAGCAGTTCACAATTTGAAGAATTATAACTGAAACTCAAATCTTTAAAGAATCCTAAAATGAAAATTACACTATTAAGTTTTTAAATATACCTCTTTTATAAGTATGTTTCAAAGAATATTAATACTATGAGCATACATTTGGAGGATTTCGTACCATGCAAGGTATGCTGGAACCTTATCAATAACTATTTATAATGTCACTGACTGTTGAGGTGACTTGGGCATAATTCTTGGCACATAGTGTCTCTCAGTATGTCATGGGTGAATGGGATGAATAAGTAGTTCACCTTTTCCTATCTAGTTCTTTTTTAGGAGAAGATTGAAAAGGGCAATTTATTATGTGTAGCTTCTCATAATATTTTAAAGATTATCTGCCATGTCTGAATTGTCTACCAACACATGTAGTCTGTTGTAAACATTAGTGTGACCTTATCAAATTCATAGAGGCGGGGAAGTCTAAATCAGGCTGCGGTCCTGGCCAGGCTGCCAGGAGCTCATGTCTTGGCATAGGAGCCTGATGAAGTTTTATTAATGGGTGACTATTTAAAAACAAGTAATTCTAAATGAACTTAATCCTGAGTGATTATTCTTCTAACTGCCAAGGTCCACACTAGAGTGCAGAATCATCTTCTAATATCAAGCCTATGTTTTAATTCTAGAGCAAAGCACCCAAAATACCACCTAAAATATAGCACCATTCCCCATTTCAGGAGCAACATGGAACTAATGCATTTAGCATTTCCAAAACTAACACAAATATGTGGATTTTGAGGTATTAAACACCTTTGCTTTTATGGATTTATAAATAAACTCCCTTCAAAGACTGTAATATAAATTGGAAGGCTATTTCCCCAGGGTGACTCTACCTGTAAGCTTTTGTAAGACAATTGGTGATGGTTTATTGATGATATGATGCTATTATGAAGGATACTTCTACCCCCAGCTCGTCTCCTCATACCCACATAACAACCCTTTTCCCGGTTGAGGCTGTAGGAAATGAGTAATGCTTAACCCATTTGTGTGATCAGTTCACTTAAGCAGCTACTGTGAAATGTTAATCACAACTTTAATTTGTACTGCATTAGCATTTTGATTAACTTGTAGGCTTGCTAGCGCACTTGAAGCGCTTTTACTCATAGTTACAACTCGGAAATGACTTTTTGATTAATTAAGTTTGTTAGACAGCAGCTGAGCTTCCTGAATGCTAACCTTCTGGGGGTAAAAGTTCAGGAGAAAGTTACTGTGAACAACTGTTGCTATTGAAGAAGATTCTTATGAACATATTTATAGCATTTTAATTATTGACAAAATATTGGGTCATTATTTACTACTGACCTGAACCTTGAAAGGAGTGTGCCTTTCTATTAAGAAAGCTTTTTTTTTTTTCAGGTTTTCCCATCATTGTAAAACTGCTGGGAGCTCTTTAAGTAGTGCATTTATTTCCTAGCAGATGTCTAACAACTAATGTTTTAACAGACTGCCTGGGATGAATTTCTATACTTGTTTTTTTTCTAAACTTTCTGTTTTATAATTTTAGATTTACAGAAAAATTGTAAAGATAGAACAGAGTTCCCAGATATTCATACCCAGTTTTCCTCTATTATTAACTTACATTAACATGGTACTTTTGTCATAATTAATGAACTGATATTATTAATTAGAGTCCATATTCATTCAGAATTCTCCAGTTTACTTAATGTTATTTTTCTGTTCTAGGGTCTCATTTCAGATACCATATTACATTCAGTTATTATGTCTCCTTTGGCTCCTCTTGGCTGTGAATTTCTCAGACTTTCATTGTTTTTATTATCTTTCCATAGTATGTTGCTCTCTCAAGACAGTCTATATATATAACAATTTGTTTATATAAATTAATTAAAATCATTTTTTATTATTCTAGACTAAATAAATCTACCTCTTAAACTCTGATAGTATATTATCTTTATACAGAAGTAGAACCATTATCTAGTCATTTCAACCTTTGTCAATATCTTATTTTCACGTGATTGTTGTAACCCCTACATTATCACTACATACGTTAGAATGGCTCTCGGGAGATGTGAGGAAAAGGAGAACAGGTTCCTTGGGAGGGAAGAGGAGAAGGGTGCAAGTCATCAGAATGCTGAGAAGAGTAGAGAGACTGGAACCTCCTCCCTATCATTTCACCAAGACACCCTGCAGCCAGTCCTGAAGACACTAAGGACTAAGTTCACATACTATTTCTTCTTGTGGTGGGATTTTTTGTTTTGGGTTTCTTTTTATTAAAGTATACTTGACATATATTATTTTCAAGTATATAACATAGTTACTTAGCATCCATATACCTTATGAAATGACCACCAATACAATTCTAGTAACCTTCTGCACTGAACAAAATTATCACAATATTATTGACTATGTTCCCCATGTTGTACATTTCATCATCATTTACTTTTAAAACTGAAGTTTAAAAAACTTTAATAATGGACCTTAGACCTACATCTTCTTATCTACCTGATAACATAACTCTTTTTTTAAAAAATATATTTTATTGATTTTTTACAGAGAGCAAGAGAGGGGGATAGAGAGTTAGAAACATCGATGAGAGAGAGACATCGACCAGCTGCCTCTTGCACACCCCCTACTGGGGATGTGCCTGCGACCAAGGTACATGCCTTTGACCGGAATTGAAACTGGGACCTTTCAGTCCACAGACCGACGCTCTATCCACTGAGCCAAACCGGTTTCGGCTGATAACATAACTCTTAATGTACAGTAAATGACCTAGCTTTTCTTAGTGTGGCCTAATCCAGCAATTCTATTTCCTTGCAATGAAGTTATCTTAATTTGGTGGTCACAGTGCTCAAAGTTTCTGTTTTACCTTTGAATTTTTCAAATTCAGAATTCAATTGTGTTTTAAAATATATTTAATGCCTGTATATCAAATATTAAGATGTAGTTATAACTAAATGATAGATTCAAATTAATTTAAAATTTTGTTTTTCAAAAATTATGTTGACAAAATTAGTTCAGACGCTATGATCATTAAATGTATAATAATTTGTCTGGAATTTGTATTCTTCTGTTTGTAAGGGAAGAGAACAGATAAATCACTTTAAACCTCTCTTGAAGGGTGTATGTAAACTAGAGGTCCAGTACATGGATTTGCATCAGTGGGGTCCCTTGGCCTGGCCTATGTTGACTAGTGGATCTCTGTGCCGTCACAGCCTGGCTTTACCTGCCAGCTCATCGGGCTCCAGCACAGCACAAAGTAGTGTACAAAGTGGCAGGCTGCTGGGGAGGAGTCCAGGCTGGGCACTGCACTACTCCCACTCATCCTGTTCCCACTGTGCCCGCCCCTGCCACAGCTCGGATGCAGGGGGAATGTCCTCAGGAGAGGTTCACATCTCTGCAGCTGCACTCACCGGCCATCAGCTTAGCGTCTGGCACCTGTCAGCTGAGTCGTGCTCCTGCTGTGGGAGTGCACTGACCACCAGAGGGCAGCTCCTGAGTTGAGTGCCTACCCCCTGGTGGTCCATGCACATCATAGCTACCCGCCTGTCATCCTGTTGTCTGGTTGGCTGGTCATCTGGTCATTCATTTGCTTAGGCTTTTATATAGAGAGACTAGAGGCCTGGTGCATGAAACTTGTGCATAAGGGGTGGGGCGTCCCTCAGCCCAGCCTGCACTTTCTCCAATCCAGGACCCTCCGGGGATGTCCAACTGTCGGTTTAGGCCCGATCCCACAGCAACTGGGACTAAACTGGCAGTCAGACAACCCTCTCGCAATTCAGGACTGCTGGTTTCTAACCACTTGCCTGCCTGCCTGCCTAATCACCCCTAACTGCCTCTGCCTGCTGATCTGATCACCCCTAACCACCTCTGTCTGCCAACCTGATCGTCTCCTAACTACTCTCCTGCCGACATGATTGCCCCCTGACTGCTCCCCTGCCGGCCTGATCGTCTCTAACTGCTCCCCTGCTGGCCTGATCACCCCTAACTGCCTCTACCTACTGACCTGATTGCCCCCTGCTTCCCTACTGACCTGATCGTACCTAACTGCTGCCCCCTGCTGGCCTGACTTTCCCTAACTGCTCCCAGCTGCTGACCTGATCTTCCCTAACCTCCTCTGCCTTGGCCCCTGCCACCATGGCTTTGCCTGGAAGGATATCCAGAAGATGTTTGGAAGATGTCCAGTCTAATTAGCATATTATCCTTTTATTAGTATAGCTCATTCAGAAGTAGTAGAATATAAGGTAATGAGCACAGATATGAAATTGGAAAACCAAGATGAAGTCATAACTTTATCATTTTATCCATATGAGAATGAGATCTGGGATGTGCATAGTTTGTGTGCTTCTCTTTGTTTTCGGACTCTCCCTCTCTCATCCATCTTTCCTTCCTTCCCTCACTCTTCCCTTTCTTGCCTCTCAGTCAGACATAGGCAGACACACACACTTCCCTATTTTTATATTTCCTCTGAAACTCCTGAGTTGGCTAATTCTTTTTATTTCTCCAGTAATTTAGGTTTGCTTCCTCCCATCCCTCCATCCACATCTTTTCAGATTTCTGCTTCTTTCATCCATTTATGTTTTACTGTCAGTGTCTGCAAAATTTCTGTTTCAACTATATTCTAGATTGTCGATCTCTTTCCTCACCTTCCTCAAACACCCATTCATAGTCTTCAGCTCCATCCTTCTCTTACAGTATTCATAGTGGTTCAACATATCCCTTTTCTACTTCCTAATTGCATGTATCCCAAACCATTCCACTCTAATAATTACTATATTCCAACCACTTTAGGCATCACCTTCATGATATCACCCTTTGACTCTCCTCTCTGACAACAGATTCTGTACTAGTCAGCTTAACTGAACATTTCTGTTACTCATTGGACCTGGAACCTCTTATGCTTTCATCATCTATTAGTTCAGTCCTTATTCAGTTGCCACGCTAAATAGCATTGGCCCTAGAGTTGATCTTTTCAACAGTGATGTCATTAGTAGGCTCAAATCTGTCAACTCTCTAGATTCTCTATCAACATCTGGATTATCTGCTTCAACACCCAACTTAATCTTAATCATATTGCTAGAAAAAATCATAAAACATTACTAGTTGCTTCTCTAATTTCTAATTGTTTCTAATTACTTCTAGAATATTGCTTTAAAGTTGTGCTTTTAAAGCTCACTATTGTGCTAGTTTTTAATTAATTCCCCACCCCAAATCTTTTCCAAATCTTTTCCTTCTCCTTTCTAGTACACCTTCTCTCAGCAAAAAGCACCACCTCCCATTTACTGAGATGATTGAGACCCTGTAATATGAGTGCTATCAACATCCATCCTCTTCACCCCAAAGCTTCTCTCTCTGTGATGCTCTGTGTGAGGACTAGCTGAAGCCCCTATTTTCTGGGAAGCCCACACACCCCAGCAACAGAAACCTCATCTTCCTCTGATCCCAAGAGGGTCTTTTCTGTCTGCAGCTGATTCTGTGCTTGGTATGTGCTGCCTTCTTTTTTGACTTAGGTTTTTCTGCCTCTGACTTCAGAGCTTCTACAGTCCACTTGGAAATATAGAAAGTGAACTTTATAAAAATAAGTAGCAATATAATATGAATATATTGGCATTTTAGTGATGAAAGATTAAAGTGTACAGAAGATAGACACAAGCCTAATCAAACTTGATTTTTCAGATGAGAAAAATGAGTACCAATGGTGAAGTGATTTGCCTAAAATCTTACATTTAATTTAAAGGCACAATACTCTAATCTAAGTTGGCAGGCCAAGTTTCTTTCTGGTATACAAAACCATCTTCAAACTGGTATCAAGTGTTAGTAGGAGTTTTCCATCTGTTTCTACTTATCCAAACTTTGTCTTTGCTTTAAGCATTGTCTTGTCAGAAGAGCTTCTCAGAGTTCCATTTTACCTAGTAGCATATTTATCACAGGATCAGCTGTCTAATATAGAATTAGAATTCTGGAATTTCATACAACCTTCCTTGCATCCTTAACTTTATAGGCAATACCTATACTGGTTAAAAGTAAGCACTTCAAAGTCAAGCTCCCCATAATTTAAATCTCCAGAATTTAAATTATCAGACCTCTATAAGTGGGTATAGTGGGGATTTAGGCAGGTGTGTTTTTCTAACCACTCTGAGCCACAATATATTCACCTGTTTAATAAGTTTAAATTCAGTAACTTACATTACATGGTTATCAAAGGGTTTGACAAATAGTACACATTTAACAAATGACCACTCTAATCGTAGTTGTTTCAGTAGTGCCCTGAGAGAACCTTAAATGCCCTCACCTCTTTATCCTTCCCCACCCTCACAGTTCTCATCTCCAGGTAATCTCCACTCTGCTCTCCTCACCTCTGCTCCTAATCTGCTCGTTTTAACGCTTCTGGCTACTCACTTCATGTGCAGGATTTCTAAGTCTGTACTCCTAGCCCATACTCTCTCTCCTGAACTAATTTTTACCTGAACCTCTTATGTGGCTTTATAGTGGCAGCTTAGTTAAAATATGTTCAAAACGAAACTCATCACCTGCTCTCAGGTGACAGCCCTACAGTTTATGTTAATCATGATAAGGTTTTAATTATAGTATCCTATCTAATAAAGAGGGAATGTGCTAATTGACCCTCATGCCATTGCAAAGATGGTGGCATCCACAGCCAATAAGGAGAGAATATGCTAATTGACTGCCACGCCCTCAAAGATGGTGGCA
>JAAGEH010000018.1:34709879-34756090 GCA_011751065.1 Lasiurus cinereus
AGGAGAGAATATGCTAATTGACTGCCACGCCCTCAAAGATGGTGGCACCCACAGCCACAATATGGCAGTGCCAAGTTCCTTCAGCCCAGCCGGGGTGGCAGGCAGGCCTGGCCACTCCACACACCTGCCTCTGGAGTCCCTCAGCCCCTTTAGCCCCTCAGCCACCCAGGGCCACTGAGGCTCAGGTAACCAGAGCCAGCTGAGGCTTTCACTGCTGGCAGTGGCAGCAGCAGAAGTGTGATGGGGCATTGCCTTCCCCTGACTGCCAGGTCACCTCCTGCCCCTGAGGGCTCCTGGACTGTGAGAGGGGGTAGTCCAGGCTGAGGAATCCCCCCTCCAGTGCATAATTTTCATGCACCGGGCCTCTAGTAATTTTATAAATGAATACAGTATTATAAATCATATTTCCATCCTGTCACAGCTGGACATGACAAGGAGTTAAAAATGATTCCAACTTAATAGGAGAAAGTCTCATGTACAGAGTCAGACCCATCCATTTGGCCCCTATAATAGTACTTAGAATCATATTAGCTTTGCCTGAGAGGTAGCATGCCAAGTAGAAAGTGGATTAACAGTAAACAGGGACTGCATATTTGCCTCAGGTTAATGGTAAGCTGGTAAAAATGTCTAGTTATTTCTCCTCAGTATCATAAAACAACCTTTTGCTGTTGAGTATTCTGTATCTGTAAAAGACTTTAATGTGGCCTGGAGAACTGAGTCATGATCTCTAGTTGCTATCAAAGCCAACCCCACTTTAAGGAGGAGCATATGCCTATGGATCCTTATCTACCAGGGAGACTACTATAAAAGATGTGACACAGGGGGTTCATCCAGGCTCAGGCTACCAGGACCACCTATTTACATGGATCATTCCTTGGCCTTAGCCCTGTCAGTTGTGTACCTGTGAACAATATCGTGTCTTGCCCACTCAAACTGAGAACCAAGCCCACACCCTTCGGTTTGGCCTGAACTATAGGATCAGTCTTTGGCTTTGTTCCCTGGCTTTCTTCTAAGTGCACACCTCTCCTAATGAATATTCTGCCTGTTCCACGCACCTGCCTCACATACCCTGCCCCCCTGAAGCCCTGTGCTACTCAGGGCAGAAATCAACACCAAAGAGCCCAATAGAGGTCCCTATTAGAAAGAGTGGATTGTTATAGGGTGGTGTTTGTGTTTTTTTTCATCGTAGAAGAACTTTAAAAATAGGCAGCTGTTTATTGACATCTGCTATGTTCCAGGCAGTATGTTAGACACATTATCCTATAAGGAGGTATAGTACCCCTTCTAAAAATTAGAAACCTAGCATGATAGAGTTAGGTGATTCCCCAAAATTTACACATAGTAAGTGGGACAAAATTGGGATTTAAACCTGTGTCCATCTGACATCAAAGCTTATAATTTTTCCTCCTACACTCTGTTTTCTTTGAGAGATGCACAGTAATGTAGGAAGAATGTTGTTATAATTGTTGTAATGGAATTTTTACTAATAAAAAGAGTATTTCTTGAGTGCACTATGCTAAGAGTATAGTGACAAAGAATATTTCCAGATTCTTGCTGTTAAGGAATCTATTGTTTAAAGGCAGATGTGTAAACAAAGATTCACAATAGGACACTAGTGGGATGTGGCCTGTGCAAGAGTGCAGGCGCATAGGGAAAGAAGTGCCTGCAACCCATCTGGAAAAATCAGAGAGACTTCTTTGGAAGAAGCAGCATTCGAGCTAGACGAAGGATGAATAGGCATTTCCTAGATAGATGAGATGAAGGAGCAGTGTAAGGGCAAAAAGAGAACATTAAGAGCAAGGGCGCATGTGGGACATTGTCAGTCATTTAGTATAGGAAGGGGCACGTGGGATGTGCCAGGAACAGACTCATCAAAGGTGTTGACTGGCATGCAGAGAAGGCTTGTTAGCTTTTGTCCTCTACACAGTGCAAAGCCACTAAAGTAATGTAAGCGGAGAAATAACATGATTGGTTTTATTTCTTTAAAAATTTACTTTGGTAACAATATAAAATATGAATTGAAGAATTAGATGAGAATGAGAATAAAGGGGTTTTTATAACATTTCAGGTGATTTGGTGAGGGTTGGCACTGAGGCAGTGGTGGGACAAAGAAAATAGGACAGGCCAGGGAGTGATTAAGTAGAGAACTAAGCGTCTGAATGTTTGGCTTACCACATCCAAGTAGTCACAGAACCTTTTATCATCCCAGATTCCTGGTCTCCCCACCTGCCTTTTCTCTAAATGAAAACAAGATAAATAATAGTTTCCAATTCACAATACAAATTCTCATTTACTTCATGTAAGCAATCACTTTGCATGATTTTTTACATTTTCACATCTGGGTCATACAATGAAAAATTGTGGGGAGCTCTCATAAATTTTATGAGATCTTTCAACTTCATCATGAAAACTTCAAAGTTAAAAACATATGGTCCATCCATCCAACTCTTCTAGTATGTGAGCCTTTGGTCTGGAATTTATTTCCAGTCAAGCTATAATGTAAAATCACAAGTAAAATCACCATAGTTACTCCACATTACAACTTCTAACATCATCATGATTCTGGATTAGATATAATTATTCATTTCTCCTTTCCTTTGCTGTTCCCTCAGAGAACTCAAGAGTTGTGACTTGTGAACTAATGCTGTTTTTATCTGGGTGGTTTTCATCATGACCTGCTTGTCTCATGCACTTCAAAGAAAGGCAGAGTGTTTTAATCAGCACTGCAGAGAAACAGAAAAATAGAAGTAGATTTCCCCTAGATTTATGAACATGTATGTTTGTACATGTAAACACACTGCTATACACATATTTACATACATATAAAGATGTGTATTATACCAACACTCAGGCTTTAGGATGTATAATTAATGGACTCATGGGTGCTCAAGACCAGTTTGCCCATTCCGACACATTAACCATGATATCCAGAAACATTGACTCGTTTCCCTGGGATGTATATAAAAAGACCACAGATTGGTTTAGCCAGATGCTTTTAAAACTATTTGACATTCTGTAAATTAGAGAACATAAAATAGGAAATCCAAAACTTAGAAGAAAAAAAATAAATCTGTCTCAATAGTACTAAGAGGTATGGCAAATTAATTTTACTAAAATAATATGTCTTAAAAATTATTTCTAAAAATCTGCTAATAGATTTTGTACATTTGGTAAGTATATTACTGTTGGTAAGATATTTACTATTAATATGACGTTAAGCATGTATGAGGTACATCTAATTTCTCTTACCTTCATCTCTTTATTTCCCAAAATTGCAGAGGACTCTCCTAAAACTATGAAAAGTAGCTGTCTGGGATCAGGATACTAATATCTGTGTCTTTAAGTCAGCATTCTCTGGAATCTAATTTAATTGAAATAGCTTTGCCTGTGTAAACATCTCCTTTGTTTAAATAAGATTTCACTGTTTAGTTTTGCCTTAAGCAAGTACAGCATTTGTTTGTCCATAAAACATTAGATTAAATGTATAGACTAATATGAATAGCTTCTCAACATTTCAGTGTATCACTGGGAGTATGCCCTTTGCTACCATGTGATAAATTGTCTTCTTTGGAGGGAAAGTAAATTTTTGGCAAGGAAACCTATCACCTTAACATTATTGATTTTAAATTTGGTAAAGACAGATTTACTATTTTAATGCAGCTGTTAATGCTGTTGATATAGTGAATGATATAGGTATTTGCTCTCAAAATACACTGAATTTTTCTCTTTGTTTTATTATTGTGTACCAATGTTATCTGCCTGTCATTGCTGCCCTAAAAAAATCTAAAAATTTGCACTTTGTAGGAAGTACTGTACAGTATGCTATAGGAGATTGTTCCCTTCAATCCAACTCTTGTTTATTTTCTGGTTGCCATTTTCGTTATATATTTAGGTATAATGCTTGGGAAATTTTGTGTGTTTGCTTTTTGTTTAAGCTGATAGCAGCTCCTGGTGGAGAGGGCCCGTGCCATAGTATCCTTATAACTTGTGCATTTTTCCTGATCAGGCTATGCTCGATGTGGCTGCAAACCAGGGATGGCTGGTGACTGCCCTGAATATCACTAACCTGGTCCAGATGGTGATCCAGGGTCGGTGGCTGAAAGACTCTTCCCTTCTCACAATACCAAACATAGAACAGCACCATCTTTACCTTTTCAGGTAATTGTTTTAATTATCAATGTCATTGGACTTTAATTTCAAAAAATTTACTTATAAGTGTGGTCACTTGATTTTCAGGTTGTGCCTAGCATGTTGATTCCTCACAGAGAAAAATGCCCTCGCTTCCCAGAGGGAGATGTGGCCTACTGATGCAACATTCTTGCTTGGAATTCAATCCTGCCCCAAGCTGAACCGCACTTCATTTTAACCTCCTAGTAAATTGTTCTCCACTTGCAACATTGAATGCATTTCTATTTTAACTGTTTATACCTTTACAGTACCAACCTTTATTTTAGAAGATGCTAAACTACTTTGTTGCCTAACGCAAAATAAATGACCAATTTCTGTTACTGCAGAATAGATTTGAAGAATCTGAAATCCATAGTTAAGATGTAAATTTTGCATCTACAAAATGTCCAAAACTGGATACCAGAAGTTCAAGATATAACCTGTGCTTAAAAGATGAGTCTATATTATCATCAAGTTATTTACCCTTAGTTCCTATGTATATGGCTATAAATACTTTAGCAAGGAAAAGAGCAGTACACATTACAAGCAAGGTTGGCAATGTTTAAATGAAAATTTTTCTTTCACCCCAGCTCAGAGACAAGTTGCAGCCAACATGTGGTTTCACAGTCATGTAGACCAGCAGAACAGTCTGACTGAGGTCACTGTCATGCACCTTCTGCCCCTTGTCAGCCAAACTAGGAGTGGCAGTCATTTGAGACATCTAGATACAGGTACCAACCAGCACCTCAGCCACACATAGGGTCTCCTCAGGAAAATCCCTCAGTTTGTCTCAAGTAGGTTCCAGGGCAATTGTTTCTGTGATGCTGAGTCCCCACACGGGCTGTCCCTTGGAAAGCAAAAGGCACATTCAGAGAGTGAGCCACATCAGCAGCTGGTGGCATGAGGGGGAAAGCAGATAGCTCATATGTCTGCAGCTCAGTTTCGGGAACCCTTCCAATGTGGTGCTAAGAGTTACAGGAGTTGGGTTTCAGTAGTAAAGCAGACACCTAAGGGTACTTACCCAACACAGCACGCAAGCCTGTTATGGAAGCTGCTGGGGCCTAGGAGATTTGGTCTAGTTGTTACTGTCACCCTGAAAAATGCTATATTGGTATATTTTTAATTATATTTTTCTTTTTGCTCTATAAACAGCAGATAGGGAACAAGCTGTAGATGTGCTGCATTTTTGGGGATCAGCACTATTTATATCTTAAATCTCAAAGATTCCCAAAATGTACTTTTTTTTCAATCTTACGTTCCCAACTATTTACAATGGAAACCTATTCAAGTGATTACATTAGAGTCCTTTGCCTGCATTCATTAAAAACATGTCAGAGCTCCAGTTCAGCCTTGAACTATGTAGAAGCATTGGTACTTTCCTGTAGAAAAACACCTGCTGCCTCACTATTCACCGAGCTCAGATAGGATTTACCCATTTTATGTAGTGCTAGTGATACTAGCTTGGATTGACAATCTTAAAGAATGCAGGCTGGCCCTGGCCAGGGGGCTCAGTTGGTTGGAGCATCCTCTCATTTACCAAAAAGTTTCAGCTTCTATTTCCTGTCAGGGTACATACCTAGGTTGTGGGTTTGATTACCCATTAGGGTGCATACAGAAGACAGCTGATCAGTGTTTTTCTCTCTTCCCCTTTCTTTCTCTCTAGAAATCAGTGAAAGTATATCCTCCGATGAGGATTTTTAAAAAAAAGAATGCAAGCTGATTTTTGTCACTCACCAATAACGGCCTTTTAAATAAATGTTTTTAAAAACTATTCAAATTTTATAAGCCATCATTGTCAGAAAATCTCATTCGTGCTACGAAAGCATGATTTGGTTGGTGTTGGTATTATTTCTTAGGAAATGGAGCCCAGGTGTGAAGGGTCCACGTGCGGGCGTCCCTGGCTTCATCGAGTGCCTTCCTGAACTGATTTATGCTTGTGGAGGGAAGGAGCAGGTGTTCATCTCCATGATAGAAAATGAGCTGCCGGCCCCCAAAATGAAGCAGGTAAGGCCTTCCATGATTTAAAGTTCTTTTAAACTGGGAATTTATGCCAGGAGTTTTTTAACTTAGAGCATTGGTTATTGGAGTCAGACTCACCTGGATTTAAATTCTGTCCACCATTTACCAGCTACGATTATGGATATGAAATAACACACCTGTCTCATGAAGTTCTTGTGAAAATTAAGCAGCATGCTTTTATGTAAGCTGCTTCATGTAGTTCTTGATATAGAATAGAAGCTCAATAATGACATTAAAAATAATGACAGTATCAGTAATTAGAAGGAGCATTGGCATTAGCAGGAGTCGTTTCAGTAGCTAGCTAAGAAAAGCTTAAGACAGCTTGTCCTTCACTAAGCTGGGTGACCCAGGAGCACCCCTCACCCTTTCTGCATAGTCTCTCTTCCTTTATGCTTGACTATATTTTCATGCAGTTCCTTCAGTTACTTTTTTATGCCCCCACACTCATTTTAATCAGTTTAGTATAACTAGATTCTAAAGTATTCCTTCAAATAAACTTCTCATTTGTATACCTTATAACTTAGATGGAAAACTAAATCTGTGTTGTAAAAAACAATATAAGTCATCTCTCCAAACCGTCTTTGGAAAGGCCAAAAATATGAATGAATGATGCCAGAAATATTTGGCATATCTAGACCTGTAAGTCGTAAGCAGTTTTACCCTAAACATGTCATAGTAAGCATTCTGGATTTGGAACATAATTAACACACTGACTTGTAAATGCAGGTATTAAAATAAAGAAACTTTTAAATCATGTCATTTTTTTTCAAGACTTGGAAAAAGTGTAACAGGCATTAAAGTCTGATTGTTCAATTTCTGTTGAACCCAAAATTGGCACCAAAAACTATTTAAATATTCATAATAAGTTCTTACCTTTCTAACTAAATTACCATCAAAATTATGAATAAAAACAATGTATTTAAATCAAAACAAGTTTTTCATTAGCAACAAAGATTTCTAACATAGCATGCATTGATTTTAAGCCAAGTTTTAGATGTGATAAAAAATTAGAACATTGTTTTAATTAGTTCAGGGAGAACTCAGAAGTAAACTTACTTAATTTATTTGCATAAATTGCCATTCTGTTATCTTTAAAACCAAATGCAAATTGGCTCAGTCTGATATGATGATGGTTATTTGGCTCAAAAGTGCTTCAATATGCAGAGCAATCTGGTGTTGGCTCTGCAGTGAGGCGATCCCAGGTAACATACAAATCCTGAATTATTCCAGAAATTAGTATGTTTAAAACATCAATTTAAGTGCTAATTGCAGTAGTAATGAGAAAAGGCAGGACGACTGTGAGATTTGCATCTCCCACCCCATCAGTATGCCTGGAACGGCTGCTGACTGGCAGCAGATTTGGCTGCTAATTAAATAATTGTATGCATGGCAGTGCTCCTGCCTGATTCAATAGATGAAGATTAATCCTCAGATAAATATGTTTGGCTGGTATTGAAATGTCTTAGCAGTTTCTGTAAAAAATATCTTATGTTTTATATACATATGTGCGTGTGTGTCTACACACACATACACATCCAACAAATATCTCTCTACACAATGAGGGTGAAAAATAATAATAAGTGCTATAAAAAAACACCTATGTATAAAAGCCAGATCCAACTTCTGTAAAGTAAAATCCCAAGGTGTTGCTAATAATTGAAAACATGTATTGGTAACTAATTTAATGGTACATTAAACAAGAAATATGTTACTTGTGTTGTCTCACAAATTTAAAAGCTTTACAGAAATTGTGTATTGAAGTGTCTCCTTGGTCACTTTCCACTCTGGCCAGTGTCAGTGAACATCAAGTGGTACATGCAGCTTCTAGATTCTGGAATGATTGGTTTCATCAGGGGAGAGGCCATCATTTGTTACCCTGAAGCACAGTGTAAACAATTCTGTGGCTTGACTATTTAAATATCTATCCCAGACATAATTTCAGAATCACATGACAAGTTATAGGATTGGATTAGATTGAAAATTTGTATTGGATTTACTTTTTTTTTTTTAATTCCTAAGGGCTACTTTATTTCAATTAGGTATGCTCATCAGCACTAAAGTCTCAGCAAACAGGAAATCAAAGCTTGTAAGAAAATCTGTGGTATATGTTAACGAAATAAAAGGAAAATCAAAGTTAAAGTATTCATGTACTTTTAAAAACTAACTTAGACGGGAACAGTATATTGAGAAGTTTTCTTCACTGATAGTGCCACATAATTGTAATAGATAGGAAAAGGTGACAATTATCTGAGGACATCAAGTTTATTTTATTACTTCCTCCTTTCTGGAGACTTAGAAATTCACTCATTCATTCATTCTTTCTATGATGATGAATAGTTACTGTTTGCATACTGATTTCTCACAAATATCATTCAATTTAAACAATAAGAATAAAATTAGTATTTTTTACTCCTTTAGTATGTATCATTTTAATCTGTATTTTCAATATAATGCCATATATATGTATGTAAATATATATCTATATGTAGATATTTAGATATATAGATATATATTCTTAGAAGGAACCCTGAAACTTATAAGGCCCCTTATGACATACAGATATACAGAAATCTTTTTCTTTCAGAATAAATTTAGAGTATGGACCAAAAAAAAATATTTTGTACAGTAAGTGGTCAATGGATGTTGCAACTGACATCAACAATTGCATCACATTTTTTGTTACTTTTATATCCCCAAGCAATGCTGTCTATCTTAGAAGTCACACATATTAGAATTGATGCTTCTCTACAACAAAGCACAAACCAGCTCATGACAAACATTTTCAAACTTATTTTTAGTATAGTCAGTAGTCACTCAATATCTAGGAGGGATTTATAATAAAATGGTCACAAATTTAGATAATGATTAATTTTTTTAGTTGATTTTAAGAGGACTTTCAACTACAAAGATTAAAAGCACACTATTTTTGAATACAATAAGTACAAGAAAAACTGGAAAATCTACACACAAGCTATGGAGTGTGTCAGTGTTGATATCCTGGTATTAATGTTGTACTTTGGTTTTGGGAAATGGTACCATTAGGGGAAACGAGGCAAATATTACATAGGTTCTCACTGCACTGACTCCGGACTTAATCAAATTAACTTCATTATATTTTCTTTTTTCTTTTTCAGGCATGGAATTTCTTATCTCATTTACCAGTGGTAGATATTGCCCTAAGTGTCAAAGGCTGGTGGGATGACTCCGAAGGACACAGTGAACTTTCTATCACTACTATGACTTCAGACAAGCGAAATGACAGCAAATGGATCAGATTGCATGCTGATCAGGAGTATGTGCTTCAAGTCAGCCTGCAGAGAGCCCATGTTGGGTTCCACAAGGTATAGTGTTTGGTTTCTATTCTCAAATGCTTCACACCAGACACCAGCGTGTGCCACCCCGCATATCTTTTACCTTACTAATGCATCCGTGTCATTCATGAATCCCTCTTTCTCAACTGGCCTCCCTCAGTTCTCCTCATGTGCCAGTGTTCAACCCCAGAATATCTATCTTACATGATAGTATGTTGCCTGGGGTACTGTTCTCAAAATATGGGCCATAGCCACATCCAACAGAATTTCCCGGAGTGCGTTCAGAGTGCAGATTCCTTGGCCCTCCTCCCGACTGGCTGCATCAGCAGCTCAGGAGGAGGAATCTCAAGATCTGGACTTTTGCCCATCATCCCAGATAACTTTTTAAGGACATTAAAGTTTGCAAAGCACTACCCTGGAAGCACTTGGTTCTGTGGGAACCACGTTGGGCTGGATGCAGATGACAACAAAGCTTGACCACCTAGTTCTATGAATTTGAATAAGACACTAAGCTTTTCTGTGCCTCAGTTGCTACTTCTGCCTCTTCCTCCCTTAAATGTATATGAGAGGGCTTTGTCAGTGTCCATGCAGGTGAGAGATGTACTGTATTTTTATTTGTAATTACTGCATTCTTTTCTGTTGCCTGTGACCATCAAAATTAATTATTTGGTCCTCTGAGACTATTAGTGCAACACATGTGGCTAGATTGGGTTTTGAAATAACCATAATAATTGAAATAAAGAATTTGCCTTTGCTTGGGCCAAGAGGAGTCGGGGGCTTTCTTGTGCCTGGGATAAGCCCACAGGAGTGAGACTGTAGTGCTTCAGGACTGTCTTCAGTTCTCACACATAGCCTGGTGAGAAACTTTCTCCTGTTATAACATCCCTTCAGTAATGTGCCTTCAAGTCCCACCTTGTTTGATTTCTAATTCTAAAAATCAGTCCCTGTGAGTAGGCTTTAATCTGAGAAGGTCTAGATAAGTTAGTAGACCCCAACTTACAAAAAGAATGATAATCATACAGGTAAAATCATGGGAAAAAACCTATGACTTTTTTTTACCTTATTATTGCTATTTGAAAATTAGATTCAGTCATGCCAAAATAAACCCTTTTAATTTTGTTTGTAAATGCTAGAAAAATACATTATTCTCCCTGCTTTCTTTTAAAATGCCTTAAGTAAAGCATGTTTCTCCAAAATCTTGAATGAAGCCTGATTGGGAGAATGTTATTATTAATACATATCTTTAGTAGCACTTTTTATGCCATGAAGTCATTGTCTTACAGATACACTAGAATAATCATGTATTTTGTAATCTCGATCTAAAATCAAGTGCTGTCAATATGATGATATCTAATCTTGGATAATAGTGATTAATAAATATATCCTACAAATTGCTTGGCTTATAATTTTTCATTCCTTGGAGGAAGTACTTTTTAATATTCTATTAGAATGTGTTTTTATTGTGTGTGAATATTAGTCTTGGATGGTGTAGTGCTTATTTTTTTGAAGTCCAGAATCTAGTCTTAATTGTCTTCCTCCCCAAGTATCAGTTTCTTGTGAATATGTCTTTAGAAGATTTGGTTAACCTGGTTGTATCTCAATTTGTCCATCTTAAAATTGGATATTAATATTATTTATGAGAATTTACTAAATTAGTATCAAGATTCAAGGCTTTCTGTTCTAACTGAGCCAAAATATTCTGGTGATTATAGCCACAAAGTAGTATTTTGAGGATCTTGAAAAAAGATAAGTGATAGCATATCCAAGACACTGAACCAGAAAATTAAAAACATCCCAGATAGATATATTGAAATGTGTAGATTTATGGCCTTTTAATCACAACCAAGTGGTGTAGAAAATCCAGAAGTTATTAATGCTTTATCTTTTTCTTGCTGGTTTACAGGGAAAGCAAGACAACCACGCAGTTGCCCCTCGGTTTCCCAAATCAAAAGATGAAGGATGGTTTTTGATATTAGGAGAAGTGGATAAGAGAGAACTTATTGCTTTGAAAAGAGTAGGGTATGTTCGAAATCATCATGTTGCTTCCATCTCCTTTTATACCCCAGAAGCACCAGGAAGGTAAACAGAACCTTACCACCAAAATTCTGAAAGAATGGAATATGACTGATTGGCAAGGGGGTTTGATATCTTTGTTCTATTTTTCTATTGTAGGTATATCTACACTCTGTATTTCATGAGTGACTGCTACCTTGGCCTAGACCAGCAGTATGACATTCATCTCAACATCATACCAGCGAGCATTTCTGCACAGGTCAACGAGGAGGTCTCCGATGCCTTGACCGACCTGACGGTGAAGTAACCCGACCCCAGCAGTAATTTGAAAAAAGTGGTTAAGGAGTCTGGCTGTTTAGTCACCTAGACAGAGTCGAATTACTTGATGTTTGCCTTGGTGGAATCAACTTCTGACCTCAGGACACCCAGGAAATTGACAGTAGCGGCAGTCAGTTTCAACACAAGTTAACTGCGGTGGCCTTTTTAACAAATGTTGCCTTTTATAATGTTGTCTTCATGGAATTTCTTATATGTAAAATCAATACTCCTGTAGGAGAATCAATTTATGTATATTGCAATTATTATATAGGAATTATCAATTAAATTTTACGTTGCACAGTGTCCTGTTTACAAGAATATTAGCTTCTTTTTTTTTCCAAGGAAAACTATACTATACTGAGACATGACAGTGTTAGAATTTGTTGTGACAGATTTCTAACCCTGCAGCTTAAAGTATGTGAGATACCTGTATGATGGCACACAATGTGTCTCGTTAACAAACTTTATACTTTGCCACATGTAGAAATAATTTCCAGAACTTCTTATAGTCATAAATGTTAATAATATATGATGTAAAATCACATTACAGAGCTCATTGATGAAAACAGAATATACTGACCTTAGAAAATGTAGATACTGTAACTAGTGGAAATAAAATATTTAGATCGCCATTTTAAGACAAGCTGACTCAGTTATTTTTCCTGCTTTTTCTCCATCTTATTACTTACTCTTCTGTTCATATTCCCTTCTGTGTCAAAAGTTCACTTCCACTTTTTTTTCTGATATATTTATTTAAACAAGGAGTGAAGTATAGTGCGATTTGTATTGCATCATGTACAGACCACTCTTTGTTTTTACCTTCTTTAGAATGGCTCCGAGGCAAACAGAAAATTTTCAAACCCTACAAACAGTTTTCACCTGTGGTAAAGGACATTTTAAAAGGCTTTCTGAAACCAGAACATCTTGTGTTTACCAGAGAGAGAGAGAGAGAGAGAGAGAGAGAGAGAGAGAGAGAGAGAGAGTAGTGGTATGTGGATACCGGACATTTACTTTCAAAAATTAAAGCTAAATAACTCATGAACACACCAAAGTCATGAGGTGTCTGAAGTTCACTTCATGTAAAGAGGTCTTCCTGCTTTTTCTTTGGCAATTTATTTCCTAATTAAAATTCATACCTTAGCCACTTACTTCTCCAGTCTATACAGGAACCTGAGGAGAAACAATTCAGTAGTCTTTATGTTTATCAGTGCCATTCCTTTTGGAGACCAGATAGGTTTGGGGAGCCGGAAGATCTGTTTCACCAGACTTGACACAGGGCCTGGGACCAATAAGAAAGGATTTCTGTTATGTCCATTACTGAAAGGAAAAATGTTGACTCATTAAAATTAATCTTAAGTCAAAAGCGATTAGTTTACAACAAGCTGCAGAAGGCACTAGTAAGGCAAGGTACACTTGCATGGAAATGTTTACCTTAGAACAATAAGTGACCAATGCTATTTACATTACTTCAAACTTTAATGTTAACTGTACATTGTAACAGGACAGGTACCAACATAATCAGATTAATTCCATATTCCTGTTCAAATTCTTCTGGAGTTTATCAACTCTATTAGAAGTTCCAGTCAGATATGTATTCCAAGTACTATGTGGAGTAGTTTGATACTTTCACATGAATCAGAGACATGTCCTGCCCTCAAGGCAGCCTGGTGATGAAATAAAATGTATCTAACTATAATAAAGTAATTGCAGCAGTGAATTATTATTCAGAAAAATAATTTAGGGGTATCTAGGCAGTTAGAATTGTGAAGGCAGAGATGAAAGAAGAGAATTCCAGGTAGAACAGTAACAAGCTGTGAGTAGACCCCAGCCTAAGATGTCCAGTTAGTCTGCATTTTCAGACTGAAATGGAGTGACAGGTGAGAAGGATAGAAAAATCTATGACATGACCTTGAATTAGAGGGTAAGGACTGTAAATCTCATGTGAATGCAATGAAATTCTTTGGCAAGGCCCCAGAGAAGATTATGACAAATTCTAAGAGAAGGATGGGGAACCAGTGGAGACATGAAATAGCCTATTCCTGTAGAGATCCCAAGTACTCTCAGACTCACCAAAACAGGTTACTTACCCAACCTTCTTATGTCAACATAGGAAGAGAGACTTAAAATATTAGTTGTATTATAGTGATGATATTATTTATGGAAAAGAATAAAATATGTTTATATATCAATATATTCTGGGTATTACTAGTATATTAAAACTTCAAATTATCAAAACTTTTTAGCTTGAGATTATGGTTCCCTGGTCTTTCACCAGAACCCTCTTTTCTTCATCACTGCCACTAACTATTAACAGTGAAAGGATCCCCCAACAGGAACTGCATATGATTGAATAATATGAACTGCTAATAACTTTGGGCCTTCTCTCTTTCAAAAATAATCCAAAATGAGTAGGCAACCCTATCCATCACCATTTATCCCACCTTTGCCCTCTTCCACCTCCCCTTTTTCTCTGGCAATCAGCATACTGATGTCTGTGTCTTTTTTTTTTCTTTTTGCTTAATCCCTCACCATTTTCACTGAACCACATCAATATCCCTCCCCTCTGACAGCTGCCAGTCTGTTTTTCAAATCTCTTTTTGTTTGTAAGTTAATTTTGTTCATTAGATTCCCCCATATACGTGAAGTTATATGGTATTTTGTCTTTCTCTGACTAGTTTATTTCATTTTTTTATGGCCAATAGTATTTCATTCTGTAAATGTAACAGCTTTTTAATCCACTCATCTACTGATGGGTACGTGGCTGCTTCCAAATCTTGGCTATTGTAAATAACGCTGCAATGAACATAGGGGTGCATATATTCTTTCAAATTAGTTTTGGGTTTCTTTGGACATATGTACAGAAGTGGAATTGCTGGATCATTAGGCAGTTCTATTTTAATTTTAAAAAAAATTAATAAATCTTTATTGTTCAGATTATTACAATTGTTCCTCTTTTTTCCCCCCATAGCTCCCCTCCACCCAGCTCCCTCTGCCCTTCCCTCCCCCCCCCCCGCATTGTCCCCATCCATAAGTGTACAATTTTTGTCCAATCTCTCCCTACACCCCCCTCACCCCTTTCCCCCTGAGAGTTGTCAGTCCACTTCTTTTCTATGCCCCTGATTCTATTATATTCACCAGTTTATTCTGTTCATCAGATTTTTTATTCACTTGATTTTTAGATTCACTTGTTGATAGATATGTATTTGTTCATAATTTTTATCTTTACCTTTTTCTTCTTCTTCCTCCTCTTAAAGAGTATCTTTCAGCATTTCATAGAATACTGGTTTGGTGTTGATAAACTCCTTTAGTTTTTTCTTATCCGTGAAGCTCTTTATCTGACCTTCAATTCTGAATGATAGCTTTTCTGGGTAGAGTAATCTTGGTTGTAGGTTCTTGCTACACTTTGAATATTTCTTGCCACGCCCTTCTGTTGAGAAATCAGCTGACAATCGAATGGGTGCTCCCTTGTAGGTAATTAACTGTTTTTCTCTTGCTGTTTTTAATATTCTCTTTTTGTCTTTTGCTCTTGGTATTTTAATTATGATGTGTCTTGGTGTGGTCCTCTTCAGATTTCTTGTTTGGGGTTTTGTGTGCTTCCTGGACTTGTAAATGTATTTCTTTCACCAGGTGGAAGAAGTTTTCAGTCATTATTTCTTCAAATAGGTTTTCAGTATCTTGCTCTCTCTCTTCTTCTGGCACCCCATATTCTGATGTTGGTATGCTTGAAGCTGTCCCAGAGGCTCCTTACACTATCTTCACATTTTTTATTATTTTTTCTTTTTGCTTTCCCACTTGAGTGTTTTCTGCTTCTTTTTATTTCAAGTCTTCGACTTGATTCTCTGCTGTTAGGTCTCTGTATAATATTTTTTTATTTCGGTCAGTGTATGTTTAATTTCTAGTTGGTCCTTTTCCATCTCTAGTTGGTCCTTTTCCATCTCCTCTGGGGTCTCACTAAATTTATCCATCTTTTCTAGGAAATTCTTGAAAAACCTTATACTGTGGTTTTGAACTCATTTCTTTCATTTATGATCTGTTCCTTTGTCTCTGCATTTTCGCTGCTTCCCTGAGTTGGTAGAGTAGCTTTGTGTGCTGGGTGTCCTATGTGGCCCAGTAGCTCTGCCTCCCCAGTTACCTGAGGTGGACTCTCTTGGTGTGCACCCCTTTGTAGACTGTGTGTACAGCCTTGTTGTAGTTAAGTCTTGATTGTTGTTGGTATCACTGGGGGGAATTGACCTCCAAACCAATTGGTGTGAGGATCAGCTGTGTATATGCCCAGAAAACTTCTGTGCTGGAGTCAGCCTTATGATACAAGACTTGCAAAATTGCAAAAGCCTCTGTGTTCAGCTTGGATGGGGAAGTCTCAGGGCTGAGCAGATAGCCTTGGCTTCCTGTTAGCCCTGCTCTAGGCAACTCATGGGTCTCAGTGTCCCTCAGTAATTACTGCAGCCCCCTCTGTGCGTGCACGCACTCGCGGCTCCAGACCTCTGCCTTTCGCAACTCCCCTGAGTTTCCGTGCACTCCAGGGACCCATATGAGTCTGGATCCCCAGGGTCTTGCCCGAAACTGGAATTCACTGCAGTCAGAAGTGGGGTTCAGCACAGTTGGAAGGTTCCCTCTTCTTCTCGCTAGAGAAAGCCAGTGGCACAATCAGCAGTCAGTCCTCTCTGTACACACTGGCATGTGCTCTTCCAGAACTTTGCCTTTCGTGACTCCCAAGAGTTTCCATGCACTCCTCTCTTTTTTCTGACAGTCCAGACTCTCCTATATGAGTCTCGTCTGGACCTGGGGTTCAGTACAATTGAAACTGAAGTTCACTGCAGCCAGGAGTTTCTGTCTCCCTCCCGCTAGAGGAAGCCAGCCAGGCACTCTGCTGCCCTTCCTCTCCACGTGCATGTCTCTTTCAGCTTTTGTAGCTCCTCTGAGTCTCTGTGAGCCCCTCTCTTTCCTTCTAGTTGTAGAATTTCCACTCAGCCAGCTTTCTTATGGTTCTGGATGATGTCCATTTTGTCTTTTAGCTGTAGTTTTGAAATTGTGCAAGGCAGCAGTTTAAGTGTTCACCTATACCACCATCTTGGTTTTCCCTATTTTAGTTTTTTGCGTTAACATACTGTTTTACACAATGGCTGCACCAATCTGCATTTTCTCCAACAGTGCACACGGGTTCTCTTTTCTTTGCATCCTCGCCAACACTTGTTTATTGATTTATTGATGATAGCCATTCTGACAAGCATGAGGTGATTTCTGTTGTGGTTTTAATTTGCATTTCTCTGATGATTAGTGACATTAAGCATCTTTTTATGTCTATTAGCCATTTGTATGTCCTCTTTGGAGGAGTACCTATTTCAGATCCATTGCCTTTTTTAAACTCAATTATTTGTTTGATTTTCTTTTTAAAATATATTTTTATTGACTTCCGAGAGGAAAGGAGAAGGTGAGAGAAACAGAAATGTCAGCGCTAAGAATTATGGCTCGGCTGCCCCCTGCATGCTCCCCTTTGAAGACTAAGCCCATAACCCGGGCCTGTGCCCTGACCAGGAATTGAACTGTGACCTCCTCGCTCTTAAGTGTCTGATGCTCAACCACTGATCCAGCCAGCAGGGCGATTGTTTGTTTTCTTGATATTAACATCATTAAAATGTCTATACGACCCAAAGCAATCAATAAATTCAATACAATTCCTATTAAAATATCAATGGTATACTCAGAACTACAACAAATATTCCAAAAATTTATATGGAACCACAAAATACCCTGAATAATCTCAACAAACTTGAGAAAAAACAAACTTGGAAGTATCACACTACCTGATAGCAAACTATACTATAAGGCCAAGTAATCAAAACAGTGTGTTACTGGCATAAAAACAGGCATGTAAATCAATGGAAAGGAATAGATAGCTCAGAAATAAAATCACACCTTTATGGTCAATATTTAACAAAGGAAGCAAGAACATGTAGTGGGGTAAAGATAATAATGGTGTTGGGGAAAATTGGACAGATACATGCAAAAAAAAATGAAACTAGACCATCTCTTTACACTATACACAAGAAAAAAACTCTAGATGATTAAAGACTTAAATATATCGGGGAACCATAAAAATCCTAGAAGAAAACATATGCAGTAAAATCTCGGACATTTCTCATAGCAATCTTTTTTCTGACTTATCTCCATAGACAAGGGAAATAAAAAAAATAAACAAATGAGACTACATCAAACTAAAAAGGTTTTGCACAGAAAAGAAACAACAAAATGAAAACACACTGATTGAAAGAACATATTCACCAATGATACATCTGATAAGTGGTTAATATCAAAACTTATAAAGAACTTATACAACTGAATTAACTTTTAAATCTTTCCATTGATTTTAAAGATGTGTTTGAGTCCTTAGGTTAACATCTTTTTTCTGTTTTCAGAAATCTAAATTATAAATTTAAGTGACATAAGGAGATAAGAAATTTGAGTTTAATGGGTTCTAGTTATTTCAAGTTCTCAAAAATCCTGAGATGGTAGTTGATGCCAGATTTTCCTGGAAGCTTGTTTTTCAAGTAATGGAGGATGACTGCTGGGAAGAGTTATTCCCACAATTTCAACCTCAGTTCTCTCACTTTTCATCTTGTTACTATTTTTGGAAAATAAAGTTCTTCAAATTTGAGACCTTTAAGTGAGATTTCGAGGATTCTACTTTGACCTTCCTTCCAAGTCTTTTGCATGTCAATTTGACAAAGATCTTGGGTGCTATTAACAGGTTGGGTCCAGTCTCACCCAAAGTAAGCTTTAGGCCTAGACAGCCTCATCTGAATGCTTATTTAATTTTTTTTGTTTATTCTTCAATTGACCTGCAATTTGAGGATTAATTTCTAAATGCATTTGATTAAAGTTTCCGAGTAGTACTGTGTCTGTAAATTAATGTTAAGCAGTTCATTCTGGAAACTTCCTAGAGAACATAATGGACTATAAATCAGTCCATGTTTGGTTGAACAGAAGCATAGTACAGCCTTCTAATTAAAGGTTCTTTGGATCCCCAAACCCATATTTCCTTACTCTTGACTTATTATCTGTGTCCTTGATTTTATTAGAACTTGTTAAAAACCATGTAGATGCCATGCCTATTCATTAAAAACAAGTATAATCATTTTAAATGATTGCAGTCATTGATTCCAAGCTTTATTGGAAGCAGTTTTTAACTAGTTAACTGCCACGCATCCAAAGCGAAAACTATCCCCACATGCCATGATAGACGCTTACAGGGTACAAATGATTAATGGTTTGAAATTATCAGGGCTGATCAAAGAATAAGTATATTCCTGAACTTACCATCCTTTTCATCTTGGCATCAGAAGACTATTCTTTGCAGTATGTGGAGGATTGTTCCAGCCCATTTTGAAAGTCCCTACCATGAACGGCCAATATCTCCAAGTGGCTTCAAAGGTGCCAGCTTTCAGGGGAAAAGACAGCTTCTGAAATAGACAAATACTCCCTGCGAGTGAGAAGACTATAACACTGAGTAGTGCTGACTGCCATCAAAATGAAATTGCTTTCCCCATAGCCTGTAAATCAGCATCAAAGACAATTGGAAAAGGACGATTTCAAAAATGTTCTTCATGGCAATACATCAAAATTGGTGCATATTTCCTCAGCCAGCCTGAAGGGACATTTATTTGGATGTACATGGTGAGTTCTACCTTTGTGATTACTTTTTAGTCAAATTGGTGCAAGAGTTATTATTAGAAACAAAATACCAGTGGACCAGAAAAAAATCCTGTGGGTGTAGGGGAATATTGAGACCTTGCTCCCCAGTGTAGGTCATCAGTTTGTCTTAAATAAACCTTTTAAAAAAATCTCAAAAATACAAATAAAATGGATACAAATTACAGGAGAAAGTTTTCATTGGAAAAAAAATTCACAATATGATTATAAAATAATGAATAAGCAAGCTACTGATAGAGATACTCATTGATCAAACATTATCTGCCTTAACATCATAGCTGTTTCTCCACTGGACTTCAAATCACACTGGCTACACATCATGGCATACTTCTTTAAATACCTGAAATTGATACACCATGAAAGTGTGTAAGAGTCATTCTAACAAAGAATGCCAATAACTTCATCTGAGCTTCCAAATAAGCTCTTCTCATTACAATACAAAATGGCCTAATGATGGGCAGCAGGCCAGGAATGTGCATTTTCACCTGTTACTTTCACTGCTCATTATCAGAAAATATGCTCTATTTTCTATTACATCACAGTTTCCCCAGGGATCTTAAAGGAATAGTTATGGATTAGAAAGAAAAGCTGGGCTACCTATAGCTAGAGAAGCAGTCTTTATATTTTAGGGTTTTTTCCCCTTTCAAATGAGTTTTTGTAATGTTACCTTAGTGTATTTGCTGATTCCACCACAGATTGGAAGATTTTAGGACAATATATCTGATCAACTCTCTTTTGTTCCATTGTCTCAGCTATGAAAAAGGGAATGCCTGTCCAGGCTTCCTCCCAGAGTAGTTGGCTCCATCATGACAAGAAGAGCAGTGAACTTGATCTCGGTACACACCGTGCCTGCCACAGCAAGGGTCTTTATCAATTTTGAATCAATCATATATGTGAAAATTCTTAGAAAATGATAAAGAATTATGAAAAGGCAATAATCAAGGGAAGTTAATGTGATGAGTTATAAATAAACTCATATTCAGGATTGATTTTATGTGTCAGTGGGCAATAGGCTCAGAGCCCAGCCCACCAAGAGCAATAAGAACTTTGTGCCCAGCAAGGGGTGCCCTTGTGCTCCACTCCTTGTGCTGTAGTGTTTCCACCTCTCCCGCTGCAAATACGTGCACACTCAGTTGTAGCCCAGCACACATGTGGAAAGGAGAATTACCTCAGTAGAACTTTTCTGAGGATGCTTCCTGGAAACATGTTTTGATGGATAGTTAAGGGCAGATAGCAGCCCGGACAGTAGTGGAGAGGTCTGACTGCCTCATTTTACCCCTTGTGGGTTTTGGGACAAACCACCAGTTCACAACCCTGCCAGGGGCCATTCTGGTACTATTCTGAAGCACAACTGCTTCTGAGAGCAAGAACATGGCGGCACCTCACACTTTCACCCAGTGCTTGAATCGCAAAGTGGGTTGTCCTTAAAATCATTTGTGTACTTTCTTTAATATTGCAAGCAAGCTTCACTTTGCCCAGTCTCCCACTTTGCTCCCATGCTTGTATAAGCATGAAAATCAATTTAAGTATATTCAGTAAAAACCTAAGCCCTTTCCTCTTAAAAGCAAAGATTTGATTTTTCTCACAGAAATAACTATTTTTACACCAATTTATCCAACTTCTGAAACCCAGTTCAAGCCCAAAATAAGGAGAAAACAATACACCACCATCTTCTAATATAGTGCTGTTTTCAGCAGAAGCAATGAGAAAAATACAGACATCTTGGTAAAACCCCAATCTTATTTTCTGATACTTTAGAAAAACGCATGCCTCTAAAAACACTTTACCCTTCAAGTGGCCTTTGGAGAAACTGAAACATTGAAGAAATCCTTGGATTGCAGCAAATAACATTCTCCGTGGACAATTCTAATCAATTATAGAAACATAACTGTACCCAGACCATTTAATAGACCACAGTGATGATCCTGGCTTCTGTCCATCTTATAAAATGCTGCAACTCATAAACACTGGTCCTGCTGCTGTTTGCAGCTCTCCAACCCAGAAAGATGTACTCTCAATTTATTGTTACTTTTCATGCTGAAAACAATTTGTACATCTGCATCTTATATTTCAGTTTTCTCATTTCGTTATCTTTGCCCACTGTGTTAATTATTTTGGGATGCTTCATCCTATTCCCAAACAATATTTTAAATACTCATGAGAATGCACTGCATAAACATTGAATGTGTTAAAGACAGAGTCTGAGGTAATTTAGATTGAATTTAGGTAAATTGACTGGAATCAGCTTTTATTTAGGAAATCTTCTAGGGACAATTCTGACATATTTAAAATAACTAACTACTCACTAAGATGCAATCTGCATGTGCATTCCAACAAATCCACGCACCAGCAATCAGACTGAAAACACAGGCTTTAAAGATGCTGGAAAACAGCTTAACAAGAGAATAAGAAAGATGATACCAATTACAGTAATCCAATACCTGGGAAAAATTCTCAAAACAAAAATTGTTTAATAAAATCAGCTAAAGATAATGAAACAATGATAAAATGTTAAAATGCAAAGGAAAATGTAAAGTACACCCAAGTTGTAATTACATGCATGTGTTATAGGTTCAGTAGATGAAAAATGAGATCTGTTCCACCCTGGTAAACAGTGAGGGAAAGAGAAATGGTGACTGTAATTAAAAGTCAAATATCTTGCATCAGATTTGGCAATGATTTCTTGGATATAGCACCAAGGGCATAGGCAACAAAAGGAAAAATAAACAAATTGGACTTCATGAAAATTAAAAACTTTTGTGCATCAAAAGACACTATTAAGAGTAAAGGAAACCTGCAATATGGTAGAAAATATTTCAAATCATGTATCTGATAAGAAATTAATGTCCATAATATATGGGTAACTCCAAAAACTAGACAACAACAACCTAATAGACATTTTTCAAAAGAAGATATACAGAAGGCCAAGAGACATGAAAACATGCTTAAAGTCACTACTCATCCGAGAGATGCAAATCAAAACAACAATGAGGTACCACCTCACACCTGTCAGAATGGCTATTATCAACAAACAAGTGCTAGAGAGGATGTGAAGAAAAAGGAACCTTCCTGCACTGTGGTAGGAATGCAGACTCGTGTGGAAAACAGTATGGAGATTCCTCAAAAAATTAAAAATGGAACTCCAATTCAACCCAGTAATCCCACTTCTGGGAATATATCCCAAGGAACCAGAAACAACATTCAGAAAGGATATGCACCACTATGTTCATAGCAGCACAATTTATAATAGCTAAGATTTGAAAGTCGCCTAAGTGCACATCAGCAGATGAATGGATTAGAAAAATCTGGTACATCTATACAATGGAATACTACACCGCTATAAAAAAAGAAGGAACTTTTACCTGGAGGACCTGGAGGGTATTACGCTAAGCAAAATAAGCCAGTCGGAGAAAGATAAATATCACATGATCTAACTTATATGTGGGATATAATGAGCAACATAAGCTGATGAACAGAAATAGATCCAGAGACTAAGAAACACTGATCAGACCATCCAACCTCAGAGAGAAAGTAGTGGGGGGAAGAGTAAGAGATCAACAAAGGACTTGTATGCAGTATATTAGCATAACCAATGGACACAATAAAAGAGAGGAAATCTCCCAACATCTTTGAATCTAAGTATTATACAGTGAAGTCAATAAATTGATAGTATGCAAAAACTTTCTATGTCAAGCATCTCTCTTAAAAAAGAAATTTCTGTTTGTTTAATTGAGTCCAAAGAAATTTTCTCAATGTAAAACATTCAGATAAACTTCCTAACCTATTCTTGCTTTCTAAAAAGGAAAAATGTTTATCTCTAAGGTTTAACTGTGTGTGTATGGGGGTGTGGGGAGGGCAGAGGAATGTGGTCAGGACATGTAACAATAAAATGTAGGGGAAAATAATTGCAGGCTATTTGTTTAAAAGTGTTATTTTTTAAAAATCAAATGTCTTGGATAAAAGATGAAAAATTGCAAAAAAAATGATACTCAAAATGTTTATTAAAATGGTTCAGGAAAATGCACCATTTAATCAGAATACCATATGTATAGGCAAATGTGCAGATTCTAAATAGAAAACTTACCTGACCACTTTACCAGTTTTTTCCATTGAAAATATATTTGAAAAACCTATTAAACACTAGGTTAGAAAAATGTTTCTAAAGACAAAAAAATCCATATTAAAAAATGGATTGGAGCAGCTAATTTACATTCACCCATCCTTCCCTATTCCTTTTCCTGTCAGAATCCATACCTCTGAATTAGGTCAAAGTGAGGTCTTCTCAGAGTGAGAAGGTGAGACAGCATCCCCAACACTCACTCCAAGACTTTGTACCTATGATACACTAAAAATTAACAGTTAGTTGAATAGTAGTCTCTTTGTAATACCCACACCTCCACTAAAGTCAGTTCTCTCTCCCCTATCTACACTTGTGAGGTACTTGAACCCCACTCTTTGAAACCACAGGAAATGATATAAAAAGGTTTTTATTACTATGTTTTGCTTACTTTTTATTATGAAATATTTCAAACCTATTAAAAAATGCCAAAAATAATAGCATGAATATCCTTACACTGCCTCCCAAATGGGTTGAATTTTAACATTTTCCATATTTACTTTTTAAAAGAGAAATAAAATATTATAGGCATAGTTGATATCCTGATATTCCCTTCCTCAATCCTGTTGTCTCTTTGTATTCCAGAACAATTCCTAATTTGAATTATTATCATTCCTGTATGTGTTTTTATGCTATTACTGATGTAAAAACATAAATTTTTTTCATGCTTTTACATTTTCTTCACATTATTCCAAAAACAATATAGAGCAGTTGTGGTCCACAGCTTCCAAAATGGCCCCAATGATCCCTGCCTCCCATTGTGGGCATTTCCTTCCCCTTGAATGATGATGAGACTTAAAAATTAACTTATAATAAACAGAATATGTCCAAAGTGGATGCAGTAGCACTTCCAAGATTAAGTTATAAAAATACTCTATATTACTTTTGAAATTTATCCACGTTAACATAGCTTATTATCTGTGTATATAAAAGGCTAATACACAAAGTGTCCCCACAGGAGTTTGACCAGAAGACCAGGAGTTTCATCGCTCACTATAATGTGCACTGCCCACCAGGGGGTGGTGCCAAACAAAGGAAGGTCCTGGCTGGCAGCTGGCAGCCAAGGAAGGGAGTCCCTGACCAGCAGCCGGAAGACCCTTATCGGCCCTGATCACCATCCAGGCCTAGGGACCCCACCCATGCATACATTTCGTGCTCTGGGCCTCTAGTAGTAAATAAATGTATCAGTTTGTTTATTCATTTTAAAATTAATGGGCTTCTATATTTGTTTCAAATATTTGTTCCTAACTACTACACATAATTACTGCAACAAATATTTTTCCACTTCTCAATGAATTATCTTCACCTTCATAAAAATTTAGTGTCGTCCCATGCACCAAAAAATTGCTGGTTTGATTCCCCGTCCAGAACATAGCCAGGTTGCAGGTTCAATTCTTGGTTGGGGCCCATGTAGGAGGCAACCCATCGATGTTTCTCGCTCACATTAATGTTTCTTCTTCCTCTCCCTTCCTCTCTCTAAAAATCAATTTTTCAAAAAACCTAAAACATGCCACGTAATATTCAAGATAAGGCTTTAGTTTAGGAATCAAAAGAAATTAGGCCCCCCCAAAACTGGTTTGCCTAGACTAATAGAATGTGTTTATATTTTTAGGGCAAAATTTAATCTACTGAGGTGAATCCATGGGTTTCTCCACAGAAACACATCTAAGTAGGTGATGTTGAAATGGCAGAATAGAACAAAGGCAACCATGATTCCCTGGTTATGTATAAAAAGAGATAGCATGCTTTTTCCTCTTCTGCCGTTTTTAAGCTTATATTTAACTATAGAATTTCCCGATGGATGTTTCTTTTGTCCTCTGTGGGAGATTCCCTCACCGGTGGATCCTCTAGGAGTCACCTGAAGAAACGAGTCAAAAAGCAAAACGATTCCCCTGTTTTCACTTCTCTGCTGAGTCAGAATACAACATGTTCTGACTCGAGGGGGCCGGCCAAGGTAGAGCAGCTGGGCGGGCAGTTACACCTCCTGCACCACAAGAGTTAAACTGACATTGTAAACCTCCTCAGAAAGGGGAATATGCCCTGTCCTTATTTCCCCTGGCAAAATAGGACTATCTAAAATGTCATCATGAATTAGCAAGCATGCCTGCATGCTTCATGGTGTGACAACAGTCTTAAAAGGTTCTCTTCTATTTTTGATTTACTGACTTTTAAAGCTGACATTAAAAATTATTTCTCCCATACGGCGTATTTGGTCAAATGATACCTCTTTGGGGGGTAGGCTTGGTTATTCCTATTAAATGTATTTCTTTATATATCTTATCAGATAGTGGAGAAAAGAAGACTCCTGCCAACTATTACCACTCAGTTTCAGCTATAGCCATAGGAGCAAACTACCCCCACCCCATGAAGACAATTCTAAATAGAGAAAAGCCACCTTTGAAGAGATGCAAATGTAACAATCCCAGTGATATTGATTCCAAGTACACTGAATGGACCATCTAGTTAAAGGGATGTCAGATCTTTTAAAGATGCTGAGTCTCTATTTGACCACAATTTAAGATTTACTCAAGAAAAAATAAAAAGATCACACATAAAATTTCATTATTTGAGTCATTTTTCAGGAACAATCTGTATCTCTTTTAGAATTTATATACACTAAAAGCCTGGTGCACAAAATTTGTGCATGGGGGTGGGGGTGTCCCTCAGCCCAGCCTGCACCCTCTCCAATCTGGGACCCCTCAAGGGATGTCCAACTGCCCATTTAGGCCTGATCACAGGCAGTCAGACATCCCTCTCACAATCCAGGACTGCTGGCTCCCAACTGCTCGCCTGCATGCCTTCCTGATTGCCCCTAACTACTTCTGTCTGCCAACCTGATCACCCCCTAACCACTCCCCTGCCAGCCTGATTGATGCCTAACTGCTCCCCTGCCAGCCTGATTGCCCCTAACTGCCCTCCACTACAGGCTTGATTACCCCCAACTGCCCTCCCTTGCAGGCCCGGTCCCTTCCAACTGCCCTCCCCTCCTGGCCATCTTATGGTGGCCATCTTGTGTCCATATGGGGGCAGCCATCTTGTGTGTTGGAGTGACAGTCAATTTGCATATTACTGTTTTATTAGATAAGATAGAGGCTTGGTGCATGGGGGGCAGCTGATTTGCCCTGAAGGGTGTCCCAGATCAGGATGGGGGTTCCCTTGGGGCATGGGGCAGCCTGGGCAAGGGGCCTGTGGTGGTTTGCAAGCTGGCCACGCCCCCCAGCAACCCAAGTGGAGGCCCTGGTATCTAGAATTTATTTATCTTCTATAATTGAAACTTTGTAGCCTTGAGCAGAGGCCAGGGCCGGCCAGGAACTTGACTTCCTCCATCGCCAGGGAAACCCAAGCCTCCTGCTCTCTCCACGGCCACAGCCATCTTGGTTGAGTTAATTTGCATACTCACTCCTGATTGGCTTGTGGTTGTGTCTTGTGGCAGAGGTAGAAGCAGAGGTATGGTCAATTTGCATGTTTGTCTTTTATCAGTGTCGATTTTTTCTCTTGTGCATCAACTGAAGAAATACATACTAAGCACAACCTTCAAATAGAATAAAGCTATGCAGATGCCACAAAAATTGGCCACTAATGGTCTCCCTGGCTTTACTAGTATATGCTACCTCCTCCCCTTATTTTCTAACACCCTCTCTCTGAGGGTACTAGTTTACCCTATACCCTCACCTGCAGAGCACCTGACCTCATACATAGAAAGCACTTGAGAAATATCAGTGGAACAAATACAAATTTAAAATAATAGTCTAATATAGACAATGAAACTAATAATAAACTTACTAAAGGCTTCTTGAGCATCCACTAAGCTCACTGTCCCATCTTCTCTTAAAGGGGTCATTTAAGGCATCTCCAGTGAAGGTTGAAAGAACAAAGTGAAGTCATGAATATCCTTCCTGCTTGCAGGTCATTAGGCAGACAAATGCCTTCCTGTGGTGGTAAAGATGACCTGGAAAAAAGCAAAGTAAGAGAAGAGTCTGGGAAATTAAAGGTACTATTCAGGCAGTGGGTTCAGTGGTAAGCGTCCCTGATTTCTAGCAGACCCTGCTGGAGAGTATTTTATAGCCTCCACCCCAGGCTGCTATTCACTTAACAACCTGTTTTCTGGCTGAGTGTGAATTGACCAAAGAACTCAAGATTCTTCATAGAATAATTCTAGAATGCCATATGAAAAGTTTATGAGTGATGGCTTCTGAGGAGAGAACTGGAAGGAGACTCTAATGTTTAATATTTTGTACCACTTGATTTTTTTACTTTGTGCTTACATAGTATTTTTCCATTGAAAATAGTTGGTTTAAAATAGTTGATAGAAGAAAAACTTGCAAAATTGTAATCCGCTTCTCACAAACCAAACAGAATTTAAAAATTGCACTTGGTATTTTCTTTACCAAAATGATCCATTATTTATGTGTTTGAGGGCATAGGGGTTTGAAGAAAGATTAAGAAAAAACTTTCAGGAGAATCCAAGATGGCGGCATAGGTAAACACCTACACTGCTGCCTCACACAACAATTTCAAAACTACAACTAAAAGACAGAACGGACATCATCCAGAACCACAGGAAAGCTGGCCGAGTGGAAGTTCTACAGCTAGAGGGAAAGAGAGGGGCTCACAGAAACCCAGAGGAGCTGCAAAAAGCTGAGGTACAGAGACGCGCGCGAGGAGAGAGCGGGTGCCGGAGTGCCTGGCTGGTTTTCTCTGGCAGGAGGGAAACGGAGACTCTCAAAGGCATTGAACCCCTTATCTTACGACACTAAACCCTAGATCCAGCTGAAACTCATACGGGGGGAGTTTGGACTGTGAAAAGGGAGAAGTGCACGGAAATTTAGGGGAGTCGCAGAAGATCAGGTCTGCTCTCCCACGCGCACTGTGCTGCACGGAGGACAGACTGCTGATTGTGCTGCTGGCTTTCGTGAGTGGACGGGAGACAGACCCTCCCAACTGTGCCACTTCTGACTCCACTGGGCCCCTGTTTCGGGTGAAACCCTGGGGACCTAGACTCGTGTGGTCCTGGTGCGCAGGGAAGCTGGAAAGGCAGCGGTTAGAGGCACTGCGGGCGGGCGCACAAGGACCTCTCCAGGGATTACCCAGTCATGTGAGACTCAGGGGCCGTGGAGGGCGGGGCCGACTGGAAGGCAAGGCGGTCCCTTAAGCCCTGAGACTCCACCCATCCCAAGCTCAACAGAGGCTTCTGCGGCTTTGCGTCTGGTATCATAAGGCTGAATCCAACACAGAAGTTTCCCCAGCATAGTGAAAATGCCGAGACAAGGGAAGGGATTACAAACAAAAGAAATGGAGGAAAAAAAAACGACTGGATATAGAGTTCAAAACCACGCTTATAAGGTTTTTCAAGAATATGCTAGAAAAGATGGATAAATTTAGTGAGACCCAAGAGGAGATGAAAAAGGACCAACTAGAGATGGAAAAGGTCCAACTAAAGATGATAAAGGACCAAATAGAAATTAAACATACACTGACTGAAATAAAAAATATTATACAGAGTCCTAACAGCAGACTAGAGGAAGGCAAGAATCAAATAAAAAATTTGAAATAGAAGCAGACAACATTCAACTGGAAAAGCAAGAAGAGAAAAGAATCCAAAAATGTGAAGATAATGTAAGGAGCCTCTGGGACAGCTTCAAGCATACCAACATCAGAATTGTGGGGGTGCCAGAAGAAGAGAGAGAGCAAGATACTGAAAACCTATTTAAAGAAATAATGACTGAAAACTTCCCACATCTGGTAAAAGAAATAGACTTACAAGTCCAGGAAGCACACAGAACCCCATATAAAAGGAATCCAAAGAGGACCACACCAAGACATATCATAATTAAAATGCCAAGAGCAAAAGACAAAGAGAGAATATTGAAAGCAGCAAGAGAAAAACAGTTTATTACCTACAAGGGAGCACCCATACGACTGTCAGCTGATTTCTCAACAGAAATGATGCAGGCCAGACGGGAGTGGCAAGAAATATTCAACGTGATGAATAGCAAGAACCTACAACCAAGAATAATCTATCCAGCAAAGCTAACATTCAGAATTGAAGGGCAGATAAAGAGCTTCACAGATAAGAAAAAGCTAAAGGAGTTCATCCAAAGCAGTATTATATGAAATGCTGAAAGGTACTCTTTTTGAAGAGGAAGAAGAAAAAGGTAAAAGACAAAAAATTATGAACAACAAATACATATCTATCAACAAGTGAATCTAAAAATTAAGTGAATTAAAAATTTGATCAACAGAATGAACTGGTGAATATAATAGAATCAGGAGCACGGAAAGGGAGTGGACTGATAATTCTCAGGGGGAAAGGGGTGAGGGGTGTACAGGGAGAGACTGGACAAAAATCATGCACCTATGGATGAGATAGATCAATGGGAAGGAGCTAAGGGCAGAGGGAGGGGTGGGAGCTGGGTGGAGGGGTGCTATGGAGGGGAAAAAAGAGAAACAAATGTAATAATCTGAATAATAAAGATTTAATTTAAAAAAAAAACTTTCATTTCCCATGGAGGACAACTTTGGGAGAAAGAAGGTGACTTCCCATTTATGCCTGTGAATGGATGGACTCTCCCTGGAGCAAGCAGGAGTCCTCCTCACTATTTGAAGTATGTGCTAATGGTACAGCCAGTGCCCAACACCCTCAAGTCTGTTATGAAGCGCCGTGAATTTGAGTGGATGCTCAGTGGAGACAACCCTTTCTTAAAGAATGATTAAAACAAGGGCAGATTCGAGATTTTCATTAAGAAGAAAAACTTAAGACTTTCTGGGAAAGGAATTTTATTTTTGTACTTAAAAAAAAAAAATCTCAAGGAAATTTCTTTCCTTTCATCCCTGTCGTGGGTTGAATTGTTTCATCCCTCTCCCCACAAAAAAAGATTATGTTGAAGTTCAAACCCCCTAATGCCTGAAAATGTCACCATGTTTGGAAATAGGTCTTTACCAAAGTAATCAAGTTAAAATTAGAGCCTTAAATTGGGCTCTAATCCAATATGGCTGGCATTCTTATTAAAAGGGGAATTTGAACAGAGACCAACATAGAGGCAAGATGACGTGAGGAGACATGGGGAATGCCTGTAGAGAAGGCAGCGATTGGAGTGAAGATACCTATGGGACTGCCGAGCTGGGAGAGGCCAGGAAGGATCCCCTCCAGCAGGTTGCAGAGGGAGCGGCCCTGCCAGCACCTGGCTTCCAGGCTCCCAGCCAACAGAATTGTGAGACAATGGATTTCTGTTGTTCTAAGCTACCTAATTTTGGGAACTTGGAATGGGGTATGGCAGCCCCAGGAAACTCATACAAAACCTCTCTGTAGTTCTGACGTACAGATACTGTGGCCTCAGCCTCAAATCCAAGGCCTCACTATTTGTCTCATTACTTATATCTATTTATTTTTATTGATTTCAGAGAGGAAGGGAGAGGGAGACAGAGGTAGAAACATTAACAATGAGAGAGAATCATTGATCAGCTGCCTCTTACACACCCCAATCTGGGGATGGAGCTCACAACCTATGCATGCTCCTCGATTGAGAATCGAACCATAACCTCCTGGTTCATAGGTCGACGCTCAACCACTGAGCCACACCAGCTGGCATTGCCTCATTACTTTTATTTCCCTTATACTGACCGCACCTCCACGCCTTTGCTCAATACGTCTCCATGCTTAGAAGGCCCCCGGGGTCTTTGTGGCTTTCTTGACCTTCGTAGCCTGTGTGGCTATAGACTTTGTGGCTGTAGACTTTGTGGCTCATCCTCAAATCTCAGCGTGGAGGCATCTACTTGAGCAGGCAAAGGGCCCATTCCCTGCTATCCCCTCTCCCTCCCTCCTTCCATGGCTGCACCTGTCCCCACTGCTAAAATTGTCTGTCTGCGAGTCTGTCCAGCCCAGTGGACAACTACTCCCTCCAGGGCAGGGACCACGAAGTCTTCAGCTTTTACTCCCAAAGCCTGCCCCTGAGCAGGGCACAGCTCCGTGAGTCCTCCTGCTGACCTGGCCCTGCGCGCTGCTGGTGGATCCCTGTCTCCCTGTCAAGAGAAGCAGACCACTTCCAAGTGTCTTCCAAGGAAGAGGCTGCGCCCAGAATCTAAGCAGCCAGCATGACTAGAAAGGAGAGACATTAGGACCAGGAAAAGCCAGGTCCATTTCTAGCACTTTCATTACTATTACTCATCCCTGCTCAGAGAAAGCCCCTGAGGGATGAGAGTTCAGAGGGGCAAGCAGGAGCCTGGAGTGGCATCAGGCCTGGGTTATACATCTGCACGGGCTGGGCTATTTTTACCCCCTTTATGTCTTCCTTGTCTACATGTGTATCTGCCTTGATTGCATTTGGTCGTAAGTTTCTTTGGAGTTGTAACCTCCACTTCAGAGAGTGTCGTCAGCGTCCCCTGAGATCGGAGTAAACGATGGCTGAATGGAAACCGCAAAACCACGAGACCGAACAAATGGGTAAATGGGGAAGAAGGCTCTGGAAGAAGTAGGTGGTCTCATTCCTCACTCCTTTATTATGAGGCCAAAAGAACATGTTTAAAGGACTAATTATTTTGAAAGGATTAAAAACAAAAAGTGGGAAATAAAAGCCCTATTTTTCTTATGAAAGAACATTTTCTCTTGATTATCCACAAATTATAAGACAACATATATTAGCATGCTATTTCATTAACAAATGACAGTCCATTCTCCACAGTGAAGGAATAAAGAAAAAGTTCACCTAATAAGAGAGGTTAGCTCCTAATTAGGATCGGGCTGCAGAATTTGCAGGGTGTAATTTTCCACTGCAAATTGTTCTCGGGTTGACCTTGGCTGGTATTAAGGACATGGGTTTGAAAACACATCTTTCCTTTGCCAGCACGTCCCCACAAAGCACCAGTGCCGTCCACAGACGATTACTGAGTCTGTTTCCATCACCCAGCCTCCTGCTCCCTCCTTGCCCTGCTATTCACTCTAGCTTTAAGGGATCTTCTGGAAGAGAATTTAACATTTACTGAGTACTATGAGGTAGCAGAAAAGACACAGAACTTGGAGTCAGACAGGCCTGGTAGCAAACTACAACTTTAACTTTTACTGCCAACTATATGCTGATCTCAAAATTGTCATAGGGGTTCAATATTAGGGACCAGTGGGGGATCAGTATAAAGCAAGTGCCCACGTATGTTATTTCCCTACTGTTTCAAGTCTTCTCAGCAACTTTCTGAGGCTGGCATTCCTCCTCATTCTGCGCTAAGACACCCAGAGAAGCTATATAAGTCTCTCAAGGACATGGACCTAATATATCGAGAGGAATTTGAACCTCTGACCCAGAAGTGTCTATCTAACCCAGTCACTCTGTCCAACAAGTGCACTGACCTTGAAAATTGGCTGCTTCGAGCTCACATATGGAATGTGGGCTCCCCAAAATGCAGGCACTAAGCACAGTGGCTGTCCATGTCCTCCACCCTTCGCAACTCAAAAATTTAGTCTGGGAGTGGAGGATGGAGCAGCTGATGAGGGCCTGGCACAGATCTGTCTGTCTCAAACCCTATCTCCTCACTGCGCTGTCATGGAGGACAGCCCTGCTTGCCCTGATATCCCAGTGACTTCTAAAGAGATTAATGTTCTTTATTTCCAAGACACCACCACCACCTGCCCTCCCACCTCATCCCACCTTCTTCCCCCAAATACCCTGGAGGTCCCAGGTATGCTTGATCTGTGTGTAGCTGAGGTGGTGATTTCATAATGAGGCGAGGATCAGAGCTTTATACAGTCACTTCTTCCACATTGATTGCTTCCCCACATGAATAGGAAAACCTGGTGGAAAAGTTCTATAAATGCACACCAAGCAGTCCAGCTTCCTAAGTCAGCACTTTGGAAAACTTTGGGGCTTTGAAAATTTTCCAATGGTTCCTGAGATGTCAATGTGACTTTCAGAGACCAGGCAATGGCTGGAGGTCAGGGAGGGGGAGGGAGGGAACAAGGATTCTGAGCCCAGTCCACGTATGCTCTCATATTACTACAATTAGTAGATATCTGGGAAATTCTGTGAGAAAGATATCTTGAAAATAGGATTAATAGTATATTTTAGGACTTCAGACTTTTCTTAATCCCTTTAGGGTTTTTCCCTTCCTTTCCCCTAAATGGACCCTACCTTCCTGGCTGCCTGAGAACTATCATTAAGAAAGAAATTTCAAGAAAAATAAGTCAAAAATCTCTAAGATTTAGTGATAAAAAATTGCAATATAGGAAAGCAGAAGGAATGAAAAATAAAAATGGGGAAATAATTTGTGTTAGTTCTTATGACATGATAGGTATTGTAGATCTTTTCATAAACACTAAGTGTGAGAGTCTTAACACGCCAGTGTGTTCTGAAAGGGAAAAGATTTGCACTTTCTTCTTATATCTTAAAAGAAATTGTACATGGGGGGTGGGGAGGGCAATAGGGGGAAAATAATAAATAAATAAATAAATAAATAAATAAATAAATAAATAAGGAATTGTACACATTTTAGCAATCCTCCTTTGGTTAAAAAATGACTTTTATGAATCTCATTTTGAAATTTATAAGGTGTGACTTAAAGCATTCTGACTTTTAGCAAATCCTCCAATTGCACCTGAATGGATATTATTTACTTCAGAGTAATGGCAGTAGACTGTTCTTATTTCAACAATGCAATTGCCCACAGGCTTTTGAAACTTCCTTTCAGAATTCCCTTCAGAACTTGAGGTACATTATCCTCAGTGGTGGCAAACATTTGTTCTCTGAAAGAGAATTTGATTTCTTGAATAGCCAAAAATTAACAAGGTCAGTCAGGTAAAAACAGCTTTGGTAAAAAACAAAACAAAACTATGATTCTGGAGTAATTGATTCTGAAAACAGTATCCCAAAGAGGAGTTTGAAAAAGTGTTTCACACAAAGGCAGCCTATGGGATCAGGAGTTTACCTTCCAAAGATGGATGAAGTCATTCTCTTCTCTTTTTGAGCTTAAATCGTAGTATTCAGGCTCAAGCTAGCTTTTGCTAGCTGCTTTTCACAAAGTTTTAATTAGATATGTACAACTTGATGGCATGATTTCCCCTTTCGCCTGGCCTCAGTCATTTTTTTTTCCATTTAATGTAGAAAATTAGTTATCTTAGAACCCACAGAACTAATTAGCCAGTAGTGGGGCCACTGTAGATTTGCTACGTAGACTTACTCTTCAGTGTACAACATTCTTTGACATTCATAAGCTCTTAAGATGAGTGCGAAATTATAACTTTACCATGTTTCTGGTGCCAATAGCATGTGGAGGTTAGCCACATGCTATTGGCACCATGCTATTGGCTCCTCTCCTCTCTAATTTGGAAGCTTGTTAGGAGACATTCACTTCAGAAGAGCTCAACCATTCATGTTATCAAGTGCTAATGTCTGCCATCCCATAACAAGGGCTGAGGAACAAAATCGTTCTACACTCACAATGTTTGTAAATGCCTTTTGCTCCGTTCCTGTGGCAACTTTTCCATATCACAGTTGGTAGATAACGCAAGAAAAGGGACCAAGTCAGTTCCAAATGATGGTCTCTCTGGACTCATTTGTGGCCTCTGTTCACCTCCATATGGTCCGAGCCTGCCCCTTTTCTCCAACAGAAAAGAAAGCAGGTAAGCATCTTCCCTGCTCCACCAGATGCTGAGGCTCCGCAGTAGCAGGCTGAGATGGGATCTTGGTGTTTGGGAACACAGTGGAGTCACCCAGGCTACGAGGGGTGCCTGTTCTACAGAGGTCAGCTGTCCCCAGCCCATCTGAAATTGGCATCAGACTAAAACAGGGTGTGTGTTCCCTTAGGCCATATTGCAGGAGAGCTCTCGGAGGAGGAGCCTCAGGCATCTTAGAAAACCCAAGTTACGAGGCACAGGGAGCTGCTTGCAAAGAGCCTTTCAGATGGCAGCTCCTAAGTGCAGGTGTCCTACTTACTGACCCAGCTGGATATTTGGGACTGGGGGGTCCATGTTTCCCTCCCCTGGTCAAGAAGGAGGATGAAGGACTCCACACTGGCCTCTTATTAATGTGAGTGTTGACCTTTGTCCCTGCTGTTTACGTAGGGATTTTTATTTGATTCACATAACTTAGTTATTAATGTCATGTATGTAAACTGAGTGCATTACTTAGAGATTAATATGAGTGTTTACCTTTGTCCCTGTTATTTACCTGAAGATTTCTATTTGAGTCATATAACTTTTTAATGTCATATATGTCATTGATGTATATTTTTTATTTATGTAATCAAAGATTTCTGCTCCTAGATTTTAAAAAGCTGTTATATTTATCTCTTTTAAGTGATTTCATTGAATTATTAAACACCCAGGATGACTTACTAAAATAGGAAGAGAAGAGAGGTTATTCTTCTAAAGTAGTCTCAAACTATTTCCCAAGGAAGATGAAGAATGTAAGTTAGATTCTGAATTAAATCCCTAAGTTTGCAATGTTTCTACATGGTACATTCTAGTGACAAATTTGCTACCACTTTGAAACACACAGAATCTGCTTTGGAAAATGGGTTTTGCCTGGAGTCAATATTTTTCTGTAGGATCACATGGCCTGCCTGTGGTGGTTGGCTGCCTAAGAGGTAAAGAAAGAGAGAATATCAAAGAAAATTAAAGCTAAACTAGAAAGATGATATCCTATGGTCCTTTTTTTCTCGGGCTCCCCCATCCTCCCCCCTCCTTGAGAAACTGACAGTAACTTAAATAAATGTTGTTTCTACAGATAACTCTAATAATTTGTCATAGTATTGTCTGCAAATTTTATTGAGAGACATCTGATTGCAAAACACTCTCCTCCCACTCTGCCCACATCAAAACGCCCTGTTTTTGATACCTATAAATGTGACTTTAATTTAAGAGAATAAAATATAGACTCACCAAATGTTCCTGTATCATTGCCTTTCCTTTGTTCTCTCTCTCTTTCTCCTTTTTATTTTTGAGTTTTGGAGGTAAGAGAAAGAATGGGTAGGTCTTATGTAAAGAAAGTAATGATAAAAAAAAAATCACTAACTCTGAGTGACACAGGTCAAATTTCTCTGTACACTGGCAAAGAAATACAGGGTCACTGCCAAAACCACAGAGTAAAGTCTCCTAAAAATCCCCTCAGACAGCCCTGTTTCAGAGTTAAGCCTTTTCATTTATATTTGGACAACCACCTGTTGACTTCTACTAGAGCTTGTCAAGGGCGGATAGATGGTGGGAACTGGAGCATAATTAGCCCATTTAAAGGGCTTGATAGTCCCCTTTGAAGAGGTTGCCATTATTTTCAATGGAGCCTAGTCAAGGCTCATAAGATCAAAACATGAAAAACAAAGAGGGAAGAGTTTACTTGGGGCAGGGTCCTGCTCTCCTCTTGTGATTATCATGGCATTCTCAGGCCATCATTTTAATCCAGGAATTGATTAGGTCAGTCTTTACAATGCATTTCCAAGTCCTAAAATGCAATGGTCAGAGCCAGGGAAAAGACAAGGGAGAAAATCCATGCTGGACGTGGAGGACACAGCAGAAGGGCCTGCTCCAGGGCTCCTGCTAAGGGCGCACATTGTCCAGGGCAAGGTCTGCTTCTGCCAATGAGGAATGGAGGAGGAAAGCAAAACGAAGCCAGAGGGAAGAGAACAGAATGCAAAGCATGCTTCAGTTAGGAAAGTCTCCTTTAACTCAAATCTCAAGCTTATGATGGGAAAGTTGTCCATCACAGAGTAGTATCTTTGGTGAGTAACAGATAGAATGACCTCATTCTCCAGCCTGCCTGAATCATATCATGTCACAAGTATTTTGTGAGTGTCAATCATATTCTAGATCCTAATGAAACTCAATAATGAATCCATCATGGATCCTGCCCACATAAAATTGTATCTTGTCAATCATCCTTAATAATCCTTAAAAGAGACAAGAAGATAAAATTCAAAACTATATGGGCATTTTTACAGAAGAAAAAAAAACATTCTGATGTCTCTCATTAGAAATACTACCTTAGTCAATTCAACAGCATAAGCAGTGGATGGTGTACTTTATTTACCAACTAACATTGATTGTACAACTCTGCAGAACCAGAATTATGTAAAGGACTAAGAGGCATAGAGGCAGCGTGGGTGAGAAAGCCAGTCTTACCCTTCCTCCCCTCTGCACTGTGACATCTTGACAGGCGTGAGCTCCCAGCTCTACCATCTTCCTCCTATGGCTCTACTTCCCCCTTCAACAAGTCACTCATTTCAAAGCTGTTTCTGTTCTCATCTGCCCTGTGCAGGGACTCTGCACAGCTTGGAATTCATGGGGCTTCACTCTCATCCAGATCTACCCAGCCAACTCCCGAACCCAGTTGATTTGTCCCTACCCTCAAAGTCAACACAGTCAATCCTAAATTGGGGTGTCTGTGAAATGCTAAGGGAACATAGAGAGTACATATTTGATTTTTGCTGGGAAAGAAACAAAGGCTTCTATATTCTCAATTAAATATAGGATCTATTACAACTAGTCCTGAGATTGGGCAAAACAGGGTTTCATTGGCACTATGGTTGCCCATCAGATACTCAGTTCCTCAGATTTGTCTTTCAATTTTCCAGTCAGCCAGCTAAAAGTAGTGTTTGGCTTCCAAAGCAGACAGTAAACACACATAATATCTCAACACAACAGGGTAGGTAGCCTATAACAGAGGAAGGTGCTCAGCACAGCAAAGGAGAGTGATTTTCCACCTGCCACTTATTCCCACCTCACTTCACTGCCTTGCTAGCCTATCCCTCATCTACAGATCCCATCCCTGTTATCCACTCTGCGGGCCACTGCCAGATTGTTCTGTCCAAAAGGCCATTTGTACCTTGTCCCAAACAGACTCTAATAAAAAAAGATGGGAATACTAACAAGGTTTAACTGAGAAGAGTTTAATGAAGGGACTGTGCAGAAGTAGAACAGGGTCGCAGCAACTAGGGACTAGCTAGAGTAAGAAGCCCTTACCACTCCCAGATCTAAAAGGGCAAGGAGAGGGGGACCTCTAAATTGGTGAGAATTAAGGCTGTAAAAGAGGGGATGCCCCCCAGATCTTAGAGAACACAACCACCATCGAAGGCATGGCAGGAAGAGGACAAGGCAATAAACAGTCTGATCTCTTGCTTCCTCCCCACTCCATTGTCCTAAGGCTGTGCCTCTGGTTAAACTCAACCAGTAGCTAATGGGAGTCCAGCTTCCTCCATGATACTCTGAAGAAATTTAATGTCTGGAGCATAGAACAGGGTGGAAAGGGTAGAGCATGGATCTGCTGGGGGAGGGTGGTTGGGAGTGACATGCAAATAACTAGCACACAGTTACATAAAATTGTTCAGAAACTTTCAATCCAATGGACATTTATTGACTAATCAAGGATGCATGTTGCCATAATAATACTTCTGATTTATACAGACCTGAAGCAACTTTCTCTTATGTATATTATCTCACTTACTCACTTTACAGATGGTGAAAATGAATTTCAGTTAGATTATGTCTTGGCCAAGGACTCACAACTAATAATAACAGTGTCAACATTTGAACTCAAGTTCATGTGATCTGAAAGTCCATATGCTCTACTCAGGAAAGGTGCACCTGTGGCAGAACTTGGTGGTTGGTGGGATGTGGGGAAGGGAGAGAAGGAGAAGTCTGATAATGTCTTTTAGGAGTAGACACTGTTGGTTTTGAGCATAATGAGGCCATGGCCTAAAATGGGAAACCCAAGAGGAACAGATAAGTTTCCGAAAGTAGGTGGCTGTGTCAGCATGCAATATGAATGTAGATTTGGAGGATCTGGAGGTCTCAAAAGAGAAGTAAATGTTGATAACCATGGGAATGGGTTGATGGCAGATACAATGGGGGTAAAGGGCATCACCTAGGGAGGTTGCTGCAGTATATAGGCAGGGCTTTTCAAGATCCCTGACCTCAGCAGTTCCTCATTACACAGACCCCTCCTCCACTCCACACACTTCAACATTCCTTTTCACTGATTCCAGAGACAAGCCCCCCTCTCTGGTTAAACCCACCTGCATTTCCAAACTCTGCCTTGCCTACACCCCACTCCTCTTTCACAAACATGGTGGCTTGGCTGGTGGCTCCTTTTCTTGACTCTTATGAGTCCCCACATCTCTTCCAAACAGCACAGGGTGTTTTCTTATAAGAAAACAAGAAACTTAAATGGACCCAGAATTAGGTACTCATATATGTTGGATGTAGATGGCTCCACAAAAATGTTAATCCAATCAGTTGCTCATTTTAGAAGTAGCCAACCATCAGTAAGGCCAACTTTCTTATTTGATTCAAATTAGCTCAACAGTTTGGACTAGTTTGTACATCAAAAGAGCACTCCAGCCTGGCCAGAGTGGCTCAGTGTTTAAGCATTGACCTGTGAACCAGGAGGTCATGGTTCGATTCCTGGTCTAGGGCATATGGGCTCTATCCCCAGTGTGGGCCTGCAGGAGGCAGGAAATCAATTATTCTTTTTCACCATTGATGTTTCTATCTCTCTTTCTTTCTCCCCCTTCCTATCTGAAATCAATTAAAAAATATTTTTTAAAAAGGAGCAGTCCAAAAATAGTAGTGGCAGCATCATTGGAATATAAGGATGAACTTGCAAAGGGAATACTGTATATGAAAAGGGACAACCCTTATTTAGATAGATAGTACAATGGCTAGAGGCATAGTGAGCTTGGGAGTCAGATTGTCCATGTTAAAATTCTGCCCTAACACCTAGCAATTTAGGGCAAGTTACTTAATCTTTCTCAGTTGACTTTACTTGTAATAGTGGTACCTATTGCATAGATTTGTCAAGCAGATCAAGGTAGACAGTGTTTAACCAGCACCTGACAGGTAATATGGCCTTAATAAATGTTAGATATCACTGTTGTAATTAGTTTTAGCCATAGACTCCAGCTTATTACAGCTAGAAGAAACTTCACAGAAAATCTAATCTAATCATTCATAGATGTGAAAATGGATGCTCAGGTGGAGCTCAGATATCATAAAACAAGGCTGTGTTCTTTCCACTGCCCGGAAGTATTCAACTGTAAGGATGATGGTTTGTACCTCTACAGGCCCGTGCTTTCACTTGTAATACAAGTAGTAGGGCAGAGTAATCTAGATCTTTAAAATCTGAAGAAACTCAATCTTCATATTATAAAATCCAATCCTTTATATTATTATAAATACTGTTAAATTGATTAAATATGAAAAATACTAATGTAACATTTAAAGCAAATTTTCATAAAGCTAGTTTTACACTGGTTTATAATCACCAAAATTATTGCTAGTGATCCTAATTCATATCAATGGTTATGGGAATAGCAAATACAAATATATGGAGATACGTTTAGAGTTAGAAATCATTGGAGCATTCTGATTTTTGGTTTTGTTAGACCCTATCTAAGTCACAGGAAAACACTTGTAATGAAAATGTCCACCTATAGAGGGCAAACTTATACTGCTGGCATTCTGTCCTTGAGTGTCCTTGCAAACAAATGTCACTGGGGATGGAGATGAAAGTGAAATTTAAAGAAGGAAAGCAAGAAACATAAATAGGTCCAGAAATAGCATTCTCACATAAACTTATAATGAAAAAAAGAAACCCCATGGAATTTCACAAAATACTTAGTCTGATTCATCTGCACAAACACCTCATGGAATTGCACTGAATGCATTATTCAAAATATATTTCTGGAGTCCCTACAATGTAGCACCCTCCTTCCCCAGGCTTGGAGTGGGGAAACAGATTCCTGTCTTGAGAGCCCTGACAGGGGCCTTCCACAGGCAAAGTTGTCCCTGATTTCGCAGATGAGGACACAGAAAGCTCAGGCATAGCGGATAATGGCAGTAGAGGCTGGAGCCCCACTCTTTGGATTCCAAGTTTTGTCTCTGCCATTCTGTGCTGCCTCCAACATAAGGCAGAACACAACAAAATGATCCAGGATCTGGGGACAGTGGGATTTCTCATTCATAAGGGAAACCCAGCCGCTTTTTCTAGAGCCTTTCTGAATAGAGAGGCCTCAGCTGCCCCAGCTCATGCAGATGAACTCCCTAACCACAGGGCGGGGTGGGCTTGGGGGTTAGAGGGGGGTGGGGGTGAGAGAGTAGTCTTAGAGAGCAGCTCAGGGTTTTCTATAGCCTCCGGGGAAGCTGGTTTATTAACAAGGAAACATCTTTCTATATCATCCAAACTTTGTAAATGTATTTAATTAGAACAGTATTAAATGCCTGCTTAAACATATAAAGAGAGTAAACTCATTTTTTGTTCCTTTCAAGAGTTCCCTATTCCAGACCTATTCCTGTGGATTTACATATATGTGGATATGTGAGTGTGCATAGAGAATTTTCTTCACCACTTCACATAGCCTTCTGTCAATGTATCTTTTTTCATTTAACAATGTACCTTGGAGAGCTTTATGTATCTAAGCCACTCCGTTCAAATGGTATAATTTGGATGTACCATTCCCCTACTGGTGGGTGGTTAGGTTGTTTCTGCCTTTCACAATTATTATAAATTGTAGTTCTGTAATGAAATCCCTTTACATGTAATTGTGCACATGTGCAAGTATCTCTGAGTGATAAATTCCTAAAAAAGATAAAAGTTTTTGAGAAAGCATAAAAATACATTTTAAAAATTTTATAAATACAGTTAACCCCTCCCCACCCCCCTCCCCCACCACACACACACACACACACACACACACACACACAAAGACTGAACTGATCTTTTTTGTTGTCTTTTGTTGGCTCTTTCTATTAACTCTCTATTCTCATTCTGTACTCTGGGTCACATTTATGCCATGTTCTAACTTTATTCTTGAAGTCTTCCTTCTCTCTCTTTCTCCCACACTCAGTTCATTAGAAAGCCCTGCTAGATTTACCTTCAAATATGTCCAAAATTCAAACTCTTCTTGCCATTTCTGCTTTTGTCACCTGGTCAGAGCCGCTGTCCTCTCTCTCCTGGATCCCACAATAGCCTCTGACACAGTTCCCTGCTTCTGCCCTTGCCTCCTTCAAACTGTTCTCAACACAGCAGTCAGAGTGACCCTATCAAAACCAAGTCAGATGATTGTACCCCTCTGCTCAACACCCGACAACACATCCTTACTTCATACAGAGTAAAGTCCTCTCAGAGACCTCCAAGACCCTATGTGTTCTGCCTCTCTTGGCTTTGCTCCTCTGTTCTTCTTTTCTCCACTCCCTTCTGCTCCAGAAACTGGCCTTCTTGCTGGTTGGCCTTCAACGTGAGCATTCCAAGCACACCCTTGCCTACAGATCTCCACTCCAGTGATCCTATGCATCTGGACATCTGCTCCACTAACTCCTTCACCTCCTTCATCTCTGCTCACGTTTCACTGTTTCAGCAAAGCCACCCTGACATCCTCATTTAACACTGCAAACAACTCTTACCCACACCCAGCATCTTTGCTCCTTCCCCCCCCCACAGTACTTACAACCCTCTCCCCTACTATGGAATGAACTTTTTTTATGACATTCATTGCCTATATGCTCCTCCTATCTGAATGTAAGTGCCACATGGGTAGAAATCTTTGCTGTTTTGTTTACTGAAAAGTCCTCATACACAAAGCAGTACATGATACACAATAAGTGCCCAGTAAATATATCTATTGAGTTGGAACTGTCCCTTCTCCCCATTGCAATTATAAATAGCATCCCAGGGGTGTGGTTTTGACAGTGGCATTCCTTGGTAGATGATGTTTTCCTTTGTATCAAAAAAGAAAATATGGAAAAATTGGACATTATCAAATTTTAAAACCTGTGCTATGTTAGATCCCAAAAAAAGAGATAAAAACAATTTGGGAAGAAAATATTTGCAAATAATATATTCATGAAAGGACTTGTATAAGTAGCACATGTAAATAACTCTCAAAATGCAATAGTAAAAGAGAAGGACCCAATTTAAAAATGCATTAAGAACATGAACAGACATTTTATTGAAGGGAATATAGAGATGGCAAATAAGCACATGGTGAGATATTCAACATCATTAATCATTAGGGAGATGCAAATTAACAGCATACCAATATTAGACTGTCACAAAATAAAATGATGATAACATCAAAAGCTGGCAAAGATGTGGAGAAACTAGATTGCTCATACTTCATTGATAGGAATGTAGAATGGTACACTCACTCTGGAAAATAGTTTGGCAATTTCTTTTAAAACTTAAAAATGGACTTCCCATACAACCATGAAGTTGTATTCTTGGATGTCTAGCCCAGAGAAATGAAAACATAACAAAAATGTGTATACAAATGTTCATAGTGTCTGTATACATAATATCCCCAAACTGGAAACCACCCAAATGCCTTTTATTGGCTGAATGGTTAAACAAACTGGGGTACTGAAATATCATTTAGCAATAAAAAGAAATGAGGTATTGATGCATGTAACCACTTGAATGAACTTCAAGGGAGGTATGCTGAGCAAAAGCACCAATCTCAAAGGTTATGTCTTATATGATTCCATTTATATAAAATTCTAAAAATAGCAAGATTATAGAGCTATAAAACAGATTAGTTGTTACAAGGGACTAGAGATGGGGTGGGAGAAGGAACAGGTGTGGCTATAAAGGGTAGTATGAAGAAAACTTGAAGTGATGTTAAGCTCTGTATCTTAATTAGGATGGTGGTTACACTAAGTTAAACAGGTGACAAAACTGCATATAATGAAAGAGGGTGGGTAAGGAGGGTGAGGAGGAGCACATGTATAATTGGAGAAACCTGAATAAGTTCTGTAGATTGTACCAATATTAACTTCTTGGCATTGAAATGTACTATATGTTATACAAGATGTTAACACTGGGCAGGCTGGGTGAAGGGTGCACCAGGCTTCCTGTACATTTCTTTGCAATGTCCTATAAATCTATAATGATTTCAACATGAAGCTAAGAAAAGCTTCAAGAAGAAATCCAGGCCAGCGAGAAAGCTCCTCTCCTTTCAGCCCAGAGATATTTCTAGTCCTAGGTTTTGTGAGCATATTTGCCCCTTGAGTTACTCTCATTATTTTCAATACGCATAACCCCTTTTTACTTGGTCTTACTTGCTAAAAGTTCCAATCACTTTTCAAGGGAAAGTCTGGGAATGCTTTATTTCTGAGTGGTTCTGGAGAAATTACTCAGCATACTGTCCTTCAGCCTTCCTTTGGAACATGGAGAAGTGCCACCTGACCCCTTCCTCACAGAAATTCTGAGGAACACCAATCCATAAAAATTCCAACAGACTCCTCCCATGCTGAACTCTTAGAGCAGCTGGGAACCAGGGAGGCACTTCCTGCCACTGAGAGCCTTCCACGCTCTGCTCCCTGCACAGGTGCTTCCAACACTGAAACAACCTGAGAGTTGGTTAGGTTTCAGCTCATTCTAGAAAGATGTGAGGGCCTCGGTAAGCTGCAACATTGCTGATCACTGGATAATTGCTGTAGTTATCCTACTATAATAAAGATGTAATATGCAAATGGTTGTGATGCCTTGATGTGTAACTACCAACTACGTAACGACTGGACCACAGATCCGAAGGAGGGTGGGGCATTGAGCTACAAGCGGGTGGCAGAGAGCTACAGGAGGGGGCAGGGCAGCAAGCTATGAGGAGGTTGGGAGGAGAGGAGACGGGGGAGCTATAGGAGGGTGGGATAGCAGGCAGAGAACTCCTGGAGGGCAGCAGCTAGCTACTGGCCCACATATGCGTGCGCAGGGCTACTAGTAGAATTATAATCATTAGAGTATAATAATACTGTTAGATATTATGAGTCTACAGTAGGTTTATACCTTTCCTCCAATTTCCAATTAGTCAAACTGAGTGTGATTTTTGAAAGTTATTTTTAAATGCATAAATTAATTGTTTAGTAAATAGAGTTTTTAAAATAAACATACTCAGCTATTTTGAGCCATTTTTCTCCGACTTTGACCAATCAATTTTCAGACCATTTTGTACATGTCGGTGTCAACTTTTTTTGCAAAACGTTACTCATCCTCTCTTTTTCTTCATCACAGTAACATTCCTTTCTTACTCTCACACTTTCTCTGGAGCATATCCTCACTAAACAAATTTGCTGTGTCACTGCCACTTTTGCACTTCGCTGGAATACAACATTATTTGCTGGTCACTCATTAACCACTGAAACCCAGGCATGATTGTTCCCAATGCATCTTAATAACCATTCTTAGACAGGTGTCACAAAAGCTCCGAATCAGTAAAGAGGGTAGTACTGGCTGGGCAGGTGTTATACGATACAGTGCCTTTGAACAAATTAGAAAAAAAGCACCTTCTCTGGGTAGGACACTGGACTGAGTCCCTGCTGAATTTCACTCTTGACTTTTCCAGGTGGGACACAATCTCCAGAACTGGACCCTGCAGTTTAGAACAAGTCCAGAAACACAAGCTGAGCTCCCCCTAGCCTTTACACTGGCTCTGTCACGGACTTGCAGTGTTTCTAAAGGCAATCACTTTGACCCTTGTATAACAAATTTTTTTTCCTGAGTCCCAGTAAAAGCTTTACAATATTTAAGACATCAGGTTTTAGAAAACGCATCATTTTATATATATATATATATATATATATATATATATATATA
>JAAGEH010000018.1:34756190-34824218 GCA_011751065.1 Lasiurus cinereus
TTTTTTTTTTTTTTTTTTTTTACTTGTCACCATGATAGTGGTGCCAATACTAAGTGGGAGATCAGCAGATCAATTCAGCTCCAAGACCACCTCAGACTATTTTGGTTAATGAGGAAGGGGGAACTCTGGCAGTTTTGTCCATGTTCAGTTTTTCCTCTCCCAGTGCAGTGCTCTGTGGCTCACAGCCCAACATGCATGACCTGCTGTCTAGGGCCTGATGCACACACTCTCTTGAGTTGAATGAGAACATTTGACTCTGTCAATTTGCAGTGGAACACACCTCCCAGATTTTCTACACTATGTGATACCAGCTCTGGACATTTCTCATTCATTGTTCATCTCTGTCAGCTAGTCTGAAAATTGGAACCAGAAACACTTGACAAATCACTGGCTGCATCATGGTTAGGTGGTGATATATATTGCTGCTGCTGCTGCTGCTGCTTATTCATGAAACTGGAGGTTAAGACTCCTTTTCTGAGATGTAAACTAGGGAAAACCCCACATAAAGCACCAGCGTTGGACAGAATATCACATAGACAATTTCCAACTGAAATGCCAGTTATTAGAAGTCATGTGGAGTCAGGAGTTGCCATGGAATCCATTTGTTTCTAAACCAGCCCCTCCTGCTGGAATAGTTTCTCATTATCATGTCTTTCTTATGGGGGTGGGAAAGAGGGGTGGGAGGGAGAGAGATCTGATATAAAACTATGTTAATAATTTTAATATACTCAAGTCCTAAAATGGATAAGAAATTACACATTTTAAACCGTGTTAACATCACCTTTAACACACATTTATATTGCTGCCTGGTTTGGAGTAAAACAATTCCATTGCTATCATGGTTTCTTTTCTATGACTCTGATTATTCCAGGAGAATACATGATGGCTTATCATCTGACACTTAACTTCACAAACAAGTTATTGGATCTCCAGGAGTGAAAATAAATATTAAAGCAGATTTGAGCCAGGATAGGCTGCACATTTGCAGTACACTGGTTTTCCTCTGTTTCCTCCAATGTATCATTTTTATTTAGATTCTTAGCCAGACCATTACAGCTTTCCCTCCTGTGAAACTGCTGCCAGAATGAATCTATTCCCTTGTTTCCTCCAAGTTATTTGTTTAAATCATGAGAAGTGATTGGTTGGCATATGTTAATACTTGAGCTGTTTTTGTGGTTAAGTCCCTATGTGTTAGTAGGTAAAATACAAAAACATGTTGATCAAATATCAACTTGGGACAACTGAATTTCAAAACATACAGAATCCATAAATTAACCACTATTTTAACATATGTATAATATAATTTATCATAATTAGTCAGGAGATCTGTTAGATGAAGATACATTAAAATAGCATTTGCACATTTATCTTCTCTGGTTAGCATTATACCGGTAGAGTATTAAATGTTTCATATGAAGAAACAGTGTTAGTAGAGAACTCCAGAACCTTGACCCTATATTTCTGATAATCTCCACTTCCCAGTGTTCTAGTGAGCTCTACCCCATGGGTTCAAGAAACCCTCATTTCCATTAAAAGCCAAGTCCCAGCTCTTCCTCCCACCCAGGGACCTTAACCCACTTCCATGCCAAAAGGTCCCATCCTCAAATGTTTGTGGAAAGATGATGATGGAAGAGACATTCAAAAGGCCCCTAGGCATATGAATAGTTGTTTCACCTCCACAATGAAAGAAAAACAGTCTAAATGCAGATGATTTTTCATTTATCAGATTGACAAAAAAAAAATGTGATAAGATGCTTTATTGCAAGTCTGTGGAAAGGCATTCACCCCTCCCACATTGCTGATGGGAGAGTTCTTGGTGGACAATCTGTCAGTATCTATTAGGAGTACAAATCCACATGCCCTTGACCTAGCCACTGCACCTTTGGGAATCTGTCCAGTGGTTACACTTGTACACAGAGAAATGACACGTGTACAGTGTTCTTCATTGCTGTGTTGTTTGTGATAGCAGTGATGGGACACGACTTAAATACCCTCATTGGATGAAAGGTTAACTTACACTGACATTTCCTTAAAATGGAATGCTCTTCAGATGTTTAGGAAAGGAAGGTGAGGAAGCTGTCATGGCAAGTAAAAAAAAAGAAACATAGTACAGAACAGTGTGTGAAATATCACTGTTGATGTTTGCTTGAACATACGTAAAGCAACTCTAGAAAGATAATAAAAAGTTAAATAGTGGTAGAGCAGCAGAAACCAGCTGGCAGCCCAAACATGCATTTGCTTGGTTTTCAGACCCTTATAAAATTGGATTTCATTTAATAATTTGCTCTCCAGGTAATAATTTTTTTTTAAAAAGTGAAGCAGGCCAGGTGTTAAGTTAAGGAATGGTGCTGTGAACTTGATCTGCTTGGGTTTTTCACCCAGCTTTAGGGTCTCACTTAGGACATGACTACAGCAGGATGGAGGGTCTGTGCAGTGGGAGTGCTGATGCTCTGGCCAGTGTCACAACAGTATAGAGCTGGGACTCACAGATTACATAGCCTGGTATCAAACCTCTCTCCAAGCTTCCTGAAGGTGCTTAGGAACCACAGCTGGGAAAAGGCATGCCCAGCATTACCACCTCTCTGGTGTACCTAAGAGTAGCACTGAGTTATCCATTTGTCACAATAGGCATAGTGTCTAGGGACCATGATAGTTTTAGGAGCCCAGAAAATATTTCCATTTCTTTTACAATCAGAAGAAACAAATAAATATAAGAATAATGAATATATGATCATGAATCCAGCCTGAATTACACTCACCTCTATACCAACCCAATTATAAAATATAATCTTTAAGATTTTTATGGTGGAAGAGGCACATAAAAACATGACGAAAGTGCTCAAGCACTGGCAGTCATAATGTCCATAATGTCCCACACAGGAGGCCAAACCATCAGAGGTTCAATGGATACATGCAGGCCCTCTTCCTCCAGGAACTGCTCCCCTGCACCAACACTACACATATCATGGACTCTTCATGCTTAAGTACTCTGACAAAATTAAGGAATGATTGGGGGGCAGAAAGGAAAACCAGGTATTTTTCCAGTGTATTCTACCCATGGTCTTGACCCAAACCTTCTTGACTTCTTCCTTATAACTCTGCTAGGTCCCTGACCTTTCTGGGGGTGTCCCGGACACTTCCTTGCCCTTCTAAAGCCAAACTCCCCACTGAAGGGTGAACTGGCTAGGTTCCAGGGAACCTCCTTTCTATCCTAAGGCCATCATCATCTCTGCTTAGGAGTCAGGAATGACCCATCTTCAGAGGCCCAACCCCAGTACAGCCATGAGCCTCACCTCTAATCTCAAGTAGACAGTCATGTGAGTTTATGCCATATGCCCCAGATCCTACAATAGCAGGAGTATCATTTCAAATCTTTCCCCTCCAGACAGTCTTCTCCCAAGACAATCCTTGACAAAGCAGACTAAAACTTCGATTCACCAAGTGTGGTTCCCTGACTAGCAAGCAGCATCAGCATTACCCGGAAACTTGTTAGAAGGCAAATTATGGAGCCCCACCCCAGATCTGCAGGTAAACGCTGTGAGTGGCGGCAGCAATGAGTGTTTTAACAAGCCCTCTGGGCAATTCCAATGCATGCTCAAGTTACAAAACTACCAGGAGCAACTGGTGCCCAGGTTTTCAAGGGCAGATCCTCATTCCCAGCCCAAAGGTGATAAGTTGAGAGAGAGGATGGGACTCAGAAATGTGCCCCAAAGGCTGTCACCATTGGAAGCACTTGGTCCAAGGCCCAGGCCAGCACAGAGGTACTTCCCGGGAACACCAGGAGGGCAGGCTCTGGCGGCAGCTTTGGAGGCACAGCATCATCAGTCAGACCATGCGCCTAGCTGGGTAAAGCCCCTTCCTGTGAGTGTGGGGGGGGGGGGCGGGGGAAAGGGTACATGCACTCTCATTCCGTGGTGGGAGGTGGCTGCCACGCCCCTCTGAGCACCAAATTTGTACCTAGGACCAATGTTTCAGGGACTATGCAGTGAGCCTTGGAGTGGGGAAGGCATTCTGAGCTCCTTCTCACCAGGCTCCTGCCAGAGCTGCCTGGTGTTCCTATCACCCCCCTCCTCCCACATTTACCAAATGCCAGCTCCCTAGTCCAACAGGCATTTCTGATTCCTAATCAGAGTGGGTCTCAAAGGTCCAGACTTAAAAGTAACAATTCCTCAGCCCCTCACCCCAAGTGACTGGAGGCTTGGCCAGGTCTGAAAGCCAGTGGGTCCTCTGTTAATGGATTAGAGAGATCCGTTTCTGAGAATGCCTTCCCCACTCCTGGAGGGCAGAGGGCTAGGGGGTCCTCTTCAAGCGCTCACTGCATAGTCCCTGTTACATTGGTCCTAGATACAAAGTTGGTGCTCAGAAAAGAGGAAAATTTATAGAGACCTAATCCAAAGGCTCTTAAGGGTGGAAGGAGCGATGCACACACCCTCTGGATCCACCCAAATCTGAGATACCCTTCACTTTTTTTGAGGCCACTGACTCCACTTTGCCCCTTTCTGACCACCCCACCTCCATTCCGGGGCCTGAGGGATCCAAGTGTCTTTCAACCTAAGGTCTCAAACCAATGTGGATCTTCAACTTCTGATCACTTTGGTTGTGCTTCTGTGCCTAACTTTGATGACTCACCCACACAGAACTCCTAGCTGGGTTTTTGGAAAGGAAAAGTGTAAAAAGTGCCTGTGGAGCAGCAGGCACCCGTGGGCTCCTGTCCTCAGAAGTTTAGCCTTGGAGTTTTCCAGTTCTTTTGAAGAGTGCGTAATTTAAGAAGCACTCCGTTTTCTAAGTGGCGAATTCAAGGTCTATTAGACCACAGTATTAAAATCTGGGTGGAAAATATTACCCAGAATATTAAGGGAAACCATATAACAACCTTACCTGCAGTCACCAATCTTATTTTTCAACTTGATATCTTTTCTCCCCTTTTCCTCCCAGTGTGTAACCACTGAAACTTTTTTTTTTTTTTTTTTTTTTTAAATTTCAGTGGTCAGTAAGTCAGGTGCCTGAGCAGTACCTCACTAGAGGGCTATTTTTTTTTTTTGCTTACAATATCTTATAATTTCCGAAACATCCTACTCAAATAAGTAATAGTTACTGCAATTTTAAAAATATTAAATATGTCCTGACTTTTTGAAGGTTCATCCTATCCTTTGTTTACTCACAAACCTTCCCCATTGGGTTAAAGATTTAAGGGGCTATTGTTTCTGCCTGGACACCACAAAGTCTACATGTAGTAATAAAATGGGGCTAGAGCAGGATTCACATACATACATGGACGACAACAACATTAGTCTTTCCCCAGACACTAATAATTCCCTAGAAAAATTCTCCTTTCCACTGGTAGAGGGTGAACATCTGGGTGTAACATACTGAGATATTTAAGTGAATATCTTTTTGCATCTTGATTATAAATATATCCTTCATCCTGCCCTTAGCCCCTGAGTAAAATCTGTGCCTGTATGCGTTGTACAGTTGTCTGTGTGATGTGCGAGTGTGCAGAAGTACATGTGTGCATCCCTAAGCAGTCTTTTTAAAAAATGTTACTGGGGTGGAGGGGGAGGGGGATCACACAAATCACCTCAGGTTTGGTAAGATGCTCAAGCATCAGAGCTCAGAGAGCAGCTACTAGAAGGCAGGACGGAGGTCCCTGCCCCAGGAGGGGTTGGCCCCACAACGCGCCCGGGTCGGCCGCACGCTGAGACCGCACGGGGATTCCGCTGGGCGTTCGCTTGGCCTTGTGTAATCCAGGGGTTCAGCTTTTCCAGTCTGGGCTTTTCCGACGTTGGGAGAGGTTCACGCGGCCCTAGGAGGCTCTCTCTTCTTGGTTCCGGGCGCACACACACAAGTTGGTTTTAGGATTCCCCGGTCGGACACACGCCTGCACGTGGTGTCGGCGTCCAGGCCAGCAGAGGGGAGCTCCATCTGAAGTCGCTCCTAAGATGGAAACGATTCCCAGGGAGATCCCGTTTGGGTCGCTCTGGGCCAGTGGGGTCCGCAAACTCATTAGTCAACAGAGAGCTTCGGTTTGCCGACCACTGTCCTGGGCTGTTTGCCCTCCTGGAGTGTGTGTGTGTGTGTGTGTTGGGATGCAGAACGGTGGAAGAACAAGATGCTTATACATGGGTTCCTGCCTCTCCCCACGTTAGAGCTGCGGTCGGGGGCTTCGTAGACTGTGCCAGGGCCCTGAGGGCTGCGCCCAGGCGCCCCCGCAAGGAAGGGGAGGCCTGCCCCCCCCCACTCCAGGACCCCTGTTTGGGGGGTGGGAAGTTGAGTGTGCGCGTCTTTCTCTTTCCCGGGTCTTTCTCCCTTACGCTGACCAAGAGGCGGGTGGAATTGGCCTTTTTGTCTCCAGAAACTTGTTAAAAATGTCCTGCTAGAGGCCGACATACATTCTCCGTGCTCTCGGGGCGGGGGGCACCCGAGGTTCCGGTGCACGCCCCCGGCGGGCTGGGGGCGCGTGCGGGGCAGAGGGCGGGGTCGCCGCGAGGGCGCCCTGGCGGGGCGTGGAGGAGCCGCGTTCCGCTCGGGCCCGGGTTCAAAGATTAGAAAAACAGGTGTTCCGTCGCCACGCTAATTCACTCGCTGGGTAAACGCGGCTCAGGCCGTTGTGTGCGGAGGACTTAGCGCGGGGCCGGCACCACGTGGCGGCGCATTCATTTGTTTATTGAAGGACTTTCACTCGGTCCATCGACAACCGAGCTGCAGGGGGGCGACGGGGCACACCGCCCGGTCCCCGGGGACCTCCAGACGCGTTTTGCTCATCTTGCTTCTCCGGGCAAAATCCTGCCTTTCTTCCAGGTGGAAGGCCCCCCTGCGCGGGCAGCGAGGCCCCGCCTGACCCGCAGAGGCCCTGCGGCGGCCCGGGTTGCAGACTCCAGAGAAGGCAAGGACACACCTGCACCTTAAAGCCACCGCGGGCTTAACTGGAACCCTTTCTGGAACACAGCCGGAACAGAAAACCACTCCTTACCCCTAAAGCGTCCCTGCACCCCCTCCCCTGGGACCTGGCCAGCCTGGAGATGGGGAAAGAAGGGGTCACGGAAGGTCCTTGCGCCTTCTGCAAACCTACCCCCCTCTCTCCCTGCAGGAGGGACCTGACGTTAGCTGGTCTTTCTAGAATCTTGTCCATGCGGGAGCCACAATAGTTTTCTGTGTTCCTACCCAGCTCTTGTTAAAAGAACACAGCAGGGTGGTCGGAACCGCCCGGAACCGGGTCTCTCAGGGGCGTCAGCTTCTGCTCCAGATGACAGTCCATTAGCTTGGTTCCAGATTTGAAACACCTACAAAATCTCCGCGTTTAGGTTTTTTTTTCCCCCCTTTCTTACTCTTTCTCTCTCTCCTGAATGTTCACCTCCGCTTGCCAGGTGTTCCCCAGATGTGTAAGGACCCCAGAAAGCCCCGGCCGTTCTGAGGGCTTGCAGGGACGGGGCAGAGGTCCGTGGTTGTAACAAACCCTCCTCAAGTGGTCCCGAACCCCAGCGAAGGGCACACCGCCCTCAGTGAGCCCAGAAGGAGGGGGTGCGCGCCGCGGGGCTGCGTTCTCCCTCTTCTGGGGCCGCACCTCGGGGCTCAGGCCGGGGCGCCAGCAGCCCCCATACAAAGCGGGGCGTCGCGCCTGCAGGGAGGGGTTCGCAAGCAGCCAAGACTGTCTTGGGGGACAAGTCCACTTTCCCCGTTGCCGTCTGCTGTCTGTCCTCCGAGGACACAGAGAAGGCGATGGCCACGGGAAGGTCTCTCTAAGGTGAAACTTGCCCGCAGTGGTGCTTAGAGGAGTTTGTTTAAAAGGCTCCTGTCGGGGGACTGTGGACGCTTTACATTCATGCACGGAGACTGTGTCCTTTCCGTAAGGAGCGCTCCTGTTGGACTTCTGTTTTCTGAAACAAAACCCAACAGAAAGTCTTCGTCCGCCTGGAACACCGCGGACACGTGCGCATCTACTCCAACTGGGGCCTGAAATGTGACCTCGTCTCCTCTAGTGGCCCCTGTCCTCCTCCGGGGGAAGCGCCGCCGCTGAGCTCTCCACGGCGAACCAGCCAGCAGCCCCCCCTCTACCCATTCCGAAGGGGACCCCTGTCTTTGGGATTCATGGAAAGACATCGATCTATTCCCCCTGGCGATGAATTCGGGGTCGCCATGGTTTCAGAGAAACGTGAAAGAGAAAAGAAAGCCCCACACCGGCCCGCAGCGCCCCTCGGGGGCCCGCAACTTGCTCGCGGGAAGGGGCGAGGCCGCCGGGTCCTCCGTGGGGGCCAACCTCGCCCGCCGACTCCCCTACTTTGCCAGCCCGGAGCCCCAGCCACCCCCCACCCCCGCCTGACCTCTGCGGCCCCGGGACGCAGCCGGGCGCTCGCGGGCACCCCGGGCTCTCAGGAGCCCGCGCGGGCGGCCAGGTTAGCCTCCCGACCCCAGGGGTCGCGGGAAACAGCGGGTCCGGCACGTTGCCCGCCAAGCCCGGGAGGCTCGGAGCAGCCGCGGCTGCGGGTGAGCACAGACACCGGTGCCCGGGGCTGGAGGGGAGCGCGGCGGCGGCGGCGGCGCGGGTGGCCCGGCTGCCAGCCTGGAGCGGGGACGCGCGGGGAGCAGCGCGTCACTCAGCTCGTTCGGCCAATGAGCGCCGCTCCCGGAGGCGCGCCCGGCCAATCGGAAGCGAGGAGGTCGGTGAATGCCATGAAGGGAGGGCGGGAGAAAGGGAGCCCGGGAGTGAAGTTGAAGCTAAACCCCCGAAAGGTATAAAGAAGTTACGGGGGGGAGGGGGGGGGGAGGGGTGTTTTCGGCTTCCAATTAGGAATAATACTGGCTTCGTAGTAGCAACTGCCGAGGAGGAGGATTCTAACACCACCTCACGCGTCCCCCCCCAGCCCGCACCCCATCCTCCCACGCACCCCTCCCCCAGTTCTTGACCCCGAGAGGAAAGGGGGCCGGGGCGCTCTCTGCGCCTCTCCGCCTGCCGGGGGGAAGCGGGGAGGCCCGCGGAGTTGCCCAGCTGGACGGCAGACATGCGTGTCACGCCGAGGCGGGCGCCGCCGCACTCCTGGGCGCCGGCGGGGACGGAAGGTAGGTGCAGCGGCCCACACCCCGCGCCGGCCCGCTGGCACCGCAGCTCTCCTCCGGCCGAGGCGGAGGCCGGACCGCCCCCCACCCCCACCCCGTGCCGGCGAGGGGCTGTCGCGAACGTGCCACCTGTTAACCTGGCGCGGCCGGCCCGGCGCGGTGCCGCCCCTGCTGGGCACGGAGCGCTCTGGGTCGGCTCGCGGCCGTCCCCAGGGACTTGATGTGTAAGTGCCACTTTTTGAGGAATCCCCGAGACTCCACATCCCAGTGAGGAGCGAGCTAGCCAAGTTCCAGATCTGCCCGAGTTGGGGGGCCCGGGAGGCCGCCGCAGCGCAGGGGCGGAATCCGGCGGGCGGGGACCCGCGTCCCGGGAGGTGCGCCTGCACGCGCGGGGCGGACGCGGGCCCCGGCGGCCGGGGTCTCTCCAAAGTAGGCGTTTTGTTTGTTGTTTGGGCAGCTTCCCCGGGGGGAGGAGGGGGCTGGCGAGTGCGGGGGGCCGGGGGAGGGCAGGCCCAGCCTCCCAGCTGATTTCTCCAGACTTTGGAAAACAAACAGAAATGCCGGGGACGCCGCGGCCCTCTCCGGAACCCGAACCCGGGGGAGGGCGCGAGCGCTCGCCCAGCCGCCGGTCTCTGACGCTCTGATGCGGTTGTCTCCACAGCGCCCTGACACAGCCGCCCGGCTTCCCTGTTCTCCCCAAAGGGGCTCGGAGCAGCCGTCTCCGCGGCCCAGGGCCTGAAGAGCACACGTCGGGGATGATTATGTCGCTTTTCCCGAGACCGGGGTTCGCAGCGCGGAACCGAAGGACAGGCTGGCTCCTCGGGGGTCCTGCTGGCATTTGACATCCAGAAACACGACTAGGATCGCCCCCGATTGCTCGGGGATCGGCAGGTTTCCTATCTTTTGCATCCCGTATTTTTTTTTTTTTAAAGAAAATATTTTCTGTTCTCTGCGTTGGTCTTTTACCACCACCAAATTCACCGAAGCAAAGACTGCAGTCTTTTCATTCAATGTCTGCTGTACTTTTTTTTTTTTTTGGCCAAAAATGATCTCTGATTGAAAGTTGATTTTGGTTTTGGATGAATCTGTGGAGCGTATGTTGTAAGAAGAAAGAGGGAGCGAGACACAATGAAAGAGAAGTCCAAAAATGCTGCCCGGACTAGGAGGGAGAAGGAAAACAGCGAGTTTTACGAACTGGCCAAGTTACTGCCTTTGCCCTCGGCTATCACCTCGCAGCTGGACAAAGCATCCATAATCAGACTCACAACCAGCTATCTCAAAATGAGAGTAGTGTTCCCAGAAGGTAAGTGACTTTGCCCAGATGGAATTTCAGGCAGAAGGGGTGGAGGGTTTGCCAGCCACCCCACGGGCAGAGAAGTACATTCATACTTTCACACACAAACGCTGCAAAGGGGAGTTTAGCGAGGGTGCTGGACTCAGGATCTCTCTGAACTTAGAAATCCTCTCGCCTGTCTGTGGCTCTTTCTAACTTATCCAGGAACCCGTTCTGTGCAGCCCATCCGATATGTTTGGTTGGGAAGCAGCCCAGCGTTGCTTTTGTCAACACTTCCGATACGGGGCTCAATGGAAAGTACTACTAATCCAAACATGACTTTTTTTTTTTTCATCCTCTCTTTAGAATTGTATCCAGTAGAAGGCAGGAAGACTGCCAAACCCTTATATTTTTGCGATGTATAGATAGACCTTGTATAAATTAAGCTAACTAAACTAGATAACAATTTCTCTATGTTTATAATTTTGCAGTGGAGGAGCAAGCATGTTCATGGACAAATGTGTCCTCAATTTATCCAGTCTTTTTTGACTGCTGATAGCAAATTTATCTAGAGTTTTTTGAGATAGTCACAGGTTCTGAAGCTAACTCTGGAGCATGTGATTTGCAACCCTGGGTTTGATATTATCACTGAGATAATAGGCTAGTCCCCGAAATACCTAAGATTGAATTAAGATGGCTAGCCCGCTTAGAAAATATCTTCTAGGTGGCAAAGGGGTCCTTATCTTATAAGGCCTAGAAATTACAATAGCTGAGCTGAGTTGTTGACATGGTTAAAAAATGGGTATTTGAATTATGAAGATTCGCTGGGTGAGAACAGAGCAGCCTTCAAAAAACATTCTCCTGTATAAAACCACTTATACTCACTGGGAAAAGGGACACTTCTCTCTCCTACTTCCCCATTTTTTCTTTACCGCCATTTAAATAACAAAAGACAGATTTAAAATACATACATTTTAGATATGCCTTTTCTGAGGGAGGGGATTTGAAATGTGAAGGAGAGAATGCCAAGTAAACATCCAAGAGAAAGCACCCTGTTTGTTTACAAAGCAGAACTTCTTATTTGACCCGGAGAGGTTTATGTTATTGTTGATTTTGAATCTGGGGCTTGTTTTCTTTGAAGAGAATACTGGAAAGGAAATAGCCATTATTTGGTTTAGAGTTTTCAATTTGCTTGGTCTTGACTAATTATCTGAATCCAAATCTTGCAAAACATGCCCCAAATAGTGAGGGGTACCAGAGGAAAAATTTCAAATTATAGTTAAGTTTTACCCTAAAACTATAGGTAGTGTTATACTTGTTTTGTCTGAAAGCAGTTCCTTGAATAGCCTCATCTGACCTTGGAAATCATAGGAGGAAAGGAATAAAAACCTAAAGTACCTGAAAAGTAACGACCACAAAGGAAAAAAAGGAGGAAACATAAACCATATTTCCCATTCAAACTCGGCTGAGAATTGCTAGTGGGGAAATTATTCTGATGCCACGCTGCCTTATGTTTAAAAAAGAGATCTCGTTGTCTTTTATACTGTCAGCGCCTACTTTATAAAAATAAAGCTATTTCGAACTCTGCTGTTCCCTCTGTTCCTAACAGGATTATTAGCAGTGATTTGTCAGCCCCTGTGGTCTCAGTGGGCTCCCTTTCTGCGTGATTTCTAGCGGGTCTCATCAATTATCAGTGCCAATGTCGCTGGCTGTTTGATCAGAAGAAGCATATGGTGCTGCTTGTGGGGCTGCGTGTAATCTCGGGATGAAGAGAATAGTAGGTCGGAGTTCCTGGGTAGGCACAGAGAGGGACCCCAGGGCCGGGGGAGCTGTCAGGCCAGGGCCCTCATCTGTGTCCTACAGACCCCGGGCAGGCACGCTGGCCAGGCCCAGAGGGGATAGGGCTGGCTTCTGTCGTTTTGTTTTTCTTTTAAAGAGAGCAAGCTTTCTTATTTAAGTGCTAACTCTAAAATCGTAAATCTCAGGATAAATAAAAAGGAGGGACAAAAAGTAAACTGTTTTAGCCAACTTGTTATTTTTAAAGAGAGCACTGGTGAAGACTCTGGCTGGCTGGAGTCTAGTTGGTTTAGACTCCCAACAGGCTAGGCTGGTCCCAGGTGGCTACCTTAAGGGCCACTGTGTTTTCTGCTGCCCCCTTACCTTCCTCACAAGCCCTGGGCCCCTCCTCTCCCTTCATCGGGTGAGTGTAAGTTTATGGGGAGGAGGGGATGGACGATGTGTGAACTCTGGGCACATCATTTATTTCTCCAGCTACTGTTGAGCTCATAACTCACCCCGCAGCCTCCACACGGTGAGTTAGATAGGATCATCCGAACAGCTGCTGCTAGGGATGAGGTTTTAATTTTGAGGGTAGATTAGCTTCAAAAAATTCAAAATCCAAACATAGCCTTTAAAAATATTAAACAGCAATAGTAACAAACAAACAAAGAACACCCAATAGTTTTAAAGGAGCAAAATATTCACAAGAGGAAGAACCAGGCACAACCTGCAGAGGGTGCCAAATTTGGGTTTAGTTGTTGACTGAAGGCAGGGGATGGCTCCATAGCAGTGGGGAAACTGATACTTTATATGAGGGAATAATCTTTTTTTTTCAGTGATGAAAAACGAAAACAATTTGTTGGACAGTATAGTTCATTTTTACATTTGACACCATCCTAGCACATAGTAGGTCTTCAATAAAATTTTGTTTTAAGGATGGAGACAGTTGTTTCGTAACGGTAAGCATTCCATCACATATAACTTGGATTTTGCAAGGTATAATAATCTCAAATGATTATAAATCTAGTGACACCGGCATAACAATGACTGACATACTTCATTGTTTTTGTTCATATACCTTTCATCTGTGATAGCCTTAGTGCCAAAGGATTTAAATCCACAAACAAAAATCCTTCCATACTTACATTTGAAAATGTTTTAATTCCTATAATATTGTTAGCTTTTTCAGTTGCTATATATCACAACCACCCCCCTGTCAAAACTCAGCTCTTAAATATCTGAATAGGTAAAATTGAGCTGTTGAGGAAGGGAAAATGAGAGAGAAAGAGAGAGTGTGTAAAAGAACAGGATATGGATGTCTGGAATAATTGAGAATAAATAATTAGATTGGAGATTTCACAGTAAAAAAAAACTTAAGGAAGATTACTGTGAAATCATTAAAACTGCATATCTCCCAATTGGCAACACATCCTATTCTAAAATAGCCCTGCAAAGGGAAAACTAGGGCATCTAGAAATGTGTCCTTGGTGTTGGTCAAAGAGAAAGGCAGGATAAAAAAGAGAGAGAGAGAAAGATGATGTGACTTTATTTGTGTGCAAAATAGGACAAATTCAACTAAAGAAATAGGTGTTATTCAGATATAATAGAGTTTTGGCTGGGAGTGAAGCAGCTTACAGAATAACCTTCAAAAAGATCACACATTTTCAAATCTGTAGTCATTCAGAATCTTGGTAACATCACACTACTATTTCATTCTCGAGATGTCATGGGAAAATAAAAATAATTACAGAATTGAAATTAGTAACTGTGCAGGAAGTGAGTCTCCAGAAGGGCTAGAAGGACAAGGATGATTAAACAAACCTCCACAGACCTTTCCTATAATATTCACCTCAAGATTGAAACCCTTTATTGCCTTATTTTATTTTATTTTTTTTGAGGCGGAGAACTGGAAGAGAAAAGGAGGCCCCCATTTCCCACGTGGATGGGTGATTTAAGACTGTTTTTCTTGCTGCTTGGGGAAATGATTGAGCATTAGGTTTCCATGTTTATTTTCTTACATAAGTTTTTCTCATTTAAAAGCCTTTAAGCACAGTTTACGCCTCCATGCTGGTTTTCTCTATTTAATTCCCATTTTGATGTTGACTTAAAATGTAGAGTGCAGAACTAAACTCCGTGCAGAGCATTTGCAAGGCAGATTTATGTGCTAGAAATTGTAGATTAGATCAATGAAAAAAAATACGTTTTCCCCCCTTTACACGGAGGATCACAAATAAAAACAATAACAACAATAACAAAACCCCCAACATAAACAGGGTATGCTAAGCTATGGCGGGATGCTTTTAAGCAGGCTATAATCACCCACCTGAAGCTAAAATCAGGCCAACTTTCCAGAGGGCAAACGTGATTTTCTAGGGAGTAACTTTTCAATTTCAGGGAATCTTGGCAGCTTTGAGGTCTTGCAGACACAAATGTAGATACAATCAAGTCTATGGATTCCTGCTGCATGTCTGTATCGGTCCGCCCAGGTTTTTCTCAAGAGAATTTTTTAGGCACCGCTAATATGTTAGGGCTTTCTCAGTCCACTCATTGTCAGTTTCTGGTCCGTGGCGTTTATATTTTTGTGGAGGTGAGGACAGCCTTCAATGATTTAGCAACAGGCCTGCTCCTCAGAACGTACTGACACGGTGCCGGAGAAGTGCGTGGCAAATGTTCTTCCGCAGGTAGCTCCTTCGGGCGGGCGAGCAGGCGGCTCCAGCACGGAGTCGCTCCACCTCGGTGGCTCCCACAAAACCCGGGACAGTAAACCTCTGCCTCGCCTCCAGCACAGACCGAAACAGCCAGGAGAAGCCTATCATTGCGGCCGGCCCGCCACGGCCCCGCTCTGAGACCCCGCCTGCCTTCTCTGGGGTGCCCGCAGCCTGGTAGCGCGAGCTGGAGGCCTCCGCCTGCCCAGGGTTTGAGGCGGCCTGCCCCCGGCCGCCCCGAGTGACCGCTGCCCTCCAGCTGCCCGGGGCTACTGCGCCAAGGACCCGCCATCATCTATTAACTGAGATCCCGCCCGAGCCAGCCGCGGCGCAGCCGTCCGAGTCCGGCTCTCCAAGGAGAACCTCCGTGGACACGCCAGCGCCGCGGGGCAGCCCCGACGGCCTCGCCTTAGGGGCCCTGGCATCGCCCTCGAAGGCCCCGGTCCCGGCCGCACCGCTGGACTCTCTTCAGCAGCCCCTCAGCACTGTTGTCAGCCCTGCGCGCACTTCGGAACCGGTACCGAGGTTTAGTTAGGGGCTGGCTATCCCCACCGGTGCCTGGTGCCTGAGGCTCGGTTCTCTCCCAGGGGCTCGGGAGCCCACAGCCAGCTTGGCCCGCACGCTCCATCGGGACTGGGAAGCCATAGCTCGGGGGCCAGAGCGCGACGAGAGCGCAGAGACTTTCCGCCCCCACTAACTTGAGTGGACTCCCCGGGCGCGGGTGGGGATGCCGGAGGCAGACAAGGAAAAGCCGGAGCGCACGCTGCCACTGTGGAGCGCAAACACGGTGGGTGGGGTTCAGGCTGCTGCGCAGGACACAGCCTCCCCACCTCCCCTCCCGCGGCCCCCAAAGCCCTCGGAAGGTCGGCCACACCCTCCAGGTGGCCAGAGTGGGCCCAGAGTGGGGCGGGCCCCAGCGCGGGAGGTGGGCGTGGGGGTGGCTAGGTGCGTGAAGCAGCCTCTCCTACCCAGTGACTCCCGGAAAAGCCTGATCTCAGTTCCTCTCTTCCCGAAAGAATCCAGCCGCTGAGGCTCCCTGCGCCCTAAGGCTGCTAGATTGCTGGGCCCAGGGAAAGGCTTGGGCTGGGCGCACTCATTGGGCGAGGATGCCGGTCCTGGGGGAAACTCGGGGGGCTGGGACAAGTAAATCCCTCTGAGACCCAGATTTAGGAGTGCAGACTCTCTCTCAGTCTTGGGGGGCTTTCCAGGCTTCGGTCACCCACCGGGTGTGATCTGGTCGGGGACAGCTTCTCCAGCACCCACAGAGTTGCCTAAAAGGCATAGCGATGATTTTGGAGATGGTTTTCCCTGAAAGACAACCAGAAGGACACATTCTACTGAATGTGTTTATTAAATGACTTTGTCTTTTAATTAAAAGACCAAAAAAAAAAAAAAAAAAGAAGAACGGTAAGAGAAGAAGCTCTTCTGGTCCTCCCCTTCCTGTCTGGGTGAAGGAGGTGACAATGCCGTGTCTGTCATCTGTATTTTGTCAAGGGTATGAATTCCATTCCGAAGGAAAGTTCGATCAATTTATTTTTGCTGCTTGCAATAACACAGCTGGATGATGCTGGGAGCTCATGCTAGGCTGGGGCTCATCATTCATTCGCCAGGAACGGGCCTAAATTGTGCCTGTGGGATTAGGTCAATTTTAGTGGATCTACTTCGCCTCATTTGGTTACTAATTGGTTTCTTGTTTTATAAATCGAAATCTCATTTTCAGGAAATTACAAAACCCGCGCAGTCAGTCCATTGAGGTAATCCCTGGGTCAGGGGGTATTTAAATGGAAATGGCTCCTCCGGCTCACTGAGGGTAAAGCAACGGGGAAACTTTGTCGGAGTTTCCACAGGAAACGTGAGCTAGTCCTTTAGATCCATAATAGATACATCCCTTGTAATACGACTTATGTAAATATGGCAAGTCAGACTTGGAAGGAAGAAGGGGGCGGGGGGAAGCAAAATTTATCTGCTAAGGTTAATGTAGCATATCTTGGAAGTCTTCCCAAATAGATTATGTTTTCCTTTGTCTTCGGCCACTTTAACGGGGGGAAAATCCTTTTGTCTAAAACCCGATTTAGTTATCGCCTCCCTTACAGAGCTCCTTTTTTTTTTTTCCTTTTGCAAAACCCGTCCCCTCGGCCTCACCGAATTACAAGAGAATCTTTAGATCTTGTTCCCACTGAAATCCTGCCGCAAAGGGAGCTTGGTTTCCTCCTCATTTTAAACAGACAATCAAAGGATTTGCGAATTTTCTGCGGTAGGTCAAGTGCAGAAACGAAATCTCAGCTTACCCCGCTCGCCAAGCGAAACTGGGTGCGGGAGCGCGTCACCGCAGGCAGGAAGCGCAGGGTCCGGGGAGCGGGGTCCCCGGCCCAGGCCCGGGGTTTCGGAGGTGGCACCCAGAAGGTGTCCCGGGCAGCTGAAGGGCGAGCTCGGCCCTCGTGTTAGGTCGGGAAAGCCCCGCAGGTCGACGCAGGCCTCCAGTCTCTTATAAAACATTAACCCAGACATAACCGTGGGACGGGGGTTTGGACCGGGGACATAAAGAAAAGGCAATGCCCCGTGACAGCAAAAGGTTCCTTAAAAGGTGGGGGGTGGGGCGGGCGAGGGCCAGGGAGGCCCCTGGTCACCTGCGCCCGCCGCGGCTGTTGATTAACCTGCGGGGTAGCCTGATTGCCCCCCGGAGGAGGCTCCCGCTCCGGAGGCCGCCAGTCGAGACCGCAGACAGCCCGGGCGGGCGCCCAGAGTTCGGAACCAGGACTTAACCTCAGCGCAGTTTGGGGGATTTTCAGACGATTCGGGTCGGCAGGCTGAGCCCGGGTGTGTTCCAGCCGCTTTTGGGGAACCTGATCATGTTAGAATAAAAACACTTGTGGGTCCCAAGTGCATACTCTTGGCGCCCTTTGGGGAGCTGCGGGAGCCCCGACTTAAGAAGCTGCGCGGCCTCGGCCAACTCTTGGCGCCCGAGGGCCCTGTCCCTGGACCCCGGGGACGCTTTGGGCTTGCAGGCCTTCGCTGGGCCCCTGGCACCCAAGGGCCAAGCCACCCCAGCAGGATCCTTTCCCCTTTCCCCAGAGCGGCCTCCTAGTCGACCTGCCCGCCACTCCTTCTGGGTGGGTATCTGTCTGTGAGCCGGAATGAAAACGTGAACGCTCGTGCCAGAAACCGAGGAGGATAGTTTGGCTGGGACAGGAGGAACAAAGAGAAGGTGACAGAGCCAGGGGTGCGTGTGTGCAGACGGTAGTGTCGGTGGCCCTATCCGGAGGGCCCGCGGAGTTAGGGTAGTGGAGTCGCTCTGGGGAAGGGCGCTGGGGCGGGCGAAGGAGGCAGGAGGGGGTGAGGCAGGAGGGACAGGGGACCGGCGAAGGCGGGGAGCATCCGTGTTTGCAGAGCGGTGGGGGAATCGTTAGATTTATTTAGATGTGCAAACACCCAGAAAGACCCGATTTGAGCTTAAGGGGCACTCACGGTTATTCCTTACCAGGGTTTTGATCATTTGCTTAGGAAGCAGCGCCTGGCCAACACACTTTAGAGCCCAACTCTATGTTTTATTCCGAAAGATCCACCCACAACCCCATATAACAACGGGTGTGTGATTGTCATTGTGTCCTTCATAGTGACTTGCCCTATTTCTCAGTAAATCGCCCTCCTTTTTTTTTTTTTTTTTGGTCATGTTATACGTTGTGTAATGGTGTAAGCATAAAAGATCTTACCTAGTTAAATTAATTTCAGCAGCAGCGCTGTTAAAAGATGTTACCCCTAAGAAGTTTCACCTCTGTCTGGGCAAGTTTCTTCTACCTGATTTTTCATTTTCTTTCTGCATATTAATAGAAAAAAGCCAGCCACAGCATCCTGAGAATTTTATTTTTTTTAAGGCATCACCGGAAACATTATTTGTGGAAACACTTGGGAAGATCTTCATGTGGAGAGAAAGGGACTATATTTGTTAAGATGATACCTGGAAAGTAGACAAAGTAGTTAATTCTCTATACTCAGAAGAGCATAAAAACATTGCTAAAACTGTGTTACAACCTGCAAGTACCTGACCTCAAAAAAACCTGTGTGGTGTTTGTGGGGGGTGGGATGGCAGGTGAGATTAGGATGTGTAAGAAGGTGGAGAGGGGCTAGAAGGGAAAAGGCAAAGAAGGACTGCAAGGGTTTGCTACTGCTGAGAGTCATCTGCACAGGCAAATGGGTTTTTTGGAAGGGGATTAAAGTCTGAGGCGCGGGGGGGGGGGGGCGCAGGGAATGGCTGGAGAGGCCTGCTGCCAATCAGAAAGCTCACCAGGGACAGGCTGGACCTGGCCCAGGGCTGCAGGTCACTCTGGGCCATCAGTGACATTCACCCTTTGATAAGAATGATGATGAAACTTTGGGTGACAAGTAGTGTCCCACATCCCTCTAAGAACACTAGTGAACCTGAGCAATAATTACCACTGGGGTGCAGTGTAAGGGACTCTTTCAGGGCCAGGTTGTCCTCAAACTCAGCCACTTGGGGTCCTGCCCAGGGGATGCTCAGCCAGGCCCTGCCCTCCCTGAGAAGCCCAGGACCATCTGGGAGAGGGAGTCTGACCTCTGTTCAGACTGAGAGGACAGCGCCTACCTGGACCTGATCCCATTCCTTGCTGTCCAGGTCAGAGAGTCAGGGGCGCCCCTTGGTATCTGGTCACGTGTGTGAGCTTGAAAGGGTGACGTAACTGTGAGACTAGCCTCAAACTGCCAGCGGGGTTGGAGTCCCATCGCTAAAGAGTGTCTCTGTGCCTCCACAGGGCTTGGTGAGGCCTGGGGCCACTCCAGCCGGACCAGCCCCCTGGACAACGTTGGCCGTGAACTGGGCTCTCATCTGCTGCAGGTACTGACATGGCTTCCCCGTCAGTCGTGCATAAGCTTCGAGCGTCTGGGTGCCTGGCCCCACGCTTGGCTTCTTGTTTCCTAGAAAAATGGGATTCTGCCCTGACGTGTCCTTCCTGCAGCCCCTACAGTTTCTCCAAAGTTAAAAGGTTTAAGCTCTTAACCTCGCTTGGTGCCTTGGTGCGAGTGGCGCCTCAAGAGGCCAAGAGGGAGGCAAGGTGGCAATCAGCACATTGGATTTGAAAGAGAGCTCCGACCATCAGATGGGCTGAACCCCGGGAGGGGTGCCATTTGACACCATTGGGCTGAAGGAACCAGAGCCTGGCCAGGCCAAGCTGCCCGGGCTAGGCTGCAAAACCATCCGAAATGAAGGATTTATACAGGAAATCAGGGGAATCTGGTAGAAATGCCAGTCAATGCGTTAAGCCCACACATTCTGGATCCAGCTGTGCCTGCAACTCTTTTCATCTCCTCCTGGTAGTTCCGGGCTCTCTCCTCCCTCTCCACGGCCCTCGCCATAGGCCAGCCCAGGCCACGCATAGACAGAGCCCTGTGCACACACGTACACCTCCCCAGATAATGAGTTTATCCAATGTGGAAGCTCCCATTGCTGCATTGTTTGCAGTGTATACTGTTTTAAATTGCCAATTGCCCACTTAAGTCACCTAGCAAATATTTAAAATAGGAAAACTTCTGGTGGCCTTTTTAGGCTTGACACTTGTCTCCCAACCTGCACCCCCTTATTACTCAAGTCCAGTGTAACTTCTCCTGTAGGTGCCTCAAACCTATGTGGGCATCAGGGAGGAATCTGAGCCCATTCTCCCAAGTGGGCCAGGCCTGAACATCTCCTAGCAGCTACCCCATTAGTATCAAAGGCCAGAGATTTTAGCTTCACAGAGTAAAGAAAGGCACTGTTCAAGTATTTCCTCCCAGGCCTGGCCCCTACACCTCTGATTTTAACTAGCACTGTACCTCCCTTTCACAGGGACAACTTCCATCAGTTGTTTCTCAACAAATGACTCCCCAACCCAATCTTGTCGTATTACGAATTAATTTCCCTCATCAAAATAAACAAGACAGCCAAAACCAGTTGGAGAGAGCATCAGCCTGCGGACTGAAAAGTCCCAGGTTCGATTCCGGTCAAGGGCATGTATCCTGGTTGCGGGCATATCCCCTGTAGGGGGTGTGCAGGAGGCAGCTGATCCATGTCTCTCTCTCATCGATGTTTCTGGCTCTCTATCCCTCTCCCTTCCTCTCTGTAAAAAATCAATAAAATATATATTTTAAAAAATAAACAAGACAGAACAAAACCAAACAATCCCTCACCCCTTCTGGCTCTTGCCCAAAAATCTTCTCCTCTCTTCATCCCAAACTTCTCACAGGACATAATTACATTTTCAACTTCCATCACTCACCCTGCCCCACTCACTCCCAAACTCCTGTAGTCCGGCATTCTGCCCAGCCATTGGGCTCTGCACAGGCTCTACCACATTTTGATATGCAGCACAACATGCTCATTTCATATTGCCTGACCTCATTCATTCCACAAATATAGGAGGGCCAACTAGGTGCCAGACAGAAAGCCCTGCCCTCATGGTTTACATTCTAAGGAGAGCAGTCTTGCAAACTCAGGTGCTCTGCACATTGTAACAGGTTGTGTAGGTACTGTGGAAAAAAGTAAGAAGGGGATCCCTGGTTCAGTTGGTTGGAGTGTCATCCCATATACTAAAAGGTGGCAAGTTCAGTTCCTGGTCAGGGCCTAAGTTTCAGGTTTAACCCCAGTCCTGGTGAAAAAGGGAAGTAACCAATTGATGTTTCTCTCTCACATTGGAAATAGCAGTTCTCCCTTCCTTTCTCTCTAAAAACATCCTCAGGTGAGGGTTTAAAAAAGAAAAACAAGAAGGAGAAAGAGTAGGGATGTGTTTGAGTGGTAGAGGACCTCATTGAGAAGGTGACATTTGGGCTTGATGGAGGTGACATTCTCCCTCTCCTTCAGATTCTAAAGTACCACACTTTTCTGGATTCCTTTCCCTCTCCGTTTGCTCTGCTGGTTTTCCCATCACCATCTGGTTGTAAATGCTGACATTTCCTAAAGAGTCCAACTCTGTTTCTCATCTCACAGCTCCAAGGCCTCTTGGGTGATCTCAGCCAACATTGTCATCTCAACTCCTTTTCCCACATTTGCATGACTCCAGCTGGTTTTTCCAGTCTAGACACCCCTCCTAAGCTCCAGGCCTTTATTTTCTTCTGCCAACTGGATACACCCAAATGGAAATCTGGATACACCTGAAGTTCAGCATCTCCAAGTCAAGAATTCATTATTTTCCTCTTCCAGATTTCCACCCACCCATACAGAAACTCACCATGCTTCTCAAAATTCCTGATCTTGGTTAATGGTGTTACCCTCTACTCAATGACATTGAAGTCAGACTCTTTCTGCCACCATAAATTCCATGGTCAGAACCATCCTTGACTTGGACTCTGCTTTCTGATTGCCTCATTCCCACGCTTTCCTCCTATAGGTGACTGTCCAAATTCTGCCTCCCCCCCCAAAAAAAGTGTCTAAGCATGTTATCCCCCTGCTTAGAAACATCTGTTAGAACCCTAATGCCCACAGGAATATCTCTAAATTCCTCAGATTGACATCTCAAACTCTCCAAAAATCCAGCACTGGTGTACTCCCTCAGCCCTATCTCTGGTGTACAAAAACCATCAGATCCATCCTCCCCTCAGTCCCTGCCTTTGGCACATCAATCCTTCTGTCTAGGATGCCCTTCCTCTCTATTACAGTTCAAGCTTCCTCTTCAAGGCTTTGCTCAAACAGTACCCCTAAGGCTTCTGATTCTTCCCCAGTCCTCTGGCCACTCAGCCTCTGGGCCCTAACACGCACTGTCTATTCATCTGTGTAGTCATTATATCTATCTTTAGACCAGTCTTTATGCTTCTACTGGACTTCCAGATCCTTGAGAGTAAAATTTGACTCATCCTTGTCTCCACTGCCTGGATTGAAGCCCCATTCACATAAATAAAGGGACAGTGAAAGTCTGAGACTTGCCTTCATGGAGAGCCTGTCAGTTTGATGTATCAATGTAAACATGCACACATCACACTGTTGCACTACTTTATGGACTTGCTGCCTGGAAAGCCTCTCATCTCCTAAATCCCCCTCTCCCAGACTCTTTTCAGAGCTACTGGCCATCTGCCTTCTGTCTACAACTTTTCAGACTGCCTGCCCTTCCGCATCACCCAATGTCTGCTATTTCCCAAACCCCAGGTATTCTTTTCGTTAAAAGACACTGTCACTATGGATCCCTCCAAGACTGACAGAAGAAACCTCTGGTTCTTTCAGTGATCAGCACTCCAAAAACCTAACTCACCTCTTAGAGCAGACTGTGTCCCCCTCTTAAATAGAAGAGGGGTCCTGCCCAGGAAATGCTCAGATATCTGTGTGTATGTTACAGATAGGTTTGCTTTGTCTATTTTGGTGGATCCTGAATCTTAGAGAATAGTAGCTGCCTCCATCTATCTCTTCCTCTGAGTCTCTTCCAGTGTGCTGCATTTCCCAGAAGCTTTCAAATTTGGAAAAAAACAAAAGAGGGACTCTTGGGGTTGTGTTTCTATGCCCTATTTCCTGCCATCCCCTCTCTCCTCTGTCTCTTTGCACTTCTGGCTGAGCATCTCTAACTTCTGTCCCCCTAACCCCAATTTTTTTTACCAGTGACCCAGAGGGCTCTCCTTTCAGCTCTGTTTCTGTCTTCCCAGACCCTGGATGGTTTTATCTTTGTGGTGGCCCCAGATGGAAAGATCATGTACATCTCAGAGACAGCCTCCGTCCACCTGGGTCTTTCTCAGGTAGGTGAGTGGTTTAGAACTCTAGCCTTCAGTGCTTACAGCCAGAGCTGGAGGCAGGAGGTGAGGGGCCGGAGGGCTGGCTGTCCCAGAGGTTTTATATGTGCATTTTTGGGACTGGAAACATCTCAGCTAGCAGGAGGGCTGGATCTCTCCCTTTCTCCACTTCCCTTATCCTTTAGCTTCTACTCCAAGCCCAAACAATGGATACCTTTTGAGCCCTTAGCAGAGGCCAAAAAACATGGGAGACGGGTTACATATTTATGTCATAATGTCTTCACCAGAATATTATCAGGGAACTACTACTACTACTACTACTATTTCCTTTCATGGATAAGGAAACAAAGGCTTCGCTAGGCTGCATCAGCAGAGAATTAGAATTTAGGGCAGACTCTAGAGTTCTAGCTCCTGTCCTCACCATCCTGTGGCCCTCCTGGCTTAATCTTCCAGTCCCTCTATGTGGCATCACCACTCCCAGATGGTGATACCTTCCTCTTTACAGGTAGAACTGACCGGGAATAGCATTTACGAATACATCCACCCGGCAGACCACGACGAGATGACAGCGGTTCTCACGGCCCATCAGCCCTACCACTCTCACTTTGTCCAGGGTAAGGCAGGAGTGTGCCTGCACACGCGGGCCCATCGCACTCCGATGGTGGCTTTGCCCCAGTTAGCCCTGGCAGAGCCCCTGGCGATGTGCTGCCTGTCTCACGGCCTCTGCTTCCCTCCACTCCTCTCTCCTAGAGTACGAGATCGAGCGCTCCTTCTTCCTGAGGATGAAGTGTGTCTTGGCCAAGAGGAACGCGGGGCTCACCTGTGGTGGCTACAAGGTGCGTGGCTGAGAGGGAGGGTCCCAGCCACTTAGCCGGGTGTAGGGAAAGGGGGCAGGACAAGGGACACGTGCGGCATGGGCGGGGCCTCCCTGTGGTCTGGACCGCCCAGGAGGGCGTTCCCCGCCTGGGTGATGGTGAATGAGCTCTGGGAGGGGGCGCTTCCACAAGCGCCCAGGTGTTCTTGGCCTTTGAGAACACCTGGAACTAAGCTTGAAGACAGTCTCCCTGGGTCCGGATACTCACTCCCTGGCGGCTGGGGCTCTAACATCAGGGGCCCATAATGGGTCTTGGGGATGTGTCAAGCGTCAGACATGGTCCATCGCTCCAGTGGGTTTACTCAGGATGTCAGATTCTGACCGCCCCCCCCAACCCCCGCTGCCCGGAGAGGCTAGGAAATAGAGCTTTAGTTCAAGTCTGTGGTTCTCCTGGTTAATGAGATTAACCATGCAGGCTCCGGGGCACCGCTTGGAGATTCAGGTGCACTAGGGTTAGCAGGGCCCAGGCCTCTGCATTTTTACAAGTCCCCAGGTAAGGTCCGTGAGGCAGGGCACAGTCATTTCCTGGAAACACCTTGGAGCCCTAGTATCCGTGGTCCCTTGAACGCGGGCGCGTGGCCCACAGGGCAGTTATGGCCTAGTTGGGTCTCAAGGTTTTAATTCCTTCCCCACCTTGTTGGGTGGTTTCCTGGCCGCGGGCGTGGCTGAGTCTTGCCCTGTCACCGGCCGCCGCAGGTCATTCACTGCAGCGGCTACCTGAAGATCCGCCAGTACAGCCTGGACATGTCCCCCTTCGACGGCTGCTACCAGAACGTGGGCCTGGTGGCCGTGGGCCACTCGCTGCCGCCCAGCGCCGTCACGGAGATCAAGCTGCACAGCAACATGTTCATGTTCCGCGCCAGCCTGGACATGAAGCTCATCTTCCTGGACTCCAGGTGGGAGGCGGGGGAGTGGGGAGGGGGGTGAGGCAAAGAGCCCCCCACAGCGGGAGGGCGGCCCTGCTCCGTGGGGAGAGCTCCTTGTGGATCTTAGGAGCCCATTCTGCAGATGAGGTGACTGATGGAGCTCTTCGAGGTGAGGGTGGGCACCCAAGTCTCAGGAGGCTGTGCGGGGTGGGGCCCATCCCCCCACCCCCCCATCCCCCCATCCCCTCATCCCCCCATCCCCGTTCGCCACACTCGCTCATCCCGAGGGGTTGCTCTCTGCAGAGTGGCGGAGCTGACGGGGTATGAGCCTCAGGACCTGATTGAGAAGACGCTGTACCACCACGTGCACGGCTGCGACACCTTCCACCTGCGCTGCGCCCACCACCTGCGTAAGGCGCCACCCGGCGGCCGCTGCACCCCCTCGAGGCCCTGGAGGAGGAGGAGGAGGAGGAGGAGGAGGAGGAGGAGGAGGAGGAGGAGGAGGAGGAGGAGGAGGAGGAGGAGTGGGGGAGGGAGAGGGCGCGATGTAAGCCCCCGCCCGAGGACCATGGGCAGCTAGCTCGGTAGCCAGTGGGGGTGGTGGGTGTGGTCCTGCGGGCGGCCGCTCGGACACTGACCCCATCCTGTCTCTCTAGCAACCGAGGGGGGGGGGATTTCTGAGCTTCTTGGCGAAATTCTCCCGGAGGGGCGTTCATCCCCCCCTTGATATGATGCTCCCCCCCCCCCCCGCCCCCCAGCCTCACACAAGGTGGGAGGAAAAACGGAGGCTGCCCACGTGGCTCCCGTGCCTCGCTTAGCTTTCCGTATGGCTTTGCTGGGAGCCTCCTCCCCCGGGGTAAGCTAGCGAGCCAGTTGCCCCGACCCCTTTGGTGTAGTTTGGAAAATCGAATCGGGGGAGGGGAGGGGTGGCATCCTCCTCGTGAAGCGTGAGGGACCCAGGGCTCCAGGAAGTGAGCAGGGCAATCCATGGGATTGGGAAGGTGCCTGTGGTCTCCTCCTCCCCGGAGGAGCGCCCACAGGGGACCCAGGCTCTCCGTGCCGGGGGGGCTGCGTCTGTTTGGGCCCAACCTGCAGCGGCCGGTTCACCTGCTGCTGCCTCTGTCTCCCCGCCAGTGCTGGTGAAGGGGCAGGTGACCACCAAGTACTACAGGTTCCTGGCGAAGCAGGGCGGCTGGGTCTGGGTGCAGAGCTACGCGACCATCGTGCACAACAGCCGCTCGTCCAGGCCTCACTGCATCGTCAGCGTCAACTACGTCCTCACGTGAGTGCGAGTGGGGACTCCTTCTCCCACTCCAGGCGCCGAGCGCGCAGCGGGTGGGCGGGCCCCCCCGGAGGGCTTCGGGGCTGGGCTCCCTGGGGGCCACCAGTGCTGGCTCCCGTGCCGCCTGCGCCGGCAGGAGGAGGCGGCTCGCTCTCTGGTCGGATGCAGGAGTTTTCCAAAGCCCACAGTCCACGCTCGCTCTCGGCTCGCTCCCTCCCTCCCTCTTTTAACCTTTCACGGAAACTCTGCATTAAATAAAGCGTAATGAGAGAGAGGGAGAGAGAGAGAGAGAGAGAGAGAGAGAGGAGAGAGGGCCGGCCGTAAGGAGCCGGTTATGGATAACGAACTGGACATCTGTTTCACTTTTTCAAATCTGGGTTTGAAGTTCTTAATTTTAACCAGAATCTCCAATCCAAGTTGAGAGTTCAGAGAGAGAGTGGTCCCCCTCGTCTCCCCCCACCACAAAGGCGGTGTCAGTGACCGGAGCGGCCGGCTTTAACTTCCAGAGAGCGAAGGGACCCGCGAATGCTCGCGCCCGCGTCCTGGGCCAGCACCGCCGGGTGGGGAGGCGACCCGCGGGTGCGGCGGGCGGGCGGGCGGGCCACGGGCGGCCGTATCTGAGCATCATTCTTTCCAGAAACAATAATCTCTCGTGTGGCCCTGCAGGCTGGTCACATGGTCTGCTGTGCGGCTGGTGTCTTGGTGAAGAAAGCACGTTCTGTGTAATGTTTGCGAAAGCCGAAAGGTTGAAGCCTTTATGAAGCAACCTTTTGTGCGCGCAAGTTGCCCTTCCTCTTTTTTCTTTTTCTTTTTTTTGTGGAGGTTGTGATTTTAGGGTACCTCAGGAGTTATTTGCTTTGGACCAGTGGACACACCAGGTGCTCAGTGGCCATGCTAGTTTGACATTAGGAAGTTGGTTAAGTGGTGCTTTCTGGAATCAGACTTGCAGAGGATGAGGGCTGGGTTCACTCCACGTTCTTTTCCATGGCCGATTAAAAATGTAGTACGTAGTTGGAAATATTATGCTCGGCCATAAGGGCTATTTAATGTGTGCCTGCTTAGTAAGAAAATTTAATTAATAGACTTGGAAAATGGATTCAGTTGAGATGAAAATTCAGCACTTAAGGATCATGTGGTTACTGAGAATTGTTTTTATTTTTTTCACGTTCGTAAATAGTGCTAACATACATACTGTTAGGTTTTTGTCATGGCACAAAGGCTGTGTATTTTAATACAGAGCATGAAACAGTAATATTTTGGGTATCATGAAACAAATCATCCATTTTATGAATGCAGCTTTTCATATTATTAAAATAAGCATAAGAGAAAATGGCGAATCATAATTCATAAAATAAGCCACTCTGTGAGGCATAAGTATTAAAGAGTGAAAAATTATGTCTGCTTACCATGGAAAGGAAATGGACATTCTTTAAGAAGGTGCTTTGTATGTCTGAGACATCACCAGCATTATACATACACTCTGTTCTCCGGTGGTGCCTGTGGTTAGTAATCATTTTTTATCAAACAGCAGGGTATATAGTCACACAGACCCATATAAATGATCAGAATGCAAGTTAGACCTCCCAATGGGTGAGCTTAATTTATGTTTGGAGTCATTTTGGAATATTCTGTTTTGTTTTCCAGTGCATAAGTGTATTTTCTGTCGGCTGTCGACTCTGTCATTCTTCACTTTACACACTTCTCTAGAGCTGCAGGATTAGGCTACCAACTTTACATCAGATTAAAAAGATGTAATGAGGATAAATGATTTACAGAAGGAAAAAAATAGCAGGGCACACGTTTTTCTGGACGTTTTATGCCTCTAAATGAAAATAGAAATAAACACAGAGGCACACAAGATGAAAAGCTGAAATTGATTACCCTTTTATGAGTCTCAGCTCCAAATCTTTGTGTAAAAATTCTTAGGACAATATTTATAGCTGCAAATGTGGAAACTGCCTTAGATAAAATGTCATCAAGTGGCTCTGTGTGTGTGTTGACAGGATTTTCATAATGAACAGGTTGCAGTTTGTTTGATGTGTATATCACACATCTGGCTGGAAGTTACTAATTTCCATTGTCTTAGCAAATTAAATAGATGACTATTGATTCTCTATGGTGGCAGCAAACTACCACATACATTTGTTTTCAGGGCTAGTTCTCAGGCCTGAGAATGATAAGTAAATTCTTTCCAAATACACTACTGCAAACAATGTACTTAAAGAACCACAAGCCCCCTCCCTCCCCCCGGATAATTTTACAGACCAGATGTTTTCCAAATTTAGACATTTTAATAGTGTATATTTTGAAGGGATCTTTCATGTCATGAAAGTGGAGAGAATTTTAAATAATTTGTCAAATGAAAGTGTGACATTTTGGTGGAAGGTACATTCATAAGAAGCCCATATTTTAAATTCCTAATGCTAACTTTATTGTTTTTTTCCAAAATTGTTGACAATATTACAGAGTCCTGACTTTTCCCTCTTTTGCCCCCTCCACCCAGCCCCTGCCCCAACCCAGGCCTTCACCACACTATTGTCTGTGTCCCCAAACTATGCATGTATACATTAAAATATACCTAGAAAAATTAATCATCATTATCTAACAAAAGGAATAATGAATAGAAATATTTAGTAACCTTGTATTAATCAACAGCTACAACAGCAGATATAGGAATTTTAGAGGTAGGTGGTATACCCTGATGTCTTACTGGCTTTGTGTGACCATTCAGAATCTTGATGTTCTTAAATTCTGGGGAAGAGAGCAGTAGGACACTATGATTGAATTTTTAAAATTCTCTTAGATTTTCTCTGGGTCCTTGAGGTTCCCTGAGGCTTCCATAGCCTTCATTAAAACTTCATCCTCCAACCCACCAAACCAGCTACCCCCACCCCAACCCATTAAAAAACACCAAACCAAAAAAACTGTCCAGTTCATAATTTTTTATAAGACAAACATGCCTTATTAGCTTTGTGTGACACATGGGAAAAATATCTTAAAATTTCGGTGCTCACAGACTTTGAAAAATAAGTGTTAAGTATGATAGGCCCTGCTCCCCAATTATTTTCAAGAAGATAGGTTAATGGAGTTGTGTCTAGTAACAATGAGTGTTGGGAAATGTCTAGAATAATATGGAGAGGGAAGCATACTATGTAAAACCTAAGTAAGTTTCTTGCATTCATATTTTCTTTTGTTTGTTTAATTAATAGTAAGTATTAGTTCCAACTCAGATAGAAAACATTATTACTTAGTGTGAAGAAAATTGAAAATATGAAACACCCAATAAGCTATGAAAAGGAATTTCTAGAAAAGTGAAGTCTTGATTCTCTTTGTGTTTTTAAACTTTATATGTTTTAAAAATAACACTTTAAAATATACTTTTAAGGATAAACCAAGGAGGTATAAAAATTTTTTAAATATTAAAATTTTTTTTCAAACATACAAAAGTTAAAAGAATAGTATAATGAATATTTGTACACATATTATTTATAATATAAATCATATTTGTTTTATATATCAAGTTTTTCTCTACTTATATGTGTCTCTTTATTTGTGAAAATTTTCTCCCATAAAATCATTCCAAAGTAGGCTACAAATATCATAATACTTTATTCTTTTTTAATATATATATTTTTATTGATTTCAGAGAAGAAGGAAGAAGGAGAGAGAGATAGAAACATCAATGATGAGAGAGAGTCATTGATTGGCTGCTTCCTGCACGACCTCATTGGGGATCAAGCCACAACCCAGGCATGTGCCCTTGACCGGAATCGAACCTGGGACCCTTCAGTCTGTAGGCTGATGCTCTATCCACTGAGCCAAACTGGGTAGGGCACTTTATTCTTTTAAATTTTCTTTTAAAAAATACATTTTTATTTATTTCATAGAGGAAGGGAGAGGGAGAGAGTGGGTAGAAACATCAACGATGAGAGAGAATCACTGATCTACTGTCTCCTGCACATCCCACACTGAGAATCAAGTCCATGACCTGGCATATGCCCTGACCAGGAATTGAACCATGACCTCCTGGTTCATTGGTCAATGCTCAATCACTGACCCATGCCAGGCACATGTCTTCTTCTTTTTTTCTATTTTAAACACATCAATTCTTTGTGAAAAAATTCATCTAATTTATTTATATTTTTTTATAATTCTTTATTGTTGAAAGTATTATGTATTTCCCTCTCTTCTTCCCCATTGATTCCCTCCAGCCTGTTCTCCCCAACCCCCAGGCCTTCAGCACCGTAGTATCTGTGTCCATAGGTTATGCATATATGATTACCTCCCACCCACCTACCCTCCTCCAACTTCCCTCTAAGATTCTGTACTCTATTCCATGCTTCCATTTCTCTGGATCCACTCTGTTCATCAGTTTATTTTGTTACTTAGATTCCACATATAAGTGCAATCATGTGGTACTTGTCTTTCTTTGACTGACTTATTTCACTTAGAATGATACCCTCCAGGTCCCTTCATACTGTCTCAAAGAGTAAGAGGTGTTTTTGTTTTTTTTAAACTGCTGCATAGTGTTCCATAGTATAAGCCTACCACAGCTTTTTTATCCACTCATGTACTGATAGGCACTTAGGCTGTTTCCATATCTTAGCTATTGTAAATTGTGCTACTATAAACAGCAGTGTATACATTCTTTCTGATTAGTGCTTTGGGTTTCTTAGGATATATTTTCCTATAGTCCTGTACTGTTTATGAGGACATTTGTATGTAGAAGTTTGAAAAAATAAACATGAGAGCATTTATTGATGCCATTAAAATCAATCTGCCACTGTAATTCATTAAGTACTCATTGATATATGACCTCAATTAGGCTGATTGGTAGACAATATTTTGTTAGAGGTCTTTGATAGGATATAGTAAACATTAGTGAATTATGCTAAGGAGCATTATAAGCTAATACAATTCTGATATTCTGCCTGAAAAGTAAAAGAGAGAGAGAGAAGATTTCAAGAGTGATTTGTTAATTTTGGAATCAGACAGATTTAATACCTTCAGTCATTTTCTTGTTGGTAAAAATAAACACTCTGCTTGTTTATTTTCTAAGTTTAGGATGGAACACAATTGTAATCTCATACTGTTTTAGAGTGATTCACTGATGACAGAAAAGGAAGTAATTTTCTGAATTAAAATTTCTATTTCAGTGTTGCACAGAATAGAATAGAGGCAATTTACATTAGAGGTCTATAATATTTGCTTTCTACTAAATAACCCTTTTGAATTTGAAAAGTTAAGGCAAATGCCAAAGGAGACATACTTCTTCCATGTAAAAGAAAAATAAAACACAAAAGTCTCTACATTGTAATTATTTCAGATTTCATAATTTTTGTTCTTCTTTGCAAAAAAAACATTGTAATTTTCACAATTAAAAGGATGTTAAGTATTAACAAATTCTGTGAATATAAACCTTATATATTCTTATCATAAAGCAACAAACATTAAGCTATATTCATATTAGTTTGTTCTTTCAATGTAATTGTGCTGTTATTGGCATTTAAAATATTTTAATTAATTTAAATGTCTAATGATATTGTTATTACTACTAAGACATTTTAGAAAATATTTTTTAAAATTTGATAAAAAATATACATAGTTGAAGAAATATATTTTATTTTCCTAATTGGCCAAACCACTGTTTTATATTATAAATAATATCAAGTAAAGCACCTTTTGACTCAGCAAGTACAGCAAAATATAAAATAATTTACTCTTGTGCCTTGAATCTATAGAGCTCATGTTGCATAGATTTAATTTTTTGATCATTAAAAATAGTAATCATGAACAAATGTATACCCATGAATTAGATTTAATCCTTAATTGTGTTTGATCTTTATTATGATAATATTGAACATGAAAGCTGCAGTTGTTCTTTTCAGATGTTACTGAATCATTATAGAAACAAATTGAAGATACATTTGTATTAATATTAATTTATAACAACCAAAACCATTAATAGTAATTAATAGGAATTTTATAACTACCAAACACTTCATTAAAAGAAAGGGCTGGGAAGTTTAGTCTGTTTTATAGTATATAATACTAGCACTCATTCAAATAATCTTATCCCCATACACTGTTACTTATAATTTTTTACCTCAAAATGATCTATCTGTATTTAGTTTTGAATTCATTATTTGTGCTCAAACTTTGTACTTTTTCTTTTTTACAAGTGCTATATAAATTTCTTTCAAAGTATTTTCACATTTGTTACTTAATTTGCTCCTTTGACAGTTCTGTGGGGTGGTTTGGGCAGGGATCACATCTACCATTATTCTAGGTGAGGAAAATGAAGTCAGATATGCCTAGTAATTTGTGAAAGTAGGATTAAAGCCTAGGGTGTCAACTGCTATTGTATCGGGAGATTCTCTGTCTGGAGGTGGGAGTCAGGGATAAATGTAGGGGAGAAAATGTATGGAGAGAGGGATGAGTTTTAGTAACTATAGAGTTCAGTCCACCCAACTTCTGGGTAAGCTTTCATTTAATCTTATAATGGAAGATTAAAAAGCTGCCTCTGTGTTGCTGCTTCATAAGTATATATAGATATTGACAATTTAGTGGCTTACATTTAGCTAAGCTATTTTCTCAATGATAGTCATGTAAGAATAAATATTTTTTCCTTTATGTATCACTAAGGACATTTTTTCATTTTGTAAAAAAAAAAAAAATGTGACCTGCAAACATTTTCGGTTTTTTACTGAATTGTTTGCCTTTAAATTACACAGATACATTATTGCAAATAATTTTATTTTTGCAACTAGATTAATACTCTATGTTCTTTTTAAACAAATGTGTTAAAACAAATGTCAGTAGATTGGCAAATCATGTCATTTTTTTTTTTTTGTCCGATTAGGCACAGATTACCTCTTGTGACAGTGGATCATTTCCCAGATTAAGTGTCTGTATGTGTGATTGGGAATGCAGAATTGGCCCCTTTCTGCTTTTGATGGAGAAAGGCAGGTGAGGTTGTTCCTTGGGGACTCTGTTCAGGGCCTGAGGATAGACAGCTTCCCTACATCCTCTGGGTAGGTGTGTCATCCTCTGGTCCTTCGGCAAGGTCCCCTCCCCAGGCCTCTGGGGCCTCCAGTTTTTCCTTTGTTGTTGTTCCGATCTGGAGGGCACTGACTCACAGGAACTCTGCTTTAGTTCTGGGTGGAGGCCACTTGGTGTGTGCTAAATGACCAGCCTGATCACTCATCTCTGGCTTTCTCTTAGCCCAGCTGTTGGAAGGAAAAGTCTTCTGATCTTTGAGTCACATCATGGAAAATCATGGATCATTACCTTAATTTGAAGGCAGGTTCCATACATGTTATTGTGCGTGGATGGACAAATTCCAATGTGGCTTTCCTTGAACTCTAGAAAAGCATGTTTTTGACTTGGTCTATTCATGGGGCAAACATACTTTTATGTTTAGTACAGGTGTGTGTGTGTGTGTGCGTGCGTGTGTGTGTGTGTGTGTGTGTGTGTGTGTGGTGGATAATGCCTATCTTGATAATAGAGTAAAAGGCTGCTCCTCCAGTGCTTTCCTCCTCTCTGTTCCCTCTTCTCATTGGCTTGTGACATCTTTCCAGATAAGCAGGTGGTGAAAGAAGATTCATTTGGGTTGAAGTGCTGGTGTATGCGCTTAAGCCAAAAAGATTGGTTGTAGAAAGGATTGGTGGAGTTTAGATGAAACCTGGAAATACCTGAGTGCCTATCAATGGAGGCATTTAACATTCTGCCTAGTCTGAAGGAGTAAATTCTCACTATTTCCTTTCCATTGCCTCAGGCCTTCCCAGGTCCAAGGAAGTGGTAGGGGAGAGAGGTGGTCCCTGGTGATGGCAGGGCTGAGGGGGATGAGGAGGAATGTCTGGCTGAGTCTGGACCATCTGTTTACCATCTGTGACTTTTACTCTGGAAGTTATATTGCAGTAGGATCAAGATTCTGTTTTTAGAAAACCCCACAGTATCATGCAAATAAACCTGCAAGGGAAAAGGCATAGGCTTTGGTGTCAGACAGATCCGAGTTTGAATATGCTTTGCTGTGCAATAGCTGTGAGATGTTGAGCTCAGCTCCATTCCTTTGACCCTCTTTTTTCCCCATCTGTAAAATGGGGACATTTGTGCCCAATTTTTAAGGTTTGAGGGGGGATTACATTATTTTACTGCCAGAAAGTAAGTGCTCAAAATATCTTAACTATTAGCACTTGCCAATTATGCGACGCCAACTGAAATATTTTGGAAGAGAATGAATAATTCCTTCTTTTACTTGAATTTCTATATCCTCAAATCCACAAATTTAAATATTTATTTTCTCCTTCATTGTCAGTCTCTCAACACACACACACACCTATAAGCATTGTGGTTTGTGTGTGTGGTGGTTTCCACAGTTGTGTTAAGCTCACTCTGTGTTTCACAGCTGTCATTGTGTACTCTAAAGGGAGCTGAGAGGGAGGTAAGCCAGCCTTTACTAAAGGCCTGGTGCTTTACTGGGAAAAGAAGGTTCTAAGAAACTAAGCATCTGTCAGATTTCTAAGGTTAATTTAGTTGGAATCAGTGTTTTGTCAAGTTTACTAATGTTAGTAATTATAATATAAAGTGAGTAGAATATGCAATGCTGCTATTTTTGATGGTGTTCAATGGAGCCTTGCATGCATTCCCTGTTCCTCTGCATGGACTGGTTATGGCTGCAATCCCATACATCTGAATTAAATGTAAAAATCTATTGATATGAATATACAGTGATACCACATGTATAATGGTTGTATTTTAAAAATTATTTGTAGAAAGCAAATGTGAGGTATACATTAGGACCAGATTGAAGGAGAGGGAGGTGCAAAGTACATATATACAGCTGGTTCCAGATTTGTAGGACCAGAAGGTCTCCCTGGTGCTGTGTTTGACATCATAATCCTACTGTTATTAGAATATGATGCAGCCTAGGCTTGTTAGTGAGATGTCTGAAACCCTGATTAATACAGGGCGGTATTACAAGGTATTTGAAAAATGTGTTATGAAATGAGATCTCACTACATTTTATTAGGCAACATAGCATATTAGTTAAAAGCTTAGGCTTTAAGTCTATTGCCTGTTCGAATCCTATTGCTGCCACTCACTGGCTCTGTGACTGGGCAAATTGCTTACCTTCATTGTCTCTGTTTTGTTTTTTTAATCCCTGAAATGCAGGTAATGGTAACATCTACTTCATAAAGACTTTGGGAACATTAAATATAATGTGTGAGGTTCTTGGCACTGTACCTAACACAAAATAATATCAAGTAAATGTAAATTATGAGGGTGGTTATTTCAGTGAAATGAAATAAAATAATTTTTAGCTTGCCAGTAAACACTAAAATCAGTGTCTGTATGTTCTGACTGGAGGCAGAAATCTATGAGCCTTAGAAAGGCAGAGGGTTGCCCATGATGAGAAATCAGCGATGATTCTGCTACATTGGAAATGATTGTTGTTAGATTCTTCTTCAGTTGACTGGGACTAGTAGGTCTTTCAGCATTCATAAATGGTTGATTGAGCACCTGTCATGGGCCACTCCATGTGCCAAATTCCGAGGACATCAAAATGAATAAGATTGTATGTGCAGGAAAAAGAAATAAGCACAAATGTAAGGTGAGTCCTTGTTTGATTTCCCTGTAGGTTTGCTTGGGACTGAGATCCCTTTCTGGAAGTAAAAGTTTCCATCCACAATTAGAAAGAAGAGGGTGTGAAGTGGCTTGGCACTGCCTGGGTCACGCCTGGGGAATAAGCTCCCAAGTGTGGTCACACTTCCCTCCATTTAGATGGTGGGGAGGGGGTGGAGTCAGTGGGAGGAGCTAAACTCCTGGGTGCGTATACCTGTGTGTGTGTGTGTGTGTGTGTGTGTGTGTGTGTGTGTGTTATGGAGATTATGATTGGCAGTATAGTACCTGGCTGCAGGCTAAAGAGTCTAATGTGTATCTCATAACCTTAGCCAGAGAGAGAGAGTGTTATGCTTGAGTTATTTTTTTTTCTGTGTTGAATGGGAATTTTACATATTTTTGGGGTTGACTTCTAACAGTATTATGAATCTCAGCAAATTTTTAAATTGAAGAATTAATCTAGATTCAAACGTTTTTATAGATTTATTATATTTTTAAATGTTGCTAATTATTTGAAAGTTTTTATTTATTTATTTTTTAAATAAGGGGTATTTCCCAGGCCTGGCTGCTGTGCCCTGGAGATACTGCAAGATGATTATCAGCTCCAAGCTGAAGGAGGGGTGGGAAGGTGCTCTACTCATTGCCATACTTAGGTTGGGGAGTAAGAGGGACTCACATTTGAAGAGTTGCTACTTTGTGCCAGAAGCCCAGTGAGTCCAAGAGACAGCCAATACAGCACAGGTGATGAGTGGACATACCAACCCAGAGCCCGGACTTCAATGTCCATAGCCCAATATTGGCAATTTCATGTAGTTCCACCAAATATTTAAGAAGTAATGTGACATTTTGCAAAGATCTGCAGATAGTTTACTTTCTTGTCCAATATGGGTTCTCTGCAAGATGATTTGGTTGCTTCACAGTTTGAGCATACTTAGGACCTAGTCAGTGGGCATGTGATATACTCACCCCAGGCCCAACCCTCTCACCCCTTCACCAGTTTAGTCAACAAATTATGACATTTTCACAAAACAGCCATTGGTAAGCACCACAAACAGAACATTTTATTCAGAACATCTAATATTTCACCAGGATTCAAGTGGGAGCTGCTGTCTTTACTAGAAGGATTTTTTCCCTTTGATTGATTGCTAACTGGATAGAGCCCGTGAAAGGATCTTTTTTTTTCTTGGGGATTTCTTGTTCAAACAGAATTTGTTGTATCCACATCAGTAAAGCTGTGCTAATATAGGCTGCTGGCCAGACTGTGAAAACAGCCTCATTTTATTGAACTGGATGTCATAATGGTACCCATTAAGGTGGGATTCTCTCTGTGTTTGTACTTTTAAACCCAAGTCCCTTGCCACTTTTTACATCTCTCAGAGAATAGTAACATTCTCTGCTAATGCAATCTGGGAATGTGCTGTTTCTTGCCTCCTACTGAAAACCATTACAAAAATAGGATCCTTGGTTGCAAGCATTTTCCTGGGGTTGTAGCTTGTTGTTGCTCTCCAGCCATTCATTTCACTCTTGGTACTTGGGATGACTGTAATGTGTTCTGGTTACTGAAGGTGAGAACCCATGAGGTTTACTTCTTTCAACACTCCCATTAATTGCTATTGGTGTCCAAATAGATGACAGGAAAAGAGCAGCTTTTTTTTATTTTCTCAGAACTAACCAAATGCAACACTAGGCTTTTCATTTTAATTTTTATACGCTGTTAAGAGACTAATAGTGTTGGAAGTCACAGCATTTCCATTAGCTGTTGAACTCTTACTACAGCCCTAACAAAGTGAAGTATTTGTTGTGCTGGCTTTGGGTAATGGACCCCCACAGGATTACAGCTCAGAAATGCTGGAAGGCTGAAGTCCCGGGGAAAGAGGGCAGAGTGGGTGCCAATTTTATTCCTCCAATTAAAGCAGTTAAAGGAATAACAAAGTGCAGGGTGCCATTTTATTGTGAGGGCTAATTGAAAACCAGAGGAAAATATTTAGAGCCACTACATATTTTACAATATGATATCTTTTCTGTTTGTGCCTCCTCTCTGTCAACTCAATGGGACCTTCATTATAAACAAATTTCTGTCATTAGAATCAGCTTAATTTCTGTTGCTATAATTAAGAGGACGGTAAGACATGTTGCAGGGTGTATTTATCTCTATGGGAAACATGAGGGCTCTTTCATTTGTTCAGCGAGTATTTCCCTAGCACCTTCTCTGTGCCAGGGCTATGGTATGGTCAAGTCAGACATGATCCCTTCCCTCATGGAGCATAAATTTTACTGGGAAGAAATAGACAGTACTTATAAACAAATGTATCATAATGTTAGGGAATGAAAGAGGGAAAAGGCAGGACAAAGAGGTGAGTGTGTTTAGGGAAGGACTCTTTGAAGATTCCTGAATGAAGGGAGGAAGGCAGCTATGCTGAGTCCTGCAGGGAGAACATTCCTGCCAGTGGGAAGCATGTACAAAGGCCCTGCGATAGAAACCAAATTGGCAAGTTGGGGAACAGAGAAGGTCACTGCAGCTGAAGCAGAGAAAGGCAGGGGAAGAATGAAAGTTGATGATGTTAGCATAGGCAAGTCAGACCATGTTGGGTCTTTCTTAAAACATTTTTTTCTTTATTGATTAAGGTATTACATATGTGTCCTTATTGCCCTATTGTACCCCTACCCCCCACTCAGGCCCTCACCCCCCTGTTGTCTGTGTCCATTCGTTAGGCTTATATGCATGCATACAAGTCCTTTGGTTGATCTCTTCCCCTTACCCCTGCCCTCCCCTATCTTCCCTCTGAGGTTTGACAGTCAGCCAGGCTTCTCTGTCTCCAGATCTGTTTTTGTTCATCAGTTTACGTTGTACATTATATTCCATAAATAAGTGAGATCATGTGATATTTATCTTTCTCTGACCAGCTTATTTCACTTAGCATAATGCTCTTCAGGTCCATGATGCTCCATGATGTTGTGAATGGTAAGAATTCCTTCCTTTTTTTTTTTAACCACAGTGTAGTATTCCATTGTGTAGAGGTAACACAGGTTGTTTTTGTTGTTGTTTGTTTTTAAATATATTTTATTGATTTTTTTACAGAGAGGGAAGGAGAGAGATAGAGAGTTAGAAACATCGATGAGAGAGAAACATCGATCAACTGCTTCCTGCATGCCTCCTACTGGGGATGTGCCTGCAACCAAGGCACATGCCCTTGACCGGAATCGAACCTGGGACCTTTCAGTCTGTAGGCTGATGCTCTATTCACTGAGCCAAACTGGTTTCAGCTAAAACAGTTTTTTAATCTACTCATCTGCTGATGGGCACGTAGGCTATTTCCAAATCTTAACTATGGTAAATTGTGCTGCTAGAACATATGGGGTGCATATGTCCTTTCTGATTGGTATTTCTAATTTCTTGGGATATATTCCTAGAAGTGGGATTACTGGATCAAATGGGAGTTCCATTTTTGTCGTCATGTTGGGTCTTAAGGCTTTGGGAAGCCACTGGAGAGTTCAGAGTAAAGACATGGCATCAGTGAATTTAAGCGATGAAGAGATTATCTGGCTGGTATGAAATATAGGCTATGAGGATGGAGAAGGGTAGAGGCAGGGAGACCAATTGAGAAATAATTGTAATTGCCTAGGTGAGAGAAGATAATGGCTTGAAAGAGAGAGGTAATGGAAGGTCAGGTTGAGGATATAGTTTGAAGATAAGACAATTGCAGTTTGCAGATGGATTAGATATGAGTTGTGAATAAAAAAGGAGTTAAGAATAGCACCTAGGTTTATAGCTGAGCAACTTGGATAATTGTGGAAAGGAAAATATTTGTAGGTAGGGGCAGCAATTAGGAATGTTTAGTTTGAAATGCCTGTCTTTTATCAGAGTGGATGTTTCAGGTAGATGGCTAGATTTGGGTGTCTGTGGAGAAAAGGTCTGGGCTGGAGACTGGGGTCCTCAGCTTATGGAATTTAGAGTCAGTAGCATGGATGAAATCATTAGAATATGGATGTTAATAGAGAAGCAGCCTGAAGACCAAGCCCTGAGGCTCTCCAGTATTATGGGATTTATAGAACAGGAGGTGCCCAAAAGGAGGTTGAGAGGAAGCAAGCAGTTTGGTGGGAGTGGGAGTAGTTTAGTAAACTTTTCAGGTGCTTCTTATGCAGGCTGAAGTTTGAAAATCACTGCTCTAGGAAAAAGAACCGTTAAAATGAATCAATGAAAGATAACAGATGAGGTTTATTATATCATCCCTTTCTGAGGCATCTGTCTAAAGCCAAAGAATAAATATATAATGGCAAATTTTAAGCATCAGCCAGTAGACAATTATTGAGACATCTTCATGAGTTTGCCAAGAAATCTTCTTAAGTTATACAAATCATAAAAGTAGGCAGTTGCCTATTCTGTCTTTGGTAATGGGTTCTATTGGTAACTATGTATTTTTTATAGAATTATACAAGCTCTCTGACTGCAAATATAGACAATGAAAATTTTGGCATTTAATGGGCAATCCAAACTCTCTAGCAATGATTCAGAAATTATTTTGGTTAAGCACAGCAATCTACCAATCAATTTTAAATAGTTTCTGAATACTGAAGTACATAATAATAATGGTAGAATATTTGTTGAATTGTGAATTTTTGTTCGTAAAATAAAACTCAAATATATTTTAGCTGTTTAAATAATAGAGTTTAATGTATCTTTAGACAAGCGTTTTAGTAGTAAGGGCTTAAGGAGATTAGAAATAAATGAATCCAATTAAAGAATATCTGTGAGATTTGATGTCATAGGTATGAATGAAGTGTTTGCATAGCAACTGTAAAGAAACCATTAATGACTAACTACCTAAAAGAGGTTTAATCAAGAATTAATGATATGGGACATATTATAAAATATTTAAATTAAACAAATGAAGATTTGTACATTTGAAAACATAGCATCATGCCATCATTTTTGCTGCATCTTCTCCCAAGAAGTTCAAAGTCTGAGGGTCTAGTTCTCTATTAGCTGCAGACATGCCAGTACCTTTGTGTTGTGCAGAAAAGAGCTGAGCTTCCCACAGTGTCTTGAGTTTTGGCCTTGCAGGGCCTCCACATGCAAAGCCCTGGGGGGAATTTGGGGACCCTGTGGGTACCTTTTCTGTTTCTAGAATTTATGTGGAGTTAAAAATTGGAACTGTGGGTTCTTTCACTCTCCCTGCCAGAAGACATTTTCAGAATTAAGAAATCAGTTTTCTAAGGGTCAGAAGAACTGTGTGAGAAAGCTGTTTCTGTGAAAATAAAACCCCAGCCTCATACAAGGTGGTAGGTGGTGGGTTCTCCCATACCTTATCCACTTTAGGCATTGGAAGAGTTTTAAAGGGAACAGGCATTTGAAAAACATCAGCTTAGTAAATGACAAAGAAGGAGAGAGAGGTGGACGCCATGGTTGGGAGGTGGGAAAGAATAGAAGAAGATGTAAAAGAGGGAGCCAGAATAGTGTGTGCTTTTTATTTCTTACTAGAGGCCCATTGCAGGAAAATTCCTGTAAGAAAAGGGCTTCCTTCGGCAGTCTCTGCTGCCCTGCCTGCTTCCCTCCCTTCTTGCCACCCCTCTTGCTTGCTTCTTTGCAGCTTCCCTCCCTTCTGCAGCGCTTGGCTTCCTTCTACCCTGTCTTCAATCTTCACTCTGCACTGATATATGCAAATTAACCAACATCTCGGTTTGGTTAATTTGAATACTTGCTCCTGATTGGCTGGTGGCTTGAGGGTTTGGCTTGTGAGTGTAGTGGAAGTGGTCAATTTGCATGTTTCTCTTTTATTAGATAGGATTTGTTGAAAACATTTTAAAGAAAAACTTGGTTGATATTAGTATGACTTTTTCTTTCTTTTAATTTGCTTTTCTCCTTCCCCCAGAAATGGGCTCAAATTAAGGGTTCTGACTGTGGGACAAGAGACTGACAGTTTTTAATTCATACCCTTGATGAAAGAGGCAGCATATTTTGCATTTAATTTGTTCAGATCTAACCTTTAAACAGAAGCTTCCATCCATCTCTCCTCAAGAAAATAACAAGAAAACTATAACAACAATAGAATTTGAAACTCAGACCTGAAGCATTCACAAAAATGCCTAAAATTTTAGTAGCTAAATATAAAGTGAACAGCAAAATATATGTTCACTTCCCAAGCATAAGTGAAGTTCCTAAGAATAAGTAATGTGGCCCCAAAGTTAGGTTTACTTCATCTAAACAATGACAAATATCCCACCGATAGCTCACATGAAACTAGAGTTTATTTTCTTTCAATTGTAAGTAATAATATAAGTTATAGTCCCCAAAGAAGGAAATAAAAAGTCATACAGTTCACATGAAAACCTTCAGAGACAGATAATTCTGTAAGGTGGGAGGGGTGGAAAATAAATCAGAAAATCAGTGAAATGTATAGGTACTGATGGAGCATATGGTCATTAGGATATTTAAAAATGATAAATGGTTTGCCTGAGAAATTGAACCTCAGGCAAAGAAGTTTAATCATGCTTTATCTTTTGTGATTTAATATTATTCCCAAAGAATGAAGTCTAAAAAAATAAAGAAAAGAAATGTGGGAACCATTTCAATATGAAGTGAGAATACCTGAAATTTGCCTCAATGTTTTCTTTTTTAAGAAAATATTTTTTCTGATTATAAAGTAATACATGTTCATTATAGAACAAATTAAGACAATGCAGAGAGGTATAAAGAAAAGCTGTAGAATATCTTTAACCTCTTTTCTAGATATCCACTATTGACATTTTAGGTTTTTGCCTTTCACTACACGTGCCTGCATATATATATATACAGTACATGTTACATATGTGTGCATATATATACTATACATGCATATCTACTATATAACCTTTTCTTATCTTTCTATTGAAGAGATACAGCATTTATTATCAATTTGTAAAGGTTATTTCTCTGGTGGTTTAAAGTACTATTCCTTTTCACTCCTTCAATACAGTTATAATAGTTCCAAATATGTAGTGAGGATGAAATTTACTTAGTATTTTAATTTTTCTACAGATCACATATGTTGAGTCTGAATTATGATGTTATAAAAATTAAGAGCATTATAGTATTATACATAACAAGGAAACAATAACATATAATAAGTTTCTCTGATATAGGACCTCACAGAATTTCATATTGCTAATTATATACTGGGAATTAAAAAAAACAAACTCACATAAATTTGCTTTACTTAGCAGGTATCTATTTCTCATTTATGTAGAAATATTTTCCAGCTTGTTGTTGTTGTTGTTGTTGTTGTTTGAGTTTTCAGTCCTCTGGATTTGAGATGAATGAGTTTATTGCAATGAGAATTATTTTGCTAATCACTTGCAAGTTAAGTATTTGTCCTTGGTTCAGAGATAGTGCTACTAGCAAGTAGAAACTGTTATAAGGGATGGAATTTAGGAGGGTGTCCAGATATGCCATTCATCACCCTGTGAAACAGAACTAGAAGTGTCACATAAGTGGGAGAGGCAGTAAGTGAATGATGTAAGAGCTCAGGTGAAGGAGTAGGGAGAGAGGCAAGGAAACAAATTCAGAGGCATTGTGGTGGTAGGTCTGGATTTAGCTATGTTTCAACTTGCCTCATGGTATTACACGACCCCTTTTGGGAGGATGGTTGATTTTACCACATTTTACTGACACATTACAGTTTTTGATTTACTTTTTGGTTGTTATTGTTTGCATCATCATGTCTTTCCTTCTTGAAATCACAGTGTGATAGTAGACTTTGTTCCTAAGCCATTCACGCTATAGCATGTTGGGTGAAACCTACAAAATAGAGGAGAAAGATATTTCAAGGCAGAGGTGATGTTTATGTAACACCAAAGACTTTTTGAGAACCACTAAAACTGCCAAATCAAATGGAGAAAAGCACAAGGAGCAAACACAAATCTACTTATTAGTATGACACTGTTACATTTCCAAGGGTGCCTTAGCCTAATTTCCCAGCAGACTGTCCTTGTCTGTGAGCCCCTCACAGTGTGGGATCCTCCTTATCAGCTTTCTCTGCTGGGCTCCCTGGGAGCCTGAAAATGAAGCATAAAGTAGGGCTCTCTGCTGCAGAGGTTTACCGAGTGGCCAGGCAGGAACTCTGCCAGAATATAAAGAAGGTCAGGCACTTCGTGTAACAGTGACTCTAGAATCCAATTAAAAAGTTTAGTATAAGGCGCAGTCATTCCCACTTAATCCGATCACGGTTTAATACAATCCTCTGCTTATTTCAGTCGGCGCCTTTGGAGCCAAATCAATTGTATGTCTTTGTTTCCACGTTTTCCTCGGTAATTTGATCACCTTCAGCTGTTTAAAAAAAATAGCTCAATTGGGAAATCTGGCAACATCTTTTAAGAATCGCCAAGTAACATAAAGTCAACAGAGAAGCTCCAGAATGGCCAGCTCCGAAACTGAAGTGATAAGAAGAAAAATTCAGTTGGCTAAAATGGAAGTAGAATAGGGTGCCGTGTGTTGAAGAGGAACATTTTTGCAAAGAATCTTTATTTACCATGAGCTGATAAAATATTGTTATCTTTTCTCTGTGCATCCATTCCATTTCACTTGAAGGCTGTAAATATGTGTGTGCTCCTGTCTCCCAGTTAAATGATAGAAATGCATTTCTCTGAAGCTGATGGTACCTTTTGGTGGTGAAGAAGACACCTCCTATTTGCTGTCCAAGGGAGTCACACTGAACTTCCCATTGAGCAAGGTGGCATTTACCTTGTGGGAGGGTATAGCATATTGCTTAAGGGGAATGCTAGAAGGCCAAGGATGTGAAAATGGCTCCTTTTATTTCATTGGAATTTGAGAAATTCCAAATGTGCACATGACTATTACGGAGTTTAGAGTAGACTCAGATGGTTAATTCTGCAAATTGAATGATTTCGGTCTGTCCATAATGGAATAAGAGGATTACTTTGGTCTGTGAAATTGACAAGCTGTGTATCCTATTGCAAATTACCCATTTTATACTGCTTCCAGAGCTGAGGTACCTAGGATGTCTGCAGCTCTGGTACGAGTCATTCAAGGGAGGAAAAAAATAAAACAAATGTAAATTGGTTTCATAGGTATTTTGAAAAATATGCCAAAACATGTATGCTGCACTTCCTCTTTTGATATGCCAATCATGTTTGGGAAAACTGCGGGAGCTGCCCCTAAACAGTCACCTATGCAATCCCGCACAGGGTCAGTGTGGCACTTTCAAGAAAGCTGCCGAAGTGGAGCAGGCTGTGTCCTTGCTTTATGAAAGTCAGCTGAGTCAAGTTCTCCCTCTACTCGTTTTAAAGTCATGAGTTCTGTGTGCCCCATAATTTTATTTTGTCCCACTCCACAGGGAAGCTTTGCTTATGCATACACCTAACTTTGAGAGTATATGTGATACCAGCACATGCTTCACTGTGTGGAAGGGAGGGAGGTAAGGCCAGACTCTTCTTTGTGTCTGAGCCTGGAGGAGGGAAATGGAACTCGTAATGTGATTCCCATCAGCAGCTAGCCCTTTAATCTGTACAAATGAAATACTCAATTTAATAGAATTCTAAAAATAAAACAAATGCTTTGTTCTTAGTGAATCTGCCATTCAGACTCCTCTTGGCAGCACATCAACCGTACTTGAAATGTCTTTAAGTGGGCTTTTTTTTTTTATTGTGCTTTGCATCCGAACACATTTTTTGAGCTGTTGGAGTTTTATAGAGGCTGAGCTCTTCTCAGAGTATTGGGTCTGTGTTGCTCTAAGGTTCTTGTTTGCTGACTTAGCAATAAAGAACTTACCTTAATAAGTATTTTGACCATAAAGTTTTGAGGCTAAAAACTAATAGAGAAATTAAAATGAGTTGGGATGGAAAGAAATATAGCACAGGGAGGTGTTTGTAATGAAATGGATTATAATGCTGTGGAAACCCCTTTCACGTCCCCCGTGGTTCAGAGTTCCCTTTCAGGGTTCTGGTTCTGGAGGAGGCCGCACACAAGTGAAAAGAGACTAGAAAAGAATTAATTTGGGAATATTAGGGGGCCAGGCCGGAGCCTTCCTCTAGTGGAAAGACTACACACTGCTCTGGCCTTGCTATCTTTTTTATTGAGACTTTGGGACACACCCATAGCCTTTAGGCAGGAAATTCCAATAACAAAAATACATAAGAAAAACAGAGGTAGAGGCTGCTTCAGCTAATAATGTTTTAACTAAACAGTGAGTGGTTAGAGCAGTTAAGGTTGTTGACTAGCCTTCCGGGCTTCCTGTCCATACCTTTCTATTAGGGAAACAACCTTTGCTTTCTGGCAAATTGCTACCAAAGTGAAACTACAGTATTGTTCTGGGGAATTTGGTAATGAATAAGTGCTATGGAATGTGGGAGTTAAGAAATAATAGTATTTATTGAGCATTTACTATGTTCTAGGCACTGTGTTATGAGTTCTTCATATAACATTTCATCTACCCATTCCCCCCCGACCCCCACATCCTTATGAGTTATAACTAGAAAATTGAGGTCTAGATGTGTTGTTACATAAGAAGCAGCTCAAGCCCTGATCTAGTGGATTCGTTTTTATATTTTTTGAGATGCATCAAAACATAAAGCATTTTTATTAATTTGTCAAGGGCATTTGTATAAATCTTACATTTACTAGAGTTTTCATATGAGTATGTAGAATTTCAAGTCATTTATTGATTTTAAAATGTTATTTAAGCCTATTTGATTTGGAGTATTTCTGTCATTGGAAGCTATGCAAAAATTTTAGAAAATTTTTTTCAATTAGTTGAGATGCATTTGTGGAGTCAGAGGTTGCGTAAGAGAAAACAAAATCTTGTTTACTCTCTGACCGTAGCCATGAAGTCCCTGTGCTAAAATGTTGCATTAAGAACAAGTGTACAAAATCATTTAGCCATATTTTCAGGGGTGTATGATTTTTGCTGTCAGTCTAGGGCCTGTCAGGCAAGGACTGGGTGAATACTCTGCTGCCCAGTAGACAAGATCACATTTGACACAGAAGATAACCACATGTCGATGAGACCTTCTCTCAGAGCCCATCATGCCTGGCTCATTGTCACACATGTGCTCTCAGGGCAAGTGGGTGAGGGGACCTATAACCACGAGGGTCTCTTTCCACAGAGAAAGGCTGTTAGGTTGCAAGTTATTTACAGTCTTTGGGGGAAACAATTTTTTCTTAGTTGCAACTGAAATATTATGCAAATGGCATTGGAGCACAACAGAATATCTCTTGATTCTTGTCCTCTAAGAACTTAGAATTCACTGGGAAAGATAACACATAATCACTTGAAAAGTAAGGTTAGAGGAGGAAAAAGATTGGACCAGGTGGGAGCTGTGGACGGGGTCAAGGCTATCATCTTCAGCCCCTAAATACCTCAAGGGGTAGCTTTGCAATGAACTCTCTGAGATACGCTTTGCATCCCCTTCATATCAGTCTACAGTTATGCTTGTTTATTTGTTCAATGCTTCTTCTCTCAAATAGACTGTAATCTGCACAAGGGGAGGAACTTTACATATCTTACTATCCTCTCATCATTATAGAGTACAAAATCCATATACATTGGGAGCTTAATACAAATTTATTGAATGAAGGAAGAAATGCAAAGAATTGGTGATAAGATGTATCCTAAGGTAACTAAATTAATTAGGGATTTTTCACATATTTATAAATCAGGTTAAGTTAGTTTGCTAGCTGTAAGAATATTTGGATTGTTTATCAGGATTATTGATCCTGGAACAGCTGATAGAAGACATTCTTCTGGTCAATAATCAGAAAGCATCAGATAGCCCTTGTCTGTTGAGTTCACCCTATACAGGAAATCTTCAGAGTAGGTTTTATAATCCATATCTCACCAATTAGGAAACAAAAATCTCAAAGACAGTGAATTAGGTTTATTTTCTTACTTATAAATAAAATGAAAAAACATTTTAATCAAGACAGTTTCATGAGCATATAATATAATTTGACCGTAGTATATAAGTGGCAGCTACATTCACACACAGTAGTTAAATGTTAGGCATTTCTAAAACAATCGAGGTGTTTGTAGAAACCAGTTGTTGGCCAACTACTGCTTGCTTCCTTTTTAAATATGGATTACTATCATTCCTGGTATGAATTCCATTGCCTCTGGTGGCTGATTAAGGGCTATGTCCTCCCACCCTGCAGGGACACAGAGTACAAAGGGCTGCAGCTCTCCCTGGATCAGATCTCAGCCTCCAAACCAAGCTTCTCCTACGCCAGCAGCTCCACTCCTACCATCCCTGACAACAGGAAGGGGGCCAAGTCCAGACTCTCCAGTTCAAAGTCAAAGTCCAGGACTTCCCCATACCCTCAGGTATGTGAGTTGCAGTTATGCAAATTCCTTTTTTTGTGTGACTTGATTTGGTCTCATCGTAGAAGAAGTATAAAAACTGTTTGGAATGAATTACCTGGTTTTAATAAATTTAAAACCTCTATAAATTTGAAAAGCTTTCTGAAACTATTCTCTTTCTCCTTTTTTTTTCTTTAAAATAACCATGCTAGTAAAAATTTGAAAAAATCTTGTGGTTTACTGCTTTTATATAAAGGTTGTGAGAGTCTCAGTTTGCAGTCAGAACTATAACCCTGTTATTTTGAGGAGATTGATCCAACACCCTCCCCCTCAAACACACACACACAATGATTTAGCAGAAAGATGTAGCCAGCATAGCAAAATATGGAAAACAAGAGCGTGGTGTAGAAGAATTGACAGGAACGGAGGTCAAAGGAAATTAAGAAGTGGAGGCAAAGGATCAAGGATGCATTTCATCATGAGATTTGAGCACAGATGGACTATTTATGGAGAGGAATGAAACAGAGAGGGTCTTCCAGATGGCAGGAATGGTAGGAAAAGCAACTCTTCTCATCTTTGCAAGGTGGTGAGCTGATGAGACCCAGAGGAGGCATTCGGAAACACTTTAAGGTACAAAGACAAGTCCTGATCCTTGGAAGGAAAACCTTTTTCTGATCATTCACTGAGATCTAGAAACTAGACTGTGTTAAGGTGTGAAGAGAATAGGACAGAACTGGGGCTTCCTTACTCCCAATATCTTATGACCACCTCACTTCTATTCTGTCTTTAAGGGTGTCACATGGAATTTCCTGCAATTTACTAGAATGGCTTAGGATGCAATCCCTGGGTGAATATAAAATCAAACTGGATTTGGAGTTATTTTATCAAGGAGGCCTTAATCATTTATGTTTTTAATATATTTTAATGTAAATAAATGGCAATGTAATATGTACAGAAATGAGTACTTCCTTATTTATCAGAGCATGTTATTCTGTTGATTTTTACAAGTATAGAGAGTTGGAGGAAATGTCATTTATTGACCTAATGGTCCTAAGAAGCTACTATTTGATAGATTATTGGAGTGGCTTAGTATATGAAGATGAGAAGATCATGGCTTCAGGAGACTTATGTCACATGGTTTAAAATCTCCACAAGAGACTAGATGGCTTTGCTTTGATAAAAGAGAGAGAAGTAGATGTGTGATGCCTAGACATTCTTCAGCAGACACCTTCTGTTACGAGGACTGAGCACTTTACCTAGAAAGTGCATTTGATTTAAAGTCACTGTGGAGGAGGCATTTTATTGAATAGCTGATACATGATTCTATTAGTATCATGTACCTTGGAAAAGTTTACTTTCTCTTTTACTATTTGAAATAGTGGGTTATATATTTTGGTATTCTATCTTTAAATATATAGGAGTATTGGCACATAGATGAAATAATTTAAATTAGAAAGTGCTAAGTTAAGAAGGAGTTTGTCTATTATACAGAACAAAATATTCCCGTTGAACTTCCAAAACCTCACTAAGTTATGTTTTCTTTCATGCTTAACTCTTAATGCCTAAAATTTTTATTTGTTTACTTTAAAAGTAACTGCTAATTAAAAAATGTTCTAACTGCCAATAGGCTGCTTCTTTTGTGTGTGCGTGTGGGGGGAGGAGGATATGAGTTAATTTGAAAATTATACATATTCTATGGTTTAAAAGAAAGTAATACAGAATAGTGGAAAGTAAAATACCTTCTTTTATTCCATCATTTTCCCTCTCTGAAATTGTGCTTTATTCTAGAAATGTTCTATGCGGTATAAAAATCATGCACATGCACACACATATGTCTTAGGATTTCTCTTGATGTTGGTGTGTTTGTTTTGTGGTAAATACATACGTAAATGCAGTCCTTAGAATTTTAGCCGTATGTCTCACTTGAAATTGCACAGCCATGAATTAAGTTTATTTAACATTTAGGCATCTAGTAAAGGTTGTTCTTTAAATGTGTTTACTTTAGATGATCATGGGTGATTGATAGACAAGATAACATGCATTTGTAGTGCATTGTCATGGGGTAAGCAGAGGATTCTCTGGGGACACCTTGGAAAAGCATGGCATCTTGGGCAAACTTATTACTATCATCTTAAATTCAAAATCCTCAGATATTGAATTTTAAAGAAAAAGATATTCAGCTTTTCAAAAGCCTTATTTGGTTCATATTTATTCTTGTTAGTTTTTAATTTTCATGCAATACATATTTGAGTCAGTAGATGCTAGCTGAGCACCTGCATCAGAAAGATGCTATGCTGGCCATTGTGGTTAAGGAGGGCAGAGGTTGGGTAAAAGATACTATAATATAAAGAAGTGGTATATGAAGTTTTCTTAAATGTTGTAATACAGTTGGAATAAGTTATATATATGAATACATAGTATATAGGAGATGGTTTATACAAAGGGCTTTACAAGTGGTGTCAGCTACAGGGACTCTAGCCTGGATGGTTGGGGAAGTTGTTGTAGGTGATCTGGTTTTGAGGATAGAATTCAGGTATGTAGGCATAAGGGAAAGGAGAGGATACTTCAGGATGACCAAGATTATGAAGAAATTCAGGAATGCATTGTTCGGGTGATTGGACTTTGAGATGAAATGCAGGAGGGTAGGTCCCTGTGAATGTGGTCTAGGGGTGATATGTTTGGAAGCATTAAATGGTGCTAACTATCTACTTGGCCAAGGAGTTTAGAGTTTGTTTTGTGGAGAAGCAGTAAAGTTTTTGAATAGAAAATGAGAGCATTCATGTGGTTGAAGCAAAGCAAACTACTTAGGAGACTCACATTGATAGTCCTGGTGTGAGTGCGTGAAGGTCTGAACTAAAGTTCTTTACTGAAGTAAAATTGTTGTATAGGAAGAATGGGCAAATTTTGGTCTTTGGCTGCTTGAACCTCTTCTTGTTATGGATATATTTTGATTATTATAGGTTTATTTTGAAATTACATTTTAAAGCTTACTTTTTCTTCAGATAAATATCCATCCAGAAGTGGAATTTCTGGGTTGCATGGTAGTTCTATTTAAAATGCTGTTAGGAACCTTCATACTATTTTCCATTGTGGCTGCACCAATATACAGCCCCACCAACAGTGCAAGAAGGTTACCTTTTCTCCACATCCCTACTAACACTTGTTATTTGTTGTCTTTTTGATAATAGCCATTCTAATGGATGTGAAATGATATCTATTGTAGTTTTTATTTGCATTTCCCAGATGATTAGTGATGTTGAATATTTTTTACATGTCTGTTGGCCATCTGTATGCCTTCTTTGAAGAAACTGTCTGTTCAGGTCCTCTACCCAATTGTTATTTTGATGTTGAATTATATAAATTCTTTATGCATATTTGGATATTAACTCCTTATCAGATGTATCATTTGCAAATATCTCCTCCCATTCAGTAGGTTGCCTTTTTGAAAGATACATGCACCCTCTATGTTCATTGCAGCATTATTCACAATATGAAAGACATGAAAGTAACCTAGGTGTTCATTGATAGATAAATGGATAGCAAGATATGAAAGTAACCTAGGTGTCCATTGATAGATGAATAAAGGTGTGGTATCAATATGTAGTGAAATATTAATCAGCCCTGAAAAGAAGAAAATCTTGTCATTTGCAACAAAATGGATGAACCTAGAAGTTACTATGCTAAGTGAAGTAATTCAAATAGAGAAAGACAAGTACTGTGTGAATTCACATACTTGTGGAGTCTAAAACACAAAACGAAAACAGCAACATATATATATATATATATATATTATATATATATATATATATATATGGAGAGAGAAAAAAAAAAAAGAGAGAGAGAGAGAGAGAGAGAGAGAACAAACTGGTAGTGCTACAGAGGAAGGTAGTGGGAGAATTGGGGGAAAGGTGAAGGGGAATAAGAGGCGCAAACCTTCAGATATATAAAAAAAGCCATGGGGATATAATATACAGCATAGGAAAAATAATCAGTATTATTGCAATAACTTTGTATGGTGACATATGTTTACTAGACCAACATTGTCATGATCATATCATAAGGAATAGAAATGTTGAATCATTATGGTATGTACCTAAAACTAATATAATACTGTATGTCAACTAGACTTTAGTAAAAGATAAAGCTTACTTTCTATAACTTATGACACACTTGTACTGAATTTCCACTTACATATTATTAATAGACGCATAATAAATGCATTTTAGTTACTGAATAAATTTTTTAATTGTGTTTAATTTTAAATACTTATTCTTTTCTCAAAAAAAGAGAAAAATATTTTGTTGTTGTTATTTTTATGTTTATATATTTGTGGTATGCAATTTTCATCAGCATTTTAAAAAGGCAGTCCAGAGCAAAACTGACCTCAGAAGGTAACAGGCTTATGCCTTTTATTAGTTATAAAAATGCTGTTTCATTAATTCTATCTATATTATTTATTAGGTTCTTCTATTATGTTCATTAGAAACATATCTAGACATTTCTCACAAATGTTTGAAGAATGGCAAATAGCAATACTGCTTTTTGGAATTATTTAAGCATCCTTATTGGAACATGCAAAACATGCACAATTGTAATTCATTGCCAGCACCAGCCTGCAGCAGTGATGAACTTTCAGGTCCCCTTCTGGTATGCAATGCCCTTGGGAATGATTTTAGACTTGATTATATTAGAGTCACTTAATGAATGACTCAATCACCTTTACACCTCTGTGTATTACTTGGGACAAGATAGGTCAAAATAGAATTGTTTTGAATAGTTTCAAGAAAATTGTTGTAAGAAATATTATAGTTAATTTCTAAAGACTCTAAAGATAGCTACTATGCTACTATATAGCAGTCGTCTTAACTTTATGACAGTTGTATTTCATTGTTATTGGGTTTATATTCATGAAAATAATTACAGCCAGTATGTACCCTCCTGCTTTACTGCACATCATCCTGCCCTCCTTTAGTTTTTTCCCTGGTCACTAATAACCAATCCACTATATAATTCCATAACAACAGGGCATACATGCGGCAGGTTATGCTTCTGAAATCTGAAAGTATTTAATCACTTCCTAGAGGTGCACTAAAACACTTGCAAGTTTTAAATAATTCCACAGAACTCTTCTAATTTTCGTTGCCAGCTACCTGGCTTCCTTTTGGTAAAGGTAGAAACTCTTTCTGCAAAGGTTCATCTGGCCCCAAAAATACACCAGGAACTGCAGTGCTGTCTTTTTAAATTAGAGAAAAGAAGGACCAAGGTATCTTCAGTATAGTTCTTCCTTATACATAGTACTTTACCACTACGAAGATAGACATCTTTTCATTTCATGTTTTGTATGCAACATGAGAATATGTAATCCTTAACCATTAGCAACAAAAAGATCTTAATATATACTGCAAAAAATGAGGTTATCTTTTTAGAAATTTTTACACTATATAGAATATACACTATTCTCAAAAATATAGACTTGTTATATTTTCTGGCTATGTATGGACTTGAGATCAACCTCCTTTTTTTTCTAGAAATATCAGATTATTAGAGTGAACCTTTATAGTCTTCCTAAATCATCTTAAAAAATTAAAACATTTTGACCTCTGTGTTACAGACTTGTGCTTTGGTTTTTACTAAAACTCTTGCATTTAGTTGAATATTATATGGATGGGCAGACAGACATCCAGGGCTGTTGGCTGGTACCCATCCTTCCCTGATTACTAACAGGTTTTCTCCATGATCACTTTATGGGATCACTCCCTGATGACACACTTCCCCATTTATCAGCTTTCTTAGACTCCCAAATGTACCTTTCACAAACCCTGCTTCTCAATCCTCACTGAGCACAGGGTTTTAGGAAGAACCCAGGTGTCTTATTTGAAATAGGCTAGTGAAGTCTGCTACAAAGGACACATGAACTTGCTGAGGGGATGTGCAAGATAAAGGAGCAATCTATTAAGGGAGTCTGCAGAGAAAGGTGACATTGTAGGAAGTATGATGGATAGAATGAGTGATGAGAAGGAAGGGAACAACAGTGGGGAGAGGCAAAAGTGGTGGGTTCTGGTACAGTCTCCCTAAGCCACTCTAGGAAATTTCTCTGTCTCTGACCTTGCTTTGGGGCATGATAGTATAAGATATTGGTAAAGGAAAGGTCCATATTTATGGTAGATAAGCTAGGTTATGTGGATTAGAAATAGGACCATATGCTTTTTTGTTAGTTTACTCAAGTGGGCAGATATCTTAACTGGTTCATTGATTTTTTTATGACAATATTACAACATATAGGGATATAGGTCACATACAATGCATTCTCAAGAGTGAGAATGCAATAACAACAAACCTCACAAAAATTTAAATAAACAGATGGTTAGAGTTAGTCCCATTAGATTTATAAGCAAGGCAGCAGGACATAATTGACTAGGAAAAGATCAATAAGAAGAAAAAATAAAAACAGCAGCTTCATTGAGGAAGGTGGAATGAAATTTAGCCAAAATGAGAAGATAAAAGGGAAAAAAAATATCGGAGGAAGTTATTGGGTAATCTTAAGGTTCATTAGGACAGGAGATGTTGCTTTTGATAACCAGGCACCTGATTGTCCTGGGCACCTGAAAGTCCTTAGTAGTTACTGAATGAGTATATGAATGAATCAATGTATGAACCCACGAAAGTGATAGGGTGGGTGTCGAAAGAAACAGGGGAGTGATGAGATATTCTGGGGATATAGTCCTCACCTCTGGGGATACAGTCCTTGTCCCTGAAAGCTTACAGATTCAATAAAATGTAAGTGGAGAATATAAACAGGGTAGTAACCTATATAATAAAAGAGCAATATGCAAATTGACTGTACCTCCGCTATACCTGCAAGCCATGCCCACCAGCCAATCAGAATGAGCATGCAAATTAACCCAACCAAGATGGCTACAGCCACAGAGAGAGCAGGAGGGAGGCTTGGGTTGCCCCTGGCAATGGAGGAAGCCAAGTTTTCCGCACACCCTGGTCGGCCCAGGCCTCTGCTTAGGACAACAAAGTTTTAATGGTTGTGCAAGCAAAAGGCTTGGCTCTGCTCCAGGCTACAAAGTTTCAACTGTAGAAGGTAAATAAATCCCTGATACCAGGGCTTCCACGTGAGTCGTTGGGGGCCATGGCCGGCCTGCAACCCACCACAGGCCCCTCACCCAGGCCCCAAGGGAACACCCACCTGATCCAGGACACCCTTCAGGGCAAACCAGCTGGCCCCCAATCGTGCAGCAGGCCTCTATCCTATCTAATAAAAGGGTAATATGCAGATTGACCATCACTCTAACAGACAAGATGACTGCCCCCATGTGGTCAAAGATCCTGCCCCCATGTGGAACACCAGATGGCTGCCACAAGATGATCAACAAGGGAGGGCAGTTGGGAGGGACCAGGCCTGCAAGGGAGGGCAGTTGGGGATGACCAGGCCTGCAAGGGAGGGCAGTTAGGGGTGACCAGGTGGCAGAAGAGGGAAGTTGGGGGTGATGGGGCCTGCAGGGAAAGCAGTTGGGGGGAACCCAGGCCTACAGGGGAGGGCAGTTAGGGTTGACCAGGCCCATAGGGGAGGACAGTTAGGCACAAACAGGCTGGCAGGGGAGCAGTTAGGCATCAATCAGGCTGGCAGGGGAGTGGTTAGGGGATGATCAGACTGGTAGGCAGAAGCGGTTAGGGGCAATCAAGAAGGCAGGCAGGCGAACAATTGGGAGCCAGCAGTCCTGGATTGTGAGAGGAATGTCCTACTTCCCATTTAGGCCTGATCCAAGTAGGGCAGTCAGACATCCCTCAAGGGGTCTCAGATTTGAGAAAGAGCAGGCTGGGCTGAAGGATACCCCCCACCCCATGTACGAATTTTGTGCAGCAGGCCTCTAGTATATATAATAAAGGCATGTGGTGGTAGTTGTGATGGTGTATTTTGTGGATGGGTCTGTACTTTCAGCAGTGGTCTGGAGGTGGGAGCTGAGGACTGACAGTGAATGATATCTAGGTCTAGAGACCTGCATGCCATGGGGAGTTATCAGTGGATCAAATTTATTCTAGTTTGCAATGGGGCTATGGGATGACAGCTACTAAATCTCTTTTCTCCTGGATGCCCCCTTCAAGGACCAGAGTCATGTTCATTCTCCCAACTGTGGTTTTCTCTCTCTTCACTCATTTACCTTTCATTTCCCATCACCTGTGTACTAGGATATCCCTCAATGGAGGATTGTAATACATATTAATTTTTTCCCCAGTTTGGGAAATTTTCCTCTCCAGTCTGCCCTGCCTCCCAGATTGACCTTAAAAGACCACTGATCGTGTCAGTTCTTAAAGATCTTCCACCACCTTAGCTGTCACTTATAATTGGATCCTAAATTACCTGAACCCTGTGATCCAAACAGACCCCTTTGCTCATTATTTGCTGAATGTATTGTCCTTATCTATCTCCTTGCTTGAGCTCATGCATTTTTCAAAATTCTACCTATTTTGTAAGGCCCAGATTGAGTGCACTTTCTTTCATGATTTATAGCAGTTATATCTCTCCTTTAGACCTCTGTTTAGAATAGTGTATATTCTACCACTTTTTGGATATGCCACATCTCTGTTGGCCCATAATTTCTTTGAAAGTAGTAACTATGCCTATTTGATTTCCACCCCTCACCTGTCCCAGCATCTAGTATGGTATCTTCCACATATTTACTTACTAAATGTTAATGGAATGATTTAATAAACAAATATATTTAAAAGAGTGGGAATACTTTGTTAAATAGGAGGGAAAATAATCTGTTACTAAGGAATTTATTACCTAAAAGATATGCTTGTAGTCAAAACCGGTTTGGCTCAGTGGATATGCTTGTAGTCAAAACCGGTTTGGCTCAGTGGATAGAGCGTTGGCCTGAGGACTGAAAGGTCCCAGGTTCGATTCCAGTCAAGGGCATGTATCTTGGTTGCGGGCACATACCCCAGTAGGGGGTGTGCAAGAGGCAGCTGATCGATGTCTCGCTCTCATTGATATTTCTAACTCTCTATCCCTCTCCCTTTCTCTCTGTAAAAAATCAATAAAATATATTTTTTAAAAAAGATATGCCTGTAAACAACCTAGAGATGATTTTACAAATCCTTCAGTACAAATAAAACACCTAGGTGCTTAGGAGGAATTAGATGTGGTAGAACCTACAGACTCTTTCAAGTGTAAAACTATGAACATGCAGAGGCAAAGACCCATCCATATCCATCCTGAATTGGGTTTTCTGATCATGTTCCTTCTGTCATCTCCAGGGAAACAATGGAAAGATATGACAGCTGATATTTGCTTCCCCTCTTTGTGTGTTTTAATTACAAAATAATGTGAGTGTCTGTGCAAGAAATGCTGTTTGGCTCTGTCTTCCATCTCAGGAACATGTCCTTGTTTATGGGCACATCCTGGTTCCAGTGCTCAGTTCCCATGATTAGTAGATGCTATTCTTCTTTCAATAGCTCCACACGTTTTGGTACTATACCATTAGTCTTAGTATGCTGTGTGAGGGATAGATTTGATTGTTTTATGGTTTAGTTTTTGATCTCCTGGACATAACAATTATGAGGCTATGCTCCTTCATGGTGTTTCTTAGCCCTTGGCTCCTCTTCTGCCCCATCCCCACGGTCTCTTTTTGATCCCAGATTCTCCAGAACATTCCATCACATTTGGACTACTTTATCACTCTCCTTGTTGTTCTTTCTGTCTCTGATCCTTCCTGCCAGAGTAATCTTTTTGAGATATCAGTTTTTCCATGTCCCCAACTCACCCATCCTTACCCCTGGCCCTATTTAAAACCTATAAAAGCTCCTTATTGATTACAGAATGAGGTCCAATCTCTAAAATCTGACTCAGGTTGTACTGCCTGCTCCTTCAGCTACCCCTACATCAGCTCTGCCCTCTAACTGGAGTGTGCTGTGTCCTCTCCATGAGGACACCTTTCCTTTTGAGCTTAAATCCTATGCACCCCCAACACCACAGCTGCTGCACCATCTCTTGTCCCCACAGATCCCTGGCTGTGAGGCATAATTCATGTTAAACACGTCTCTATTTTATAACATAGGATGATTTGGATCTGAGGGAGATATAATGTCAAAAAAGAAATTGGGCAGCGGGTAAAACAGCTGGGTTGAATCAGATGGAAAGCCTCTGCTTCTGGCTTAATGGAAGTGATAGCTGGAATATGTGATTCTGCTGAACCCCTAATTTCCAAGATGTATCCAGGAAAATTTATTATAGCAAAATCTATAAAATCAAATTTAGTTAAAAATAAACAGTGAAATTAGAGAAATCAGTGCCTTATTTGAAAGTTCTTGATGGGTTTTGAGCTGCTAATAATGAGAACCTTCTAGAGTTAAGAACATTGGATTTGGATATCTTTAAGAAATCTAGATTTAACTCTTCTATTTTTCACAGATTTTAAGGAAACCCCCATGGCATATTATAGTGCATTGCATTGCTGTGTTTGAAGGTCAGAGTCCTGATGTATATTGTTTAATACAGAGTTATAACAGTTTTAATAGTTTTCCTCATTATGTTACTGAACCTGGCTTAGAAGAAGATAGGTAGGTCCATCCTTCTGTTTACATACATTAGTTTGAAATTGATTAAATCAGTAGAGGGCCTTTGAGCTTCAATTTCTTTTCACAAAATTATAAATCTGATAGATCTCTTTCACTGTGCAGAAGGCCAGTAGTACTCCTGCCAAGCTGTTGGCTCCATTCTAGGACACTGCCAAGAGCATCTTGGGCAGCCCGTCCTTTGTCCAGACCCAGAATAAAACAGTGGATGACCAAACAATGCTGCAGGAAGATGTGAGCATGTGGTACCACCTGTATCTATCTAATTCAAGCTCATCTAATCTGCCACTTATATGTGAAAAACCAGAAAGTGAGAGTATCAGTGAAAGGATGGAAGTGGATCTGGCTTATGCTGGAAGCCCCTAATAGAAGATTATCATAAAAAGTAGCTACTCATCCTGGACACCCAGGATTTACCCAATGGGCTACAGCTATTTCTGTATTACCTTTGCAAGTTGGGATATTCTTGATCATTTATAGCTGTGTATGCCAGGACATTAAAAAGCTTATTTAAACATTTATTCTGTGTTTATTACCTGTTTAAAATCTTCAGGGCAATGAAAATTCCAGCAAGCCTTTAGTACATACCTTTGAATTTACAAAAGGATGTGGATTGTGGATTTCATGGTTTGGGAACAGCTCTCTCCATATGGACGTCTATAGGAGATTCCTTATAGAATTACAATGAAGGAAACCCGGGCTCTAGTCCGGAGTGCTGGTTCCTTTCCAGCTGTACATCACCCTGACAGCTAATGAGATGTCGACTATGGTTACTTTTCTGTGAGAAAAATGAGTGAGCCAAATCCCAGGAACATTTTTGTAACTGTGGGGGGTGGATTAAGAGAAGGCTTATGACATTTCAAACCACATTTAAAGCATGTTAAAAAACTTCCCATGTTTCTACTTCATAAAATATGTCAGAGATTTTACAGGTATAAAAGATTTCTCACCAGAATATTCTTTGAGCTAAAAATAACTAAACTTAATGTTAAAAACAATATCGCAATAAATAATAGGTTGAACTGTAAATGGAACACTTGAAAAATGGGTGAAAAATCTTGTGAACACATTCCTAACAATTGATTTTGAGGAGCTGACAATTTACACAATTTCCTAAAATGAAGAAAGACATGACCAATATAATTAAAGTTTCTAATAATTGAATTTGAGTGTTTGCTTTCTAATTACTTAGAGTATAAATGGAAATATTTATTGCTCAATTCCTTTAGTGAAACCATCCTCAACTCTGAAATGTTACTCAAGATTGTTTTGTTTTGTTTTTTCTTTCAAATGCATTCTCTAAGTTTTCTTGAAGAAGTCTTTTTTAAAGATTACCTTTTTTGGAGCTCTATGACATTAAACTGAATTTCATTAAAAATTTCATGAGGTTTTTTTCCTCCAATGCTACATATTTGTGAGACTTGTGTAGAAATCAGGTTATACTTAGCCATTCTTAATGTATATTCTGCATAGAATTATTATTGCTGTTGATTAGTAAGACAATGAATGAAATATGAAGTGGCAGCAAAAACTTTCTACTTACCACTTTTAAGAGAGCAGGAATGTAGAAAATAATGTCTATTTGATATCCTCTTTGCATTTTCACTTAGTTATGATTTCTAGATGTTACAGTTTACTCAGGTTAGAAATGGACTCTATTATATCACTGCTGTTCAGTTACATTATCACAGGCACATGTTTTCAGTCAGCCTCTCAGATTAGCAAAATATCTTGCATAATTGTCATTTTAAAATGCATTTGATTGTGACATTAGTTTCTCTCTTACCCTGACGTTTATCCTTGAGAAAGCCCCCAGTAATTTCTACTGTGTGGAAGCCAAAGCCATTCTTTATAGTAAATACAACTCCTGTTTGAGGGAGCAGCCCAGCAGTGGGGGTTATTTTAATGGACATGCTGTATTACTTTAATCTAACCCCTCTACCATCTGTTCTTCCCATAACAGTGAATGAAAAAAAAAAAGAACATAGTTTATGTTTCAGGGTTACATTAGTAAAAAGTAAGATAAAAGTGATTTAAAAGCATGCATATGTTCTTAGTACAATGCAGTCTGCATCTGTGATGTTTTTTCTCATGGTTCAGACACAAATCAAGAGGAAAGCTGCTCATGCTTGAGAGAGTGAAAGTTTTTCATGGAAAACAGGACTTTACCATAAGAGGGTCTCTCTCTTTATTTTACAGCTAAAAATGATAAAAACCTCAATGAGCTGCCAGAGTAAAAATAGATAACTGTAACATCTATTGTTGGAACATCTGGCATTTTTCCTGAGTTGGGTGGTTGCTGCCACATCCAGATGAATGCTGAGCACCTGTTCAGAACATGCTGGTGAGGCAGGAATGAATCTCATGACTGATCAAAACAGCAATATCTTTGGGTGTAACTGTGGTGAATGTCTGTGGGTGTAACTGTGGTGGATAGTGCTTCCGTGGTGAGAGTACATCACCCAAGGGTGTGTGCAGATGGTTTACTGGAGTGTAGAAGTTGGAGAAAGCCCCTTTTCTGAAAGCATACTTGGGATCCATTAAGGGTAGGACACTGCCATCATGGTTATCTCAGTACCTAAGCCTATATGAACCTGAGGTACTGGAAAGAGTAAGGACTCTGGAGTTGTATTTCTCCTCCTAAACTTCATAATTGTAGGATCTTGGGCAATTTTTTTGAGCTTCATTTGTTTCATCTGTAAAGAGATTAATAATACCTTTAAGATGTTGTTAGCATTTAATAAGGTAATGTCTATGGGATCTCAGCGTAGTGACTAACACATAGCAAGTAGTTATTATTATTGTTTTTATGGGTATTAGTTAGCATATGCAAATCAGATCGTAAATTGCCTTTTAATCAGTCAGTTCATTTTCTCTTCCTAAGCTATCACAGTGTGAAAAGAGAGAGTAATGGCTCCCTCCTGTGAACTCCTAAACTATATTGTTTTTCTCTCTATTTGGGTCCTTGTCATTTTCTAACTTGTATTAAAGCTATGTTTTGTGAACATAACTTTATTTATAAAGTTATTTATACTCTCCCTAATGTGAACACCTGGAAGATGGAGCTGTATTTTTTATATCATCTGGCACTTTGCCTTGCAAATAGTAGACACTCAAATATTATAATGAATTGTAGAGGTAATGATTGTAAATAGTTCCCTTTGGATGCATACAAAGCCCCGAATGATGGCTCAGACCTTTTACTGGCTGAGATACTAGTTATTAGAAGGAAGGATTCAGCTGGGGGGGATGGATGTCAGATGACTTCCATTTGTAGCAGTCATGCAAGCTCTTTGCTGTCAGCTTTGGAGGGTGGCATTTGGTTTCATGTTATGAGAAATAGGGTAGCCTTAACTGACTCATTTTTTTTTTAATTTGCCAAAATAAATGTCTGCTTTGAAAAGAAAATTTTAAATAAGAAATATGGGTAAATTAAAGTGATAGTATGCTGAACGACAAAAAAACTTCTAAGAAAGAAAAAACAGGTTTTAGCAAAATTAATCAAAAACTAATTTTTAATAAACTTTCTTTACTTGTTTGATGTACCTAATTAAAATAGGAAATTAAATTATTTCATTTCAGAGACTTAAATATAGGAGAAAGTGTTGTTTCATTTCAAAGGAAGACGACCATATATTCTACAACTTGTAAAACATGATTTTGTTTACTTGAAGATAGTGTAGATACTGGCAATCACTAGAAGAACCATCTGCTGGTCTTGCATATATTCTAATTAATCACAATTCTCATCATTTCTCTACTCTTTAAAACAGATCTTTGAGCTTTCAACCAAAGTATAGCTGGTAACAATTGTTGGTACCAAAGTGCATTTTAACTTTGAAAACCAGAGTATTTGGAAGAAAGATCTAGGGTTTAGGTAATTGTCTAGTGGACTGATTTCTTCCTGAAGTTGGGATATTGATATCTTATTTTTTAACATATATGTTTTTCTCTTACATGCCTGTAAGATGGGTCTGAAAACACAGTCTCTGGAAAATACAGTCTAGAAAAAATGTCATTTTTACAGGATCATAATTTGATAATCATGCACATAAAAGTCATTAATCAAGGACCTGTACATGCAACATACATATCTGTGATATGTTTGCATTTTTGAGAATACTTTGGTGCATATTATTTAATTGATCTTCACAGCAATTCTATAATGTAGTCCGTTTCTATCCTGTAAGTGAAAAAAATGAAGGCCCAAGAACAGTGATCTTTTGTATAAGTCAAATTAGATTATAGTAAATCAGGTCTAATGAATGCTGTTTTTATTAGAATCCCTAGTCAATAACTTCAAGTTGCATTTTTATGCACAAAATATTAATAATCCATAATAAAAACAAAGATATTTTTTAAAAAATGTATTTCATTGATTTTTCACAGAGAGGAAGGGAGAGGGATAGAAAGTCAGAAACATCGATGAGAGAGAGACATTGATCAGCCGCCTCCTGCACACCCCACACTGGAGATGTGCCCGCAAGTAAGGTACATACATGTCCCCGACCGGAATCGAACCTGGGACCTTTCAGTCCACAGGCCTACGTCTATCCACTGAGCCAAACTGGTCTCGGCAAAACAAAGATATTTAAATAATTTAGTTATAGACCAACTTTCCATTTCTTCAGAAAAATTTTTTTTTATTAATGGCTTTGTCTCTAATCATTCTATAAAAATAAGACATAACTTTACTATGTAGAATTTTTAAATTTTAAAACATTCCTTTTGAAATGATTTCATACATAAAGAAAAGTTGCAAGAAGAGTAAAGTATTCCTGTATACTAAACCAATGTTCACCCATGCTTAACATTTTGCCATATTTGATCTGTCATTTTCTCTCTCTCACTCCTCCTCCATCTTCCCTCCTTATTTATTTTTTTCTGAACCATTTTAGAGTGGATTCCGTATATGATGTCTCTTTACTTAAACCTCAATATTTCAGTGTGTATTGCTTGGTTTAATAGTAATTCCTTAGAATTGGAAGTAGGACACTGTAGTTTGTGTGAGGTGTTGCCAAATTCCACTCCACAGAGGATGTATTAGTTTGCTTTCACCAGCAACATGTGGGAGGACAGTTCCCCAGAAGCAAGGTGTTGTCAAGCTTTTGAATTTTTTTCTAATCTGACCATTGAGAAGTGGTTCTTAGTGTTGTTTTAATTTGCATTTATCTTATTGAAAAGTTAAACATCTTTTCATTTGTTTAAGGGCTATTTCAATATTTTTTTGTGAATAGTGTTTGTCTTTTGACCATTTTTTTTTATTGTGCCTTTTTTTTGGCTTCTTTTGTTATTTTTCTAGCTTTTGAGTTGAGAACTGAATTTATTTTTACTCTTTCATTTATATTGACTTAGGTCTAAGCTGTGTATCTCGTAAACCCAGATATGTAGTATTTTTATGAACTCTTCCCCAGAAATTCTTTATGTTTGTATTTGTCCATTTCTCCCAAAGTGTTTTCCCAGGTAGAGGACTTTTAAAATTTAAAATTTAAAAATTATTTTTAATCATTGTGATCAGAGAGTAGTGTTTATAATTTTTCTACTTCATGAAATTTACCTAATACATTTTAATCAATTTGTTTTCTTTGTGGTCTAATACATTTTAATCAATTTGCTGATTAGTTATGTACACCAAGAGAGATTCATTATTTACTATCAGTGTGTAAAGTTTGCTATATAGCCATAACATTTAATGGATTGGATTTGTCTTTTAAGTTTATAGCTTTTTTAAATTATTATTATTTTCACCTTACATGTCTTATACTGAGATTAGTGTCTTAGCCTCCTATTATTTGGATGTCGGTCTGTTTCGTCTTGTATCTCCCATAGTTTCTGCTTTATGTAGGTGGTATTGCTGTTATCTGATGAGTAGACAGAAAAGAAAAAAAAATTTTTTTTAAGGAAGAGAGAACAACATGGTTAGATAAGAGTTTCAGAAAGATTTCTGAGATGACCAGGTTCTGGGAACCCTCAATTCCAGGCCATGTTGGGAGTTTGTGGGACTCCTATTTTTTCCTCAGAAAGACAGAAAGAATGGTAATTTTCAGGGGTTGGAGAGTTATAGGGATTATTGTTGAACTACAGATTCAGTGCATGAAATTCATGCACGGATAGGGTCCCTAGGCCTGATCACTGATCAGAGCCTCCCCACCCCCCGCCCCCAGCTGGCCAGGGCCTTCCTTTGTTCTGCACCGCCCCCTGGTGGTCAGTGAAGATCACAGGAGCGATTTAACTCTGTCTCCTGGTTGAACTCCTAAGGGGACACTTTGCATATTAGCCTTTTATATATATATATACTAGTGGCCTGGTGCACAAAATTCATACATGGAGGGGGGATTCCCTCAGCCCAGCCTGCACTCTCTCCAATCAGGGACCCCTTGGGGGATGCCTGATTTCCAGTTTAGGCCTAAACTGCCAGTCGGACATCCCTCTCCCAATCTGGGACCACTGGCTCCTAACTGCTTACCTGCCTGCCTGCCTGATTGCACTTAACTACCTCTGCATGCCTGCCTGCCTTAGTACCCCTAACCCCTCTACCTGCCTGCCTGATCACCCCTAACCTCTCTGACTGCTTGCCTGATCACCCCTAACTGCCCGCTCCTGCCAGCCTGATTTTACTTCCAACTGCCCTCCCCTGCCGGCTTGATCTTGCCCTCAATTCCCCTCCCCTGCCTGCCTGATCTTGCCCCCAACCACCCTCCCCTGCCAGCTTGATATTGTTCCCAACTGCTCTCTTCTGCCAGCCTGATCACCCCTAACTGTCCTCTCCTGCTGGCCTGATCACGCCCCCAATTGCCCTCCTCTGCCAGCCAATTTGATTCTGATTAGCCAGTTTCTATGCCAGTCAACATCAGAAGATCTGCCTCCTAGGTAGCCATTGGCTCCTCACAGTTCACCCAGATTTGGTTCTGACTGGTCAGTTTCTATGCCAGTTAGTGTCTTCGTGCCTATCTCAAGGCTTGATCAGACCCTGTCCCTCTCTCCAGACCTTTCTCCAGGCCTGATCTGCAGCCCCCTCAGAAGTCTGCAGGACTGAATTCCAGTGTTCAGTCAAGCCTTTGGTCAGTCATTATGGACCCTGGGTTTTTATATATTAGGATAGGTGGGTATAGAGTTTCCATTTTGCAAGACACAGAGTTCTGGAGATAAATGTTGGTAATGGTTGCACAGAGATGTCACTATACTCACTGCCACTGAATTGTGCATTTAATATGGGTAAGTTTGAAAGTTTATGTTATATATATATTACCATAATTCAAAATAAAATTTTAAAAAGAAAGGGAACAATTAAAGAGAATGAGAAAGTGGAAAACCATGCTTTTGTAGACACTCCCATATAGGTTTTTGTCTAAATATAATTTTTCCTTATCTTGAAAAAATGTCCAGGATTTCATATGGTAGTAGTACATTTAGTTTTTATGAAATCTGTCAAACTGGTTTCTAGAGAGGCTGTAACATTTTACATTCCCACCAGCAATGAATGAGTGATCCAGTTTTCCTGCATCTTGATCAGCATTTGGTATCACCAGTTTTTACTTTAGCCAGTCTATTAGATATGCAGTAATACTTTATTGTGATTTTATTTTGCATCTCCTAATTGATAATGATGCTGACCATCTTTTCATGTGATTTGTTATCTATATATCTAGTCAGTGAAATGTCTCTTCATGTTTTTTGCTTAGTTTTAAAATTATTATTATTAGGGTTTGGGAGTTCTTAATAGAGTCTAGAAACTAGTCCTTTGTTTTCTATGAGATTTGCAAATATTTTCTCCCTGTTTGTATCTTATCTTTTTATTTCCTTAATAGGGTCATTTGCAGAGCAAAAGTTTTTAATTTTGACCAAGTCTAATTGATCAGTTTTCTTTTATGCATTGTACTTTTGGCATTGAGTCGAAGAACTCTTTATCTAACTCCAGATCTTGAAGATTTTCTTTCATGTTATTTTCTAAAAGCTTTACCATTTCACTTTTTACATGTAATTTATATGGAAAGTATGAGACTTACTTTGAGGTTTATTTTCTTTTTTGTGTATAGATATCCAGTTACTCCAGCATTATTTAAGTCTAGTTTTCTTTTATTGAATTGCTTTTGCACTGTGTCAAAAATCAGTTGGGCATATTTGTGTGGGTCTATTTCTGGGTTTTCTATTTTGTTCTATTGATCTGTGCATCCATTTCTCTACCAATAATACTACACAGTTATGCTTGCTGTAGTTATATGGTAAGTTTTGAAATTGGGTGGACATAATTCTCTTACTCTATTATTCTTTTACAAGTTGTTTTAACAATTCCAGTTCCTTTGCCTTCTATATAAATGTTATACATATATTGAAAACTTTCTGTCTTCTTTTAACTACTTTTCTGATCCTTTTATTTTCTGTTTCCGTACATGTTTTCCAGACTTTCTTTAATTCTCTTTTAAAACTTTTATTTAAATATATTCTCTTTTTCACAATTTATAATTTATAATTTCACAATTTGTAATTTAAATGAAGATTTATTCAATATCTTTGAGTTACTGAATTTCTTCCCTGTTTTGTGGTTGTTGTTGGTTGTTTTTTTCTTTGTAAATTTCTTAGTTTTAAATTTCTGATTCCAGGTGCTATGCACCCATCTGTGTATATTGTGTGTGTGTGTGCATGGGGAGCGGGGGAGAGGGCGTGGTGTCTCCAAATGCTTGTTGAGGCTTCTAATCACAGTTTGGAGTGTCTGTTGTCTTATATTTTTCCTTTGTTTCATGGTTGGTTACTTGATGAGAATTTTTATGCAGCTGGGATGTTTGTATTTCTGTTTTAATGTTACTTTTCCTACAGGAGTTTTTTAATTTCCCTCCTGTTCCTTGCCATTGCATCAGCTGGGTTACTATTTCAAGAGCACACTTTCCTGTCAGTTTTGTGAAATATAGTTTGTAAATGAATGATGATAGTGGTAGAGAGGGGAAGGAGGAAAGAGGATTTGCCTGTCTTCTTTTTCTTTCCTGTTTGCTGGATCCTTAAGTCCCCCTCTTCCTT
>JAAGEH010000018.1:34824318-34986783 GCA_011751065.1 Lasiurus cinereus
CCTTCCTTCCTTCCTTCCTTCCTTCCTTCCTTCCTTCCATCCTTCATTTTTTGTGAGTTTATTTGAGCCAAACTGTTGACATATGCCGGGAAGCAGAACCTCAGTGAATTGAAATAATGCTCCGGAGAATGGCGGGTTACATTTGTATTTATACATTGCAATAAAAAAAGGGACATGGGTGGGTTACATGAAATTCATTGGTGATAGATTAAGGAGGTGGGATAAAGCAAAGCGGTGGGAAGCCCCTGGGATTGGATAAAAAGTAAAATGATGGACACATAATTAGGTGGGTGCAGGAACAATTAATATGATAATGAAGGAATTTGTGGCATCTGTCCTGGCGCCCACCACATTTGGTTGTGCCCCAGGGTCTCCAGAAAAAGGGAAGTTAGAGGTTACCCAGACATTGTAAAGGAATGTTATCATAGATGCAAAAAGACTGATGGGCTCAGTTAAAGTAAAGGATGACCTTCTCAGTGAAGATACTGACTAGGATGTAACTGCCCACCATAACTGCATTAGTTAAAGTTTAATTTCAGACCATCCTTTGTGGTTACTTTAAGTCTCTGAGTTTGCAAGACTGTCATGCAGGCCTTCCCTGAGCTTTTCAGGTCAGCATGTGGCCCCTTTCGTCCACGCATCCCCCTTTTGGTCATAAATTAATACAAAGGATGCATTAATAACTAACCTTTTGGTTGGATAATGGAATCCCATGGTGCTAGAAAGGCTCATTCCTAGGATGTCACTGTGTGAGCATGTCTTGCTGAACAGGTGGGCCACTGGTGATGGGGCAAGACCATAACCTTAGATGGCATTTAAGGTCAAATTATTATTATTGAAAGGGCAGGTAACTGGGGAGCAGTCAGATCCTATATATCTTTGTTAAAAAGTATTCTGGATCATTTCTAATTTTTGAGCGACCATGATTTGAGTCTTTTTACTGTTTGTCAAATTTTGTTTTTCTGCATCTAGTATAACATTTACATATCAGGAACAAAAGTAACAATACTAAACCAATAAGATTGATTAGGAACAGAAAATGTCTAATACTAGACAAGGAAAAGTCTGAGGGGAACAAGCATCCCAGCCAACCAAAAACCCTTTATATGTATTATTATAATTTTTTAGTAAGCTAATTACATGTTGTCCTCCTTCATCCACTGTCAGTTGTACCTTATGTTTGGCCAGATGAATTCAGATTCTCTACTATTTCATTATCTAGAAGCTCTGATTTTCTTCTGGCCAGTTAGTTCCCATAAAAATGACTTCATGGGAAAGAGTTCAATTTCCCAATACATTGGTTTTTCAGTATCAATATTATCACAGATTTTATGAACATCAGCATAGTCATTCTGCCTATAGTTTCAGTATTACACCATATTCTAGAATTATTTAATGTAAACTTGGTGATATTACAGTAAAGATTGCTTGGTATAACAGAGGAGTCTTTTAACCCTTCCCAGCAAAAATGCCCCTTTCCCATATACCATATATTGTTATTTGTTGGGGTAGATACAATAGGCCAGGCCTGGGTGAATTCAATGTTCCATATGGATTGGGGGCATAACCATTCACCTTTCCAATTTTCACAGACAGTGAGATGGATTCACATTGTTTATTATTTTTAAATATGGCCCCTCTACTTCCCATTGGAAGTATTCTAATATTATTGAGGATGGTCCCTATGCCAGCCAGTTGAACTCCTGGGTATTTAAGTTTATGATTTAACTGGCACCTGGGCTTTTAAAACACAACGTTGTAGATCACATTTTCCATTCAAATTTTCCAAATTCCTGGGGAACCATATGAGTCCCATAGTGTCTGGCTTGGGCTCCTGCAGCCATTATATTTGGCCATTGTTTCATAGCCACTTCAGATTCCTTGCACTAGCAGAGACAACAGGTCCAGTTGAGTTAGGGCACAGGCACGCTCCCAATGTTGGGTTTGTGCGTGAGTTTTTATAGTCTGTCGAGTCTGTTCTATCCATGAAACTAAGGCTTTATTGTCTTTCCATGCTGTTTCCCACCCTTTTTCCTTCTTCCTGAAACAGCATCCCATCTATATGACTGATTTGAAATAAAAATATTTTTCTAATGAATGCTGTTCTTCATTAGCTGAAAGTTCAGCTTGTCCCAGGATACCAAGGCCAGCCCCTACTCTTCCAAGTATTTCCCTTTTGATTCTTTTTTTTGTGGGGGGGAGGGGAGCAATGTTGTTGGATCCACCAGAAATGTTGTTGCCATTGGGTAGTTATGGCTTGGGAGCAGTTATAGACTGAGTGGACCCAGAAAATGTTGAGTTTTTCAGGCCATAGTTAAATGGGTGAAGGTGACACCAAATGAGCTAGAGTTTGAGTATTCCATAGAGCTTCTCAGAAGCGTCCAGGACGCAAGAACAGTGGGGTAATTATAGACTTCTCTACCCACCAAGTGATCCAAATAATTTCTGAAATGGGATCCATTGATTTCTTTCTTGTTTCACATACATCCAGCCATAAGAGCATGGTTGGTGAGTCCGAGGACATGATATACTATGACAGGACAGGATGCTGCAAGCCTTTGGCTATCATATCCAGATGTTTTCCTTAGCTATTCATCTCTATAGCTATACAATATTCATCAAGATTAGATCCATATACAATTCTACCAGTGAAATTATCAGGGAGGTATTCTTGGAGGTATTTGCCTAAGGTGGGTCCTTTATAATAGATATAGCCAGAAAAAAACAAAAACAAAACAAAACAAAACAAAAAAACAACCAAAGCTTATATTGATAGTAGGAGAAGAACTATGTGTGGCTAACAAAGCATTAATTTCACTATCATCCCTGATAATCAGAACATCATTGTATAGTAGGTGGGAAAGATTAGCAGGTATCCAAGTTAAATTTTTCATATCTAATAAGGGAAGAGGTCTGGGGAGGTAGATATTGTTTCCACTAGGGAACCATAAGGATAATAACAATATGAAAATCATTTTATGTACATTCAATCAATTTCAATCAGATAATATAAAAACAAGCAAAGTTTGTGAGCATACAGTCCTTGTTGACGTTGTCTTGGGATAGCTGTCTGCCTTTGTGGTCAGTGACTTCTCGTCCTTGAAAGGTCTTTGATCTCTGCTGTAGATGGGTATCAGAGTTGGGAGTAGATGTTCATTCACAGTCAGGTGTCTTTTTTAAATGAGAAATGTGAATTCATGAGCTAACTCATTTAAGTTTGGCAACACGTGGGTTAGTTAGAAATACCTGGTAAGGTCCCCTCCAACAAGGTTGAAGAGAGTCTTTTATTTAGTGTCTTTTCTAATACACAAAATCTCCTGGTTGAAGCCATGATCTTTGAAAGCTTCCTCTCCAGGGAACACACTGTGAAATGAATCTGTTACCAATTTGTTAGTTCCTACAGTGCAGAATGTCTGCTTTTTACGTTTCCTTATATTTGGGAAACAAAAGATTTAAAAGTCAACAGTATTTTAAACAGAGTCATAAGAATCATTATCCTCAATTCATTTAGTCCCATAGTTATTTTTGCTTATTCTGATTATTTGCCAGTAGTTTTTGAATTCAGTTATTCCTTGAAGTTCTATAAATATTCATCCAGTTCAAAAATATGACCTGTTTAGAAGCCTGCAATTTAGAATAAGTCCAAGTCCTTTTCATGGATTTTTCTAGACATATAATATACTTACAAATGTATCAGAATACAGCTGTCCACAAATGACAAAAATTTAAAAGTGGCATGGTTATAGATTTGATAAAAAAAAACACACACACTTTGCTTTTCTATAAAATATAACATTCTAAGACAACTTCTTGGTAAGTAATAATCCCTGTAAAATGACGTAGAGAGTAAAGGTAAAATTTGTATACCTTTTGATTCAATTATAATTTCAACATATAAAGAATAATGTAAGATTTTAAAATGAGGCACATGGCTTACTGCAAGCAGTGTATTGAACACTGAAAATAATTCATAAACTCCCAACATGTGAAACGCAAATACCCAGGGTATCCCTGGCAGACGCCCCCACAGGGAATCATGATGTTTGGCTTGCTTGGTGTCCCTGATTGGACACGTGCTACCCCCCTAAAGTTTCCTGTTTGAACTTGGCTCTGAATCTTTGCAAGTTCCTTTCTGAAGCAGAGTGCCTTAGCAATACATGTGACCTGCCCCTCGCTCTTAATTGGAGCACAGGCACACGGTCTTTCCCGATTGGCTAATTCAAAGGGAGGGATTGGCCTTTGCTGTTTCAAGATGGCAGCCCCAAGGGGAGTGGCAAACCATGTGGCCAACATGACGGCTGCCAAGTCACAGGCCAAAATGGAGGTTGTCTAACCTGTTCTTTGACAGAAAAGATGATTTGTTTATTCTCACAATAAACAAGGAAAGAGCAAACCGACACCCCTAAAGGATAGACAGCCACAATTATATTGAGACAAACAAATATAAATCTCACTAGCTGTTTCTGGCGGCTGAACCCTGAGAGGGAGAGCAAGAAGAGCCCCCAAGATTAAGAATCTGTGGCAGCTGCTGGGACGTTCTGGCAATCTCTCTCATGCTTTCAACCCCACCACACACAACGAGGCTTCCCCAGAGCAGGACTTGCTTCTTCTTTAAACTAATTAAACAACAACAAAGAGACACAAAAACATCAACACTCTTATACAGGCATGCAGAACACATTAAAAGTTCATACCAGAGAATGTCCAGCATTAAAATTACCAAAGCAATGTCTTTTGTCCTTGGCTCAGGAACTGCCTTCTCTAGAATTTCAGTATATTCCCATTGGACTATTAAAAAAAAAATGGGCTGGGATCTTTTTTTAGTTGCCTCTACCTCCCTTTGTCTGGGGGACTCTTCTATGAAGATAAATCATGCTTCCTATGGGGAAAATGAGGTGTAGACATTTATTAACTTTAGAATAGTTCTGAGACAGTCTCTAAAATTTTTTTATTAATTGCCATCTTATTGGAAGAAATTTTTTTTCTATGCTTTTCCTTAGAAACTTCTAATTTCCAAATCAAGATATACTTCCCATATACTCATTCAGTTTAATTTCAGAGCCAGCATTTTCTAATTTCTGCATGCAAAATATTAACATAGGTACTACAAACAAACTGGATTTTTGGCCATCTCTCAGTTAATATTTTCTAGTTAAATCTTCTCATATCTGTAAAGTACTTGCGAGTAAAGGCTTTCTATCAGGAGTATTAAATGAGGGCTGGGGACTTAGGAGCTTCTGGCCCTGGAGCCACAATTTCTAATGTTATTATTATTATTATTTTTATTTCTGTAGTCTGAGCAAACTTTAGACATGTTATGTAGCGGGTCAAATGTTGCCTCAGTTTCTCTCCCAGCTCTCTAAAACCACAGGAAAGTTTCGGGGCCGGGCAGACTTATGGTGGTCCCCCTAGATGAGCCATTTAGTTAACAGTTGCATTGGGACTTCCATATGAGGCTCCTGCATTTCTGACACTTCCACAAAGATTCTTAGTCACCTAAAAACACCCCAGAATCAGACTATTCAAAAGAAAAGAAAAAAAGAAAAAAAGAAAGAAAGAAATTTTGCCCCTTTATCTTTGGAGCTAAATGAGTTCAGCTCATTTATACAGCTCAGACTCTCAGCAATTCCAATTGAAAAGTCAAAATCAAAACCAGCCACCAATTTTCCCCCCCTCCAATCCCGCCTTAGCCTGGGTTCTGTCAAACCTTAACCTGGGTTCTGTCAACCTTGGTTCCACCTCGAGGATTTTAAAACACAGCTCAAATAAAGTCAGACCCGCTACCAAAGCAAGGGAAGGTCCTGGATCCAAGAGGCAACTCACCCACATTCACCCAATGGGTGGAGAACCGGCGGGCTCAATGGGCCCTTTGCTGGATCCTAGCACTGAGTCCAACCAAGTCCAAGGAATGATCCTGAGTGAGTTTTCTTTGGAATCCTGCCGTGACTATGCCAAGTAATGTTAATGTAAAAAAACACAAAACAACACATTGAAACCTGTAAAGGATTTTTGTGAGTTTATTGGAGCCAAACTGTTGACATATGTCAGGAAGCAGAACTCAAGGAATTGAGATAATGCTCCCGAAATTACTACTTTCAATGTTGCTTGATTTGGGACACTTTCACTATGGCCAGTGCTGTGGGTCACTGCGTGCTCATATTTTGGCACTTACTTGTGATAATTTTGTCCATTTTGTCAATATCCTTTATTTGCTCCCCCTTTCTTTCATGGACTCTCTTATATCTCCCCTTATCTTTCTCTCTGCACCCATAGTCTCATAGCACTGCTGTTGGGTTAAAAAATATATATATATAATTAGTTTCAGAGAGGAAGGGAGAGTGAGAGAGAGATAGAAACATCAATGATGAGAGAGAATCATTGATCAGCTGCTTCCTGCACATCCCCGACTGGCGATCAAGCCCGTATCCTAGGCATGTGCTTTTGGCCCGGAATCAAACCTGGGACCCCTCAGTCTACAGGCCAACAATTTATCCACTGAGCCAAACCAGCTAGGGCTGTTGGCTTTTTTTTTTAATGTATAAATAACTTCAAGTGTGGTTTGGCATATTTTCTGCCTCCTAGTAATGCCGATAGACTGGGTCACGTGTGATTTAATTTGTGCTCTCAATGATTGTATAGGTTCTGGGGGAGGATGTTTGGAGAGAAACAGATTTAGATGGCTGCTATTATTCTTCATACTCAGAAGCTTCTAGAATGTAGTAATTTATTGACCAGAAGGCATCATATAACCCTTCTAAAACATGTGCTATAATGGGATACTTGGGGGTGGGGGAAGTCAACATTATAAATTATAGCATATAACTTTCTTCTCATAATCATGACAATATGAATTATTAACATGGGTTGCAGATCTAAATAATTTATCTTTTTTAAATTAGTGAAATATAGGGACAGGCATAGGAATCGTATGTCTTAACTCTAGAAAGAATGCCAAAATACTGATATTATCATAGAGGGTTTTAGAGCTGAAAGAAAAATTAGAGAAAGTCTAATCTAACCAAATATGCCATCCTACAGATGAGGCTAAGAAAGAAAGTAATTGTCCAAGGTTGCCCTGAGAGTTACAAGCAAGGATTGACCTAGAACGAAGCTCTCTTGACTTCCTGTTCCTACTGCCACTTTCATTAAATGGCCCCTTTTCTGGATCTGCTTTTAGTAGGTTAAGTATCATCATGACCCTTTTTTCATTGGGACAAAATAAATCACTTGCCCCAAATGACACAGGTAGTAAGCAGCAAAAGCAGGTGTGGGAAGAGCAGGAGCCCTAGTAAGCAGCGTCCATTCACTGTATAGCACATGCATGTATTGGCTGGCTGCCACCTTCCCTATCTGCTCTCTCTCTTTCCACTGATACTTAATGGGCACCTGAAATAGTTCAGATCAAATTATGGGGTTGTACTGTTCTCAACAGAGTTCACTTCTAGTGCAGCTCCTTTTGAAGGGATGGATGTGGCTGAGTCTTGTAGGTGCACACAGGTGCATGTTTGCAAGGCTTGAAAAACAAAGGTTTATGGCCGGGCTTTTCCTCTCTGCCTCTAAAGCAGTGAGAGGTCTCTGTCCAACGCAGACACCCACTTTCACACCTTGTGAAGTGCAGTGTACTTGCTGTCGTAGTTTCCTGACTATTGACGGGAGGCTTATCCCTCAAATTCTCCTTTGGGTGCTCTTGAAACGTGTACCTCATGGATGCCACGGTTACCTTGTGTTGAATTTTCTTTGTGAGCAAAGGACAGAATGTTCTCTGCTGCACCAATAGCACTTTCCCATATACACTCAGGGGAAGCGTTTGCCCCTCTCAACAGGGCTCAACAGCCTTGACTGGAGTGCTTCAGAAATAGGCCTGGTTTGTACTTTTATCCAAACAAGCAGAGTCTGGGAATTTCTTGCTTGGAATAGCACGATGATCTGAATTTTTCCAGGCAAGCATGTGGACGGTGTTACCAAAGGGCAAACGCATGGTGCTCTGATCCTCACTCGGTGAGGAGATGGGGTGCCAACACTTGCTTGGTGAAAGTGAAGGTGGTATCTTGTGAAAAGAGAGGCTGGTGCTCCTGGGGAGAAAAGGCTGATGCCATGTGGAGGTGTGATTGGGGAAATGGAGTGCAGGATGCCTTGATGTGTCATACTTGCAGTCCTGCCGGGAAAGCAGCTGGATTTACTATGATATTTTTCTTGATGGACTATGGTGATAGTCCATATGTACATTTGGAAAATCATCTATAATAATAAAAGTGTAATGTGCTCATTAGACTGGATGTCCTTCCTCTGGACAAAGCTGCGGCTGGTAGGGGCTGAGACAGAGGTGGCAGAGGCGGCAGAAGCCCTGGGCCATGGCCAGGGCCCTTGCACAGATTTCGTGCTATGGGCCTCTAGTTGAAGTAATAATTAGAAATGGTTACAGAAAAATCTTGAACCTGGAATTTTTGCAGAACTCTATCCTAAGCATGCTTTATTTATTAGCATACTTTGGGGTTTTCCAGAGGAACTTCTGTACCTCATCAGAGAGCCCCTATGTGAGCTGCCTGTTTGCCCTGAGTGGGAAGTCAGGATTCTTCCTTCTGCTCAGGGTGGGCCCAGTGTGAGGGAAAGAATTTACCTTGTGAAGATCTCATCATGGGTAAAATTGGCTCAACTAGCACATGACAAGTAAAGAACAATGGAGCCAAGGAATTTACCATCCTCCCCCAACATACACACCCCATCACAGAACCCATTCCTCTTTTTTTTTTCTGGGCTAAGAATTAAAGTGCAAAATGGACTTATATTTAGGTTCCAAAGAGTATAAAACAGTTGCTGCCACTTTTCTGGAAGTCTCTCTAGCATTTGATCCTGTTTTTCTCTTCAGTGTTTCCTCTCACATGTAAAATCATGCTTTGAAGCACAGGCTTTGAGACCAGATAGGCTGCGGGGGGATTGTACAATCTTATTAAAACTCTCAGTGACGCAGTTCCTCATCTGTAAAGTGAAGGGCTTGAAAAACAAAGGTGTACAGGTGTGATAAGAATTTAATGACATAACATACACACACACACACACACACACACACACATACAATGATTAGCACATTAATTGGCACATAGTAAGTTCTCAATAAATGGCATTTATTACTACCATAGCAGGAAATATCCATTATAGTACTAGACTTTAGTTTGGCATTAGAGAACCAAAAATCGGTAGAAATTAAATTACTAATTTTAGTTACTTGAGGACCTTCAAACTGAGTATATCTCCTAGGGAGGTCTGCTGAGCCTTTTACGTTTCTTTCAACACCAGACCAAATACTCTGGCAGTAAGTAAGCAGCACGATTCCAACAAGGCACAGCATGACCTGCAGCTGTGTTTCCCTGATGATCCTACACATATCTGAGGTTTACTTCAGAAAGCAAGAAACACGCCCCAGGGAATAGGGACAGCTTATATGGGCAAGACTTTTTAAAAGTTATATTGCAATTAAACTAAGTAAGCATTTATTAACTATCCTACCAGGTAGCCAGCACAGCCCGTAGAGAGTTCACAGGGTGCAGCACGTTGATGCCTTCCTTAATCCTTACTTTCTTGTGTCCGCATTTTTTAAGTCAGAAAAGGATTTAAAAAGCAAATAGAAATAAAATATGAAGCTTTCTTGGACACTTCCTTTGGCAGTATCATTTTTTTGGGTAGTGGTGGAGAACTTGGGTTTGAATCTGGGCTCTGCCACCTGCTAACCCTCTGGCTTTGGGCAAATCATTTTTCCCTCCTTGGGCCTTCCCTTCCCTATCCATACAATGGGTTACGAATATGTGGACCATCATTAAAAGTCAATGGTTATACTTATCTGTATTCCCACCTTTCCGAAGCGGGAAGGATTTTGCTTACTGATTGCAAGTCAAGGGTCCCCATTTGGTGCTGGAGTGAGTCTTGATCTGGTGCCTTAAGTCCAATACGTCCTTATGGTAAAAAGGCAATTTTTTTTTTTTTATAATGTTCGTTTTCCACCCTCTCGGTTTCAGTATTCGGGATTTCACACGGAGCGATCGGAATCGGATCACGACAGCCAGTGGGGCGGAAGTCCCCTGACAGACACGGCCTCCCCGCAGCTGCTGGACCCCGCGGACAGGCCGGGCTCTCAGCACGACGCGTCCTGCGCCTACAGGCAGTTCTCGGACCGCAGCGCGCTCTGCTACGGCTTCGCGCTGGACCACTCCAGGATGGTGGAGGAGAGGCACTTCCACACCCAGGCCTGCGAGGGGGGCCGCTGCGAGGCCGGCAGGTACTTCCTGGGAACGCCGCAGGCCGGGAGGGAGCCCTGGTGGGGCTCCCGAGCAGCCCTGCCCCTGACCAAGGCCTCCCCGGAAAGCAGAGAAGCCTATGAAAACAGCATGCCGCACATCGCTTCCGTCCACAGGATCCACGGTAAGGGCAGCTGCATGACCCCCTCCCGCCCCGAGGCCGCTGGTGGTCGTGGGGGGTGGCCTGGGCGGGTTTTATTCCAGACTGGACACCGCAGGGACTTGACCCCGTGATTTTCTCCAACTCCGTGGGATTGCAAAAAACACCAGTTCCACTCCCTTTGAGAGTATTTACTTTGCTAATCGTTTTTGCCAAATACCTTTAATTTTGGACAGGTGAGTAAAAACGATTCCCATTTTAAACATCGAAAAAGTATAGACGTGAAGTTAAAATGAATGGTTAAGTCTGTGGAACTTGTGGCACGCATGTCTGTCCATTGTTGGTGTATGATTTCTTTCTGCATTGTCATGCTTCAAATGTGGGCATCAGTGGTTTGGGACTCATCTACCTGTGCTGCTCTCTGCGGGTACTGTTGGCATTTTGGTGGTGGTGGGGCTAGTCTTAGTATTATGGCCTATCCCTCAGGTCACAGGAAGTTGAACTTCTCTGGCCCTCTGGCATCGAATGCCAGTCACTGCCACCTTCTGTCCTCATATGACCACCCACAATGTCCTCTGTGAGTAAAGGGTGGAGAGATATGTGGAACCTAGGAGATTGTCACCATGAGATTGTTTCATGGCTTTACAAACACATAGAAACGGGCACTGCTGTGAAAGCCCGTGGTGCTACTAATACTCTTCTTTGATCATTTGAAAAGAAAGTGGTCAAGGAGCTCATTCTTTCCATTTCAAACTCGGGTCCAGGTAGGTCTTTGAAACTTTCCCTATTTCATTAAAAGTCAGTGACATTAAGATTGATCCAATGTCCCTGAAATGACCCTCTTTCTGTGTCTTTAGGGAGAGAAATTGGCTAGACAATATTTACTCAACCATAAAGTCTTCTGTCAGATATCCCCAGGCACTGACTGCCTTCTATGATCTTTAAAAAACAACAACATTTTTATTGATTTCAGAGAGGAAGAGTGAGGGGGAAAGGGAGAGAGACATCAATGATGAGAAAGAATCACTGCTCAGCTGCCTCCTGCATGCCCACCCTGGGGAATGAGCCTGCAACCTGGCCATGTGCCCTGACCAGAATCAAACCTTGATGTCCTGGTTCATATGTCTATGCTCAACCACAGAGCCATGCTGGCCGGGCACCTTCTATGATTTTAATATTTCTGTTTTTTTTTTTTTTTTTTTAGCATTTTATTTGTCTCCTTTTACTCTGAGTTGCTCTAGTTTGGCAGACTAGTAATGGAAACCCAGGGCAAAGGGCAGTTGCCTGCCAAAGAATGGAGTGAAATGAAAATCCTGGCTTAACCTACATTGTCTGGAAGAAAATATGAGAAATAAAGAAGAGAACAGGAAGCAATGGCTAGTGTGACCTGGGGCTTCTCTGCCACATTAGGCAGTTTACAGCTTTCATGTGTCCCTTCCTGTCCTCTCCTCTTTTCATACCGACTTCACACAGCTTTGAGAATGATTTAATTCGAGGAATATATTTTGGAAGTACTATTTCCTGCATTTTAGATCTTTTTCCTTGATTTAGATGAATTATTAACATTTAAATATTCTATTTATTCTTTACCTTATTTCAGAAACAATCTAAGATAGAAGTTAAATATGATTATGTATAAAACTGAGCTTTTTACTACGACTTTTGAGAAGACAATATTTATATTTTTGATTGAGACAAGATATATACATATCCATGCACACATCTACACATATACATGTATATGAATGCATATGTGTTATTAGCCCTTAAACAGTTTAAAAGGTACATTAGAACTTTATTGTAACTCCACTTACCATAAGGTACAGTTAGCAATATTGACACTTTAAGTGATTTGTTTGGAATTGAGAAAATAGTCCAGCCTATATCATCTTCCTCAAATCCAACTGAAAGCATTTTCTAAGCACTTCCTAGAAAATAACATAAACCAAATGCTACCCATTTTTCTGTTGTTATTTACAGCTGGGCAGGTCCGATGATGTGCATACATGAAGTAGAAACATGCTTCACCGTTTTGCTAATTGGCATTCACAACCTACAAACGAGGTTTACATTCTAAAAAACTTGTTATAAACTTCATCTGCACTTAAAGGCCACAGAACGATGAATTCCAGTACAAGACGTTGAGACTCTGTCCTGTGAACCTGTCTGTTTCAAATATTGGTGCATGTGTTAAAAAAGAAAGATATAAGGTTTTTGTTTTGTTTTTTTGCAAAAGAAATACACTTACATTTTTCAGAGAGGGGGTAAATTTCGAGACCACTTACCTTTTGCTTTTTCTTATTTCTAGGGCGAGGTCATTGGGACGAAGACAGTGTGGTCAGTTCTCCAGACCCCGGGTCTGCCAGCGAATCAGGTGACAGATATCGCACCGAGCAATATCAAAGTAGCCCACATGAACCTAGCAAAATTGAAACTCTGATAAGAGCTACCCAGCAAATGATTAAAGAAGAAGAGAACAGATTGCAGCTAAGGAAAGCCCCCCCAGACCAACTGGCTTCCATTAATGGAGCTGGGAAAAAACACTCCCTCTGTTTTGCAAACTATCAACAGCCCCCACCGGCAGGCGAAGTCTGCCATGGCTCCACTCTCGCCAACACTTCGCCATGTGACCACATCCAGCAGAGGGAGGGAAAGATGCTGAGTCCCCATGAAAATGACTATGACAACAGCCCCACTGCACTGTCTCGGATAAGTAGTCCCAATTCAGATCGCATTTCAAAATCCAGTTTGATCCTAGCTAAAGACTATCTCCATTCGGATCTGTCTCCTCATCAGACAGCAGGAGACCACCCCGCCCTCTCTCCAAACTGCTTTGGCTCTCACCGGCAGTATTTTGATAAGCATGCTTACACATTAACTGGATATGCCTTGGAGCACTTATATGACAGTGAAACCATTAGAAACTATTCCTTGGGCTGTAATGGCTCACACTTTGATGTAACTTCCCATCTAAGGATGCAGCCAGACCCAGCACAAGGACATAAGGGAACATCTGTTATAATAACCAATGGAAGCTGATGTTTTGCTAAAATATTTTGTTCTTTAAGGATCTCTGAAACATATTTATAGTTTAATTCCCCCCTGACCAGTATTTACTATACTACACATCATTAGAGAGGATAATTTAAGTTACTGGGTGTTTGACATGTGTTCCTTTGAAATCAAAGAAAACAGCATTAGCATTCAAGGTTAAGCACAGATCATGGAGCTAAAGTGAGTACACAAATTTCCCCTCTAATTATATGGGAACAGAATAGATACACTTTGAATTGAAAAACACTGTGTAGATTTAAGTGAGCATGTGCACCACATGAAAGGACTGATGGATGACAACATCGTGCTGGGATGATCCAGTGATCCTCGCGCATAGAGAGCGCTATCTACAAGCTGCAGTGTACACTTACATGCAGAAATATAGACCATGTATTACCATCAATTCACCCCAAGTGGGTAACTTACCTTAACCTTAGAACATTAAGATTATTAAAGAAATGTTTATTCTCAAGAGAGAGAGATAAATCTTCTGAAGTGTTTTCTTCTTTGTGTTTCTAACCAGCCAGCTCATTTGGTTCAGGTATAAATTAGGGAAATGGTTATGGATATGATATAAGAATGCGTTTTCACCTGGTACCCATTATAAGCAATCAGGAAGTGGTGATTTTTTTTTACCTTACTTTTGAGTTAGACAAGGAACAGGATCACATTGACATATCAGTGAGGGTTTTTCTAAGTGAAAGTACGGAGACGTTGGGACACACATCAAAAACCTGGAGTGCCAATTGGAAATAGTTAGTGAAGCTAGGAAGGCCAGAGGCAAAACAAACCATTTAAGGCTCAGAATATATAGTCAACATATTTGGGGCTTATAAAACCAACCCTCCCCAAATTCGAATTAATTCACTAAGAAAAAAGGCTAATATATGCAAAAACTAAGGAAAAAACAGTGAAGTGTTACATGATAGCAGTTAAGTTTTTGACAACATTTCAAAGTACAGGTGTGCAAGTGTGACAATATGTGAAAGCCTCCAGAGAAAGTCGAAGACAAAAGTTTAGGCTGATAGACAAGGGATTAAATAGGCAAGAGTAGCACTTTGAGCAACAGGCAAAGTATTCATTTTCCTTTTTTTTTTAATTGTCTAAAGTTTTACATATGTATCCTTTTCTACCAATTGACTATCCTCTGCTCCCCTCACCCCGCCCCCCAGCCATTCCCACCCCAGGCAAGCAAAAACAATTCCAATGGTCTTAAATGAAACCACAAAAAGACTAGCAGACTAAGATGCCGAGATCTCTGGGTTCTGGTTCTAACCATGCCTATAACTTATTTTGGGGACATAGATGTATCACTCAGCACACTGGGGCCCTAGTATCTTCATCTGATGGCAGTTCTAATGTTCCACTGCTCTGTGGTTCAGTGATGCCACAGAACTGAACTTTTTAATCAGTTAACTCTCAGCTGTGAGTTATCAAGACTGATTGTTCTGGCCTTTCTGTACTCATATAGAGGTCTAGATGCTTCATGGCTTAAGCAGGTGCATGGACTCTTTTAAGCATGTATAGTGACAGACAACTTTCTAGTTCAATATATTGATGATGGAGAAGAAAAATGAGTAAGATTTATTTATGCACTATTCTCCAGGAATCAAAATGAAGTGACATGTTACTAGAGACGTTTCATAGCTAATATTTTCTGGGAGCCCCATGCCTGAAACTCTTGCCATATTGAGAGGGAATGTATTGGAAGACACTGACTCATAATTTTGAAGACACCATGACATTGAACACTCAGGGATTTAGTACTGTATTTTCATATAACACAGTCATTTGGCAATCCATAGGTAGGTGACAATCTGAATGCTGATAATCTGAGAAATGAATACTGGGTTGTTTGTACACAAAAAAAGTGGCTACACAAATAAAATGTCTTGGGTATGATGAAACAACATTATGCTGTAAATGTAAAAAGTACAAGTAAGTGAGAAAGTTAGTGGTTATATATACTTTCTAAACAGGTCAAACAATAAAAACTACATTCTGAACAATACAAGCAAAAGTATTCAGTATTTTTGAGAAAAAGATATTTATAAGAAGCCCCTGGAATGCTTAAGATGAATTTTTGATCATTCTGCAACATGAAATAAGGTTTTAGGAATCCTGAAGGTTTTGCAGACTTCTGTAGATGGATAAATGTTTAAAGACAAATATCTGAAGAATATGGTGTGTTTTGGAAAGGAAATCTGTACAGATGGGTTTTATTGATGGATAAACATTATACTAAATAGGTCACAGGAAGATGTTGTAAAGGAAATAGAATCTTAAGAATCAAGGAAAATGAACTAATATGAAAGAAAAGACTGTCACTAAAGAAATTTCAGTGGGATGTTTATATGGAAGAAAGTTAATTGAGGAAGTAAATTATAAGTTCTAAAATGGGGTAAACAGAAGGACTAATGTTCTTTAAAATAGTATGACCAATATATTTTTTTTTAAATACATTTTATTGATTTTTCACAGAGAGGAAGGGAAAGGGATAGAAAGCCAGAAACATCGATAAGAGAGACATCGATCAGCAGCCTCCTGCACGCCCCCCACTGGGGATGTGCCCGCAACCAAGGCACATGCCCCTGACCAGAATCGAACCTGGAACCTCTCAGTCCCCAGGCCGACGCTCTATCCACTGAGCCACACCGGCTTCGGCCAATATTTTTAAGTGAGGGTAGAATTAACTAAATTACATCTTAAAATTTTTGATAGATTGATTCATTTTTAAATATAAACCTTTTATTTACTTTATATGTCAAAATTTTATAATATCATATTTATTACATTACATATAATGCCACACAGGCCTCCAGTATTCTAGAGCTTACATTTTTTGCAGTGTGCCACAATTATTGCAGAATGACCCAAGATAAAATGAGATAGGTTATGGCAAGGCAACTTTTCAATATACTGTACACATAGACATGTTAAAATCTATTTATAATCTACATTATTTTGTTCTGTGCAGAAACACATTGCCTCAAAATGAAGATGTTATCTGTGTTTTTAAAATATGGGATGTAAATTATGTATGTTCCCAATAACTTCATCAGTTAAAATTAAACTTAAATTGGCTTTAGTTTTAATTCTTGATTTCCATAACTTGGTTAAATTCTGAGAATCATGAAACTTGACTAAAATAGACAAAGAAGTATGATTTTTATATCACCTTGGGGATTCATACAGATGTGCTCTATCCAAGTACTCTTATAATATGTAGCAATTCATTAGATGAAATAAAGCTTATGCTTTCTAGTAATAGTAAGAATATCTTTATTGCCCATTTTACCTGCCTGCCCTGCCTAATTTATAAATTTGAATGACCAAAGGAAAAAATGAATATTTTCCCTATCTTTCTTTAGAAAATTTTGTTAAAACTATTATTGAGAATATACAAATTTGACATGTTATTTTTGGGTGTATAGTGTAATTGTCACATCATGTTAGGTGTGCTTCAGCTCCATATTTTGATATGCTATATTGAATATAATGGACCAGCTTTTCTAAACTGTAATTGCATGATACAGGATAATTTGACACAGTGCTGATGTGACATTCAAAATGAGACAGGATGCAATAAATGGTTTGCCTTTGGTAAATCACTCATTCTTTCCTGATGTTATTTTATGGGATTCGGCTATTTTCATTGGGTAGTATTCTTAATTTTCTCTATACCCTGCTGCCACATGATGCCTCTGGGCAGAGAATCCTCTTAAAATAAACTTTAATAGGATCTTTTGGAAAAGGATAATATGCTCCATTTTCTTTTTCTTAAATGAGGAATGAAGTTTGATTCAATAAAAGATCATTTGGAAAATATGCATAGATATTTTAAAATAAAAAGACCAACTAAGTGTCTTCTATCAGAAGACACTAAAGAGGCATTCAGAATATAAGGACAATATTTTATAGCTCGCTTTCTTAAGAGCAGGACATTACTAAGCTGTCCAGTGAAATTCTATTGGTGTAAAAATTTGGAAGTGACAGAGTGAATGCTGATAATCGGAAAATTGAGGATTTGGCCATTTGGGGTCACTAACCTGGCCCAGTGGATAGCTTACACTTTAATATGCTCTCTTTAATTTAAAAAGTTTGAATGCCAAGATCTGACTCCCCAGTTCACTCAAATCACAGGAAATAGACATACATTCTATTTTCTAAGAGACTTAATAAAGAATCTAAATTGTATGGTTCCCTAAGTGATTCAAATTTTATGTAAATCTCAGTTTTCTCAAATAGGAATTTGACTCTAAGACAGCAAAATCTGTTGGTTAGTTTTTACTGGGAAATGCACTGTAGATAAAATATTCATTATGATTCTAAACTTCAAATGAATGACAGAACAGTTATGAACATATGGAAAGGATATCTTACATAGAAAATGTTCTTGGGGGCAATTTCCGTGTGGTGCTCATTTCTTGTGCAAGAGAATTATATGGGCAGTGCTGAACTCAAACAGCGAGATTCTGCTCAGATCCAAATAGGGGTTTGTTCAGAGTTCCTTCTCTAAGATTGTATGCAGAAAGGCTGTATGTGTGTCTTCATATATTTGTGTACATGCACATTTACATATACATATATGTATGCACACACATGAAATTGTAAAGCAAGAAACAAGATTTTATTTTGCTGTGCTTCTTAAAAACTGATGGTTCACATGAGAAATCCTCGTTAATTATTTTAAACCAAACATGTATAGTTTTAATTATTGTAATTTTGCTGCATGGGGCTTTGCTTTCATAAACTTACATAGTGGAAAATTTGTCCTAATTTGCTGATCTGGAACACATTTAATCACAATTGAATTTACACCCAACAACCCTGGAGTGTTTACATTTCAAAAGAAATGAAATGGCGTGAAAAGTTTTGAGAAGTACTGTAACTTTTTCCGTTTTCTTTTTTTCCAAAGGAGGCATATTTCAAAAAAGGAAACATATGAGAAGGCACTTCAAAAAAGAGAAAATATTTTGTGTTTGTTTTTTTGACTGACATGCTATAAGAAGGATTATATTTGTGAAAAAAGATACTGATTGCCAATATTTCAAATACCATCTTGCAATGTAAAGTTTTTAGTGACATCGTAGTATAAATCTGTAATTTGAACTTTTACTTTGGAATGTAAAGTAGAAAATATTAGCTATGTCAATGATATCTTGCAAAATGCTCCCATTTATAATTATTTATATTGTAAATAGCTTTCTGAAGTAAATTCGAAGTTAACATGTGCATAAAATGTATTTATTATGTGATGAATTTTTGGTTTTAAATATAGTTACCAATATGCAGTTTGTGTCTGAATTATTCATTGACAGAAATCTCCATAGGACAAAACAGACCAACATCCAGCAGATTAGAGTTGTAAAAAAATAAGGACTGTTTTAGCTTTAGATTCTGTTGGAATGGTTAATACACACACACACACACACACACACACACACACACACACACACACCACTTTAAGAGACTTAGCATTAGACTCTTATATACATGCCCATTAACAAGTAAGTGGTAGATCTAATTTTTATTAGACAATAAGGACTGTTTTCTCAATTTTTCATTACAACATCTTAAGCAGTACTTCTTCGGTCGCCACTTTTCTAAAATAAAGCAAGAAATTTGAAAGTACAGATTACACTTTTAATGCCCAAGGGAAATGAAAAGATTGAGGTTATTTAGTTTGCTGTCATTCAACAACAAATTGAAAATACATCTTGAATAATTTTTATTTTGGAATTCAAAGTATTTTTTACATTTAAAATGAGGAATTAAAACCAAACAAAAATAGATTTTCAATGGTTTTCTCTTAAGCATTTTTATAGCACCCAACCTTTTCTTTCCCCAGAAATTTCTGATTTACCTTGATGTATTCCAGAAATTGTCAATTTAGACAACTCAACTAACACAGTACATTTTTAATTGAACAGAAATATTGTTGGTATTTCATAATTTTTTGACAAAGCTGCATAAAATATCATTGCTATTCGTATTATAGCACTTATCAGATTTTTTTCTATCATGATGTTTTTTGCTTCTGAAAATAGAATTTTCATCCGCTATATACTCCAAAATAACAGTTTAATCCACAATATTTATGGAATACCTATTATATGCCCCAAATGGGATAAATAGTGAGAATCCTTCTCATTGTAGGATGTTATGGAAAAACACATACAGAAGGTCTTCGGTTTTCTTTATGCACTTTGAAAGTGTAAAGTCTTTATATAATCATAAATATGACAAGTATTTATTTAATCATTATGTGCCAGGCACTGAACCAAGCTCAGATTATCACTGAAACCCGAGTAGAGACCACCACAGAGGGACATACCAATATGCCCAATTTCAATAATGTGGAAAGTGAGACAGAGTGGTTAAGGAACTTAGTGGCACAGCTGGTAAGTGGTGGAGATGAAATTTCAACCCAAGCAGCTTTGCTTCAAAGTTTTACTCTAGCTCATTTTGTATTCTTTCTATAATAATAAAAGAAAAACTAAGTGAAAGAAAGCAGTGTTTAAGTGGTGTTTGCATGGAAGACATCACTCAGCACAGTGGACAGTGGCTCCGGTAGCCCAGATACGTTGCTATTCCTCCACATTGCACTTGAGGACCAGCCTCAGGATGCAGAGGCCAAGGCTGTGGCTCTCTTACACGGTATTTTGCTCTTCCTACTGAATGAGCATTCTGATGTTTCTGTTATATGACCATGATACCAAGAAAACTCTAGGGCATGATAAGCTATAGGCAAATTATCCTAATAGGATCCCCATGATATTTGAAAAAATATTTTGAGGCTTTCTCCATGAACAAAATACAAGTGGCTTAGTTGGTCATTTAAAAAGACACATTTTTTTCACCCAACATTTTTCTGATAGTCAACATGAAAGTATGACCTTTTCATGACAGTCTTTAAATACTCTGTTCTGTTTCTTCTCTTCCCCTTTGGATAAAAGCCAACCAAAGCCCACTCTACCAAGAACTGGCATGTCTATGTGCCTGTGTTATTTAAGGCCCCGGTTTGGGGGATGCTTAGTTAGTTGAGCTTGTGGGGCTGTTGCAGCTACTACATTATCATTTGCAGGGAAACTGGAAGTTAATCTGACAGGAAGGCTGCCCCTCAAGAACAGATGATTCCAATGAGATGGCTGCCTCAGTGGGAACTGCCAGGTGCCAGCAGCTCAGGCAGCCTGCCAGCCATCCCCGCCCTGGCCTCTGCCTCTGCCTCACAGTGTCAGGGGGGTCGATCCACTGGAGCACTCCTTGGCCTTTTCATAATGATACTTTATGACTGAATATGTGCTGCATTTACTAATGGAATGAGGTCCAGGGTGGGAGACATGTGAAACAGCCCCTGCTTTGGGAGTTTGTAAATAATGTATTCGTTCAGCTCCCTCCAGGTCAGGCTCCTGGGTAGGGAGTAATTCCATATGGGAATCTTACTTGAGTGCCATCTAAGTAAACCTTAAAGGGAATCTTGGCAGTGTCTCCCGAGCCATAAGGAAATCATTCGCTGTTTCTGGGGAGGATTTTTGTGATAGCTTTACTTAGTACAGATATATATATATATATATATATATATATATATATATATATATATATATATATATATAACAAAAACAAAAACTAAACATGAAGACTTCACTTGAGAATGGGTAATTGGGATCTAATGTGAGAAGAGTCATCCAGATTATAATTGACGTTCATTATTTAATGCATTTCTACATTTCTAATTTCTGATTTCAGCCCTTGTATTAGTTCTGTTGCCCATTAGTCAGGCCAGTCAGGGCTTGTCTATGGTGCCATGCTAAACTTTTTTTTTTTAATTTAAAAGGTCAGAGACACATTTTAAATCAACACAAGCAATTCTGTTACATAATTAAAGGCCATCAATAGCTAAGAAAAAATTTTAAGGATGGAGAGGAGAAGAGGTGGGAAGACTAGCATATCTTTGCTCTGGGACTTAAATACATCTTGCAAGCACCTGTGTTCTTGCTTAAATACCTACACGTGCACTATAATTGACCTGGATGCTTTTCCTGCATAAAATTAACATATGTAGAGGGTATCTTTTAATATAAAACTTAGATTATTTTATTCTTTTATAAAAATATGTTTTTATTGATTTGTTTTTAGAGATAGAGGAAATAAGAGGGAGAGGGGGAAGAGAGAGAGAGAGAGAGAGAGAGAGAGAGAGAGAGAGAGAGAGAGAGAAACATCAGTTGCCTCCAGCATACACCCTGAATGGGGACTGAACCCACAACCCAGGCATGCACCATGACCTGAAACTGTACCGGCAACTCTCTGGTGCATGAGATGACATTCATTCAACTGATCCACACCAGCCAGGGCTAGAATGTTTTGTTCTTGCAATTTGTTTTTCTTTCATGAACACTGCTGCAGCTCCACTTACTGTCCACAAAAGGAAATAAGGTGGCTGAAGAATTCTACCACTCTTTCATATCCCCTTGGCTGGTTTATGGCCAGGTCTCCAGGTCTCCTTATTAGAGATTTTTGTGATGTGCTGTATTACTCCAAATTTTTACTTTTTTCTCAAGCTCACTCCATCCTGAAGAAATGACAGTTTACTTCAGTCAACCATCTAAATGAGGATGAAGAAAGGAGGCATATATAACCATTGGGTTACCCTCACAGGTACAGAAAATAATGTCTTCTTGTTATCAAATCTATGGCATTTTTAAAAGGAAGAGATTGAGATCAGGCATAAAATTGTGTCTTTATGTCCCAATGATGCCTCTCTTTGGACATCCCAGCCATAACCCCTTTTCTCTCTTCATCTGATCACCCTCATCTCCTTCCTCTCTGTTTTGCCTTGTGTCAGCTCCTCTTGGATTTTCCAGTATACCAGTATATCAGCTCCTCTTGGATTTTCCAGTATACCAGTGTTCCTTTGGCACATACTCAGGTACATGCATGCATGTGCTCCCTGCTCAACTGCTCTGGACTTGGCCCTCGTGGCTACTGTTTTAAATCCTGAGAACAATGGGAATGCTACTCTGAGTCGAAGCCTGAGTGCTCCGAGCCCTCGATATCTCTTCCCAACACCTCAAAATACATCAGTCTCTTTGTCCTTGTTTCCTGCCTGCTTATCTCACCAACCAGTGGCTTCCTCTGTGGCATGAGGATGCTGAGGTCTCACAACTCAGCAAGCCATGGTAGGTATGTGATGAAGCAAGGCCTGCGGAACCCTGGGCACTCAGCAGCTCACTCCATAGGCAGTGGCCTGGAAGCACAGGGTCATGCTGTCCTCCTGTCCCCCTCATTCACTATCCAGTCAGTGTGCAGCTAACACTTGGCACTTCAGTGGGCTGATTGCCAGTGGCCACGGGCCCCCAGAAGAGAAGTGTAGCCCCTGACTCAGGTTCACAGTTGGGGGATGGTGGTGAGGGGGAACCAGAGGCCCTTCATGCCTCCCCCACTTTCCTTGGTGCTGGAAAGCTGCTTGGGCCGGGGTGGGAAGCTTTCCTTGACACACTTACCCCCTCTGCCTGGCACTCACATTTCTCTCAGCCCCCCATAGGGATGTTCCTGGCCGTCCTTGCAGGTTCTCTAGGTGTTTTCTGGGTTGTTTCATTAGTAGCAAAGACCCTCAATGCGGAGACTGTTGTCCATTCTGCTGTGGCCTCCAGCTCCAGCCCCCAGCACAGAGCCTGCTGACCCAGGAGAGAAAGGCGGTAAATACGTGTCCAGTGACTGAAGAAATGCCACCTCACAAACAATGGTGCACTGCAGGCTCTTTCAGCTTGGTCCAGAGTCAATGTCATAGAACTTCCTGGGGCTTGTGTGACCCGAAAGGATAACCTGGGGTCAGTAAACATTGCTGTATTTGCTTCATGTTTTCTTTACTGGTGAGGAGGTTGCAACTTGCTCACCGCCTTCTGGTTCTTAGACCTGAGATGCCCCGTTCATGTGAATGATTCTGCCCCATGACTTGTACTCTGATGGAGATGATGCATATGTGACATCTTGGTTCCTGGCTTCTGGAGAGTATGAGCACCTTTGCGTCCTGTCTCTCCTCCCCTCTCCAATCTACCTTTTCCTCTCATTTGCCCCAATGCTCCTTTTGCCTTTTGAATGTATATTTCAGATCCATTAAAAAAAATGTTTTCTCCAATTCTTACCCTGTCACTGTGTGAGATGCTACCACACATTCAACGTCTTTACTTTCTTTTTAAAATCCCTCTATTCCCCTCAAATTTTCCTCCTCCTGTTCTGTACTATACATCTCCCACACGATATACGGAGAGTATCATTTCCCTGAAGCTTTTATGCTATTCATCTACTTAAAAAGCCCTTCTGTGTCCCTAGTGAGGCTGAGTGAAATTGAAATCCCTTTGCTTATCACATCAGGTGCTTCCCAACTGAGCTCGAAACTACGTCCTGGGTCTTTCCTCAATTTGTCTTCCCAGATACCCCAGCTTTCTGCTGCCCTGGGATTTCCAGTCTTTCTGGAAGGTACCCTCCTTCCACTGTCTGGGGTGTTGGTGTGACTCTTCTGTCTTTGGAAGGCTCCACAGCCATTCTTTACTGGGAAAAGTCTTCTTTGCCCTTGAGGCACAGAGTTCTCATATGACGCCTGCCGTCTGATTTCATTTGGGAAAGTTTTACAGTTCCTTTCTGGGCTCTCACAGTACTTGGTTCGCATTTCTGTTATAAAATTTATGGAGTGTACTATGAGTTGTAAGATCTTTACTAAATTATAAAAACAACAGGCTAGGTAAAACACTCATACAATCAATATAGAATGTGTACAGCAATAAAGAAAAAATATATAAATATAACAAACATCTTTACAAGCAGATTCTTTTGAACCTTTGACTAAATTTCAGCAGAACACTTTCCTGGAAGTAATACTGCTGGGTCAAAGGGTATTTTCAATTTTAATAACTACTACTACATTGCCCTTCAAAAACATTGTAAAAGTGGACTCTCCCTCAACAGTACACAAGACGGTATTCTTGTCCTTCAATGAAGTTTCATGTCTTATCTCATATAAGTCTTGCATATTTCTTTTACTTAAAAATATGTATTTTTATTATTTTTAGAGATAGAAGAAGGGAGAGGGATAGAGAGATGGTAACAATATAAATGAGAGAGGAACATCATCTATTAGCTGCCTTCTGCACGCCCCTTATTGGGAATTGAACCCCCAACCCAGTCATGTGCCCTGACTAGGAATCAAACTGGCAATCTCCTGGTTCCTGGGTCAACACTCAAGTGTTGAGCCATACCAGCTGGTCTTATCTCTTGATTTTATTCCTAGGTACTCAATAATTTTGTGAACTACCACCATGTAGATCTTTTTTAAAAAACTTTTTTCCTAACTTGGAATTGATAGTGTTTAGGAAAGTGCTTAATTTTTGTATATTTATCTTATACTAATTATCTTTTAACTCTTGTTGTTTTTAATGGTTTTTAGTTGATTTCTTTGGATTTTCTGGGTAGATAATAATATTTACTTCCCAATATTTGCAATTTCTTTTTTGATTTCTATATTAATAAGTTTTTAAACATGAATAACAGATATTCATTTTCATCAAATGCCTTTTGGCATTTAAGGTGGTAGTACATTTCTTTCCTAATTTTCTAATGTGAAACATTCCCTCTTAATGTTGAAACGTCCTTACATTTCTAGTCAAGATCTGCTCACTCAAATATATTTTTAATACACTTTGTATTCAGTGTACTAGTGTTTAGCTTCAGGCATTTTCCTCTATATTTTCATTTGTAATCTTTTTGTCCTGTTGGTCTCTATTTGAACATGGGCTCTTTGAGCACAAGACCCATATACTCTTCAGCTGCAAATGCCTCTTACCTCACATAACACCTGGTACATAGTAGATGATAAAACTATGCCTGTATTTGTGCTCTGAAGACCTGAATTGAAATCCCAATCCCAGTGCTGTGGACAGGTCACCTGATATTAGTTGTTTATTTGTATAATATGATATTACTTTCTCAAAGGTCTTATGTAAAGGTTAAAGGAAAGAACATATGCAAAGTATTTATTACAGTGTTTTGAGCATAGGAAGTAATTAAGGTTAGCTTCCTTGCATTTCCTTTGAAATAGAAAAATAACCTGGATTTATTTACTATGGACGGTATCAGGCAATCCAAGAATTTTTGTTTTAATAGATAAGATTATGGATGACTCAGAATCTCTACATTCTTACTGTAAAGTGAAAGGATGGATGTCATCCTTTTTGATCACTGTCATTAAATAAATATTTGTTAGACATTGTGTAATTACTTCAAAAAAACTTGACTCATGTAGATTGTTAGAGACACACATGCGCACATGATTTTTTTCTTTGTCTTTTTTACTTTGACAACACACACACATCTTTTCGACCCTTCCTTCCTTCCTTCCTTCCTTCCTTCCTTCCTTCCTTCCTTCCTTCCTTCCCCCCTTCCTTCCTTCCTTCCTCTCTCTCTCTCTCTCTCTCTCTCTCTCTCTCTCTCTCTCTTTCTTTCTTTCTTTCTTTCTTTCTTTCTTTCTTTCTTTCTCTCACCTAGCCCTAATATGTCCTGAAAGGGTAGAATTGATGTTGATGTGTTAGGTTGCCAGTTCAAGTCAGCAGTAAGCTTGAGAATTTTATCATAGGTGTGCTCTAATTTGGGCTATTTATTTCTACAGGAAGACAAAGAAAAGTAACTGGACTGTTTAAACCCAAACCTTCCCTCCATCAAACTTAAATATTAATGCTTTTTCATAGACAAGAGAATACATTTTATTGCCTATGCATGAAGTTGAATCAATGTCTCAGTAAAACCCTCTGGTGTCATCTCACTGGATGGTTTCAAATAGGAATACAAAGCCCAGATGAAACTAAGATGAGATCGTAGAAATTGTGACAGGGCTATTTTTGAAATGATGCTCTTAGGAAAAGCTGCTGATTGAAATCAATACCTCAAGACCCGGAATCTGAAAAGACCATTTCTGAGACCTGAGAGGGTCACTGCATAGAAGTGTCAGTTGATGGTATTCAGACCATGCAATTGCTTTCACCAAGGTGCCTCTGTGTTTACTTAAGTGACTTGTGGTAGCTGCTGGCTGAGCATACATTGAGATTCTCCCTCCACACAGGCTCAGGGGATGAGGAGACTAGAGGGGACATTGTCTTCGGTTTAAATGTATAATTCCTACTGTGCTATGTTGAAGGAAACAAATTGAGCTGGATTTCCTTTTTTATTTATTCCCTGGAGGAAAGAATCTGTGAAGGCTGTGAAGAATATAAACCTTCTAAATGTAAAAAAGAATAGTGTATGGCAAACTTTGCAATATTCATTTCAGAACAAGTCCTATTTAATAAGTTATGATGGATAAGAAAAAATTCATTTGCACAGATTTCTGCTAATGTCTCCTATTCTCTCCAAGGCACATGGAGTCATTTTCTGTTAAGTGTAAGATTTTGTGTATGTTGATATCATGGGGTGTGATGTAGCACATAGGCTATTCATGCAATTTCAAATTGCTTTATATGGAAGTTGCCAGATCACTTATTAGACTAAGATTTGAGGTGATTTTGTGGGCAGAAATGTAGTTTTTAATGAAGCCTTTAGCCTTTTCGTTTTTGATAGCATTATTAGAGGGAATTTGATTTGTCTTTTTATATGGCAAAGTGAGTAAATTCACATCTTTGTGCCCCTAGCACATGTATATCTGAATAATTAATTTTGTCCCTTTTTTAAGATTGTTCATTTGAATGAAACAGAATACTTTTAGTTCACTTCATTTAAATCCAGCTCTTCCCTTTCCTGTAAACTGTGGGACTGTCCCAGATTCAATATCATGTAACAGGTACAAATGCATCTCCACTCCAGACTCTGTCACACACTACAAGTCTGGACATGCTCTTCATAGACTACACTTCACCAAATTGGATGTATATTAAGCTTTGGAAACAGAATCAACGTTTTCAATATCAGAAGAACAGTGGATGCCATACTGCCCCATCACTTGCCTTGGTTTGTGAAATCTTGTTTACTAGTAAAAGATGCTGCCACTGTTCTGAGCAACTCTTCCAGTGAGAAGCTGTGATCAGAGACAGGATGTGAAGATAGGGCTGGAAGGTCAGGAGCACATGAGGAAATCAATCAGCAGAGTCTGTGGTTCATCTAGTCCAGTACTGTGTACTGACACATTTGACCTTGAATCAGAGTCTGATTCTTGGGCATTTACATCCCGTGATTATGTACTGTTGCTACAGAGACTCTGTCCACAAGGATCACCAATGTAAGTTTGCCTTCTAGGTCTTTTACGTGCATGTTAAAAAAAAAAAAGAGTTGATGAGATAGGCTGGGAACCTAACTGGAGAAAATTTCTGCTTCTGTTTTTCTTTTTTAAATCTGAGAATGCATAAAACCAAGCAATTTAAATGTGACTTTAAATCTAAATTCTAGCTAATCTACACTCTATCACACTAGCAATGTGACCTTGAACAAAGTACTTGATCTAAGTGTCAGTGTTTTCAAACATAAAAGGAAGCAAAGAAGGTTTCTACTTTAAAGAATTGACATAAGTATTAAAAAAAGTATGTCTCCAAAGTATGGAAGCATAGTACTTAGGACATAATTAATACTCAATAATTATTGTTATGATTAGTAATATGATTATTATAGTCATTATCATTATTATTTTGGTATTGTTCTTTGGGATAAATACTATAATTTCTGTTTCTAGGATTAAACTGAATTCAGGATTAATATTTATGGATTTTTTTCTAGTTCAGGGGGTTTTAAAAGGCATAGCATCTCATCAAAGGCATTCTTTGTAAAAAGAAAAGAATATCTTGGAATGTATGTGAAAGTTTTATTTTTATTGCAGTTCTTTAGTGGAATTCCAATATTATTCAGCATTTATGTTTACAGAATTATTTAGGGTACAATCAAGAATACCATAATACTGTCTTCATAAATGGACACTGTTTTAAAAACTAGGCATAATTAGCAGGGAGATATTCATAGTGTGGATCTGACATTATTATGACTGCAATATAAATTCCACAAGGTAGAGAAGATCCAAGGAAAAAAGGCTACAGATTTATTATAGTAAGATGCATTTGCAATATGGATTGTACTTATCTTTTTATTTGCCACAGACAATGTAAATTAGGAACATCTGAAGGAAGGTCCAAATAATTTAGCATCTGTAGACCACTATAAAATATGCTATACTGATGCCCAGAGTGGAAACAGAAATTTGCTGTTTTCTAACTTCACTGATATGATTTGACTTGGGCTCCTAGAAGTAGCCTCCTACCAATGATGGACAGGGAGCCACCATGAAGGAAAAGTGGGGGGAATGAAGAAAAAGTGGGGATTGCTTATCAGTTTCCTCCTCTTCTCTCTTTATTTCTCTAAAGAAAGTATTGTTCTTTGGTCAAGCTGTCATCAATTAATAAAACTTTTGAGGGGGTAAACTCATTTTTCATATTCATGTTTTTGTTCTTCTATTTTTGAAATTATAAGCCTTAATGCATGTAGCAGCAATTGAACATTTAAGTTCATGTAAGTATGTGGGGTTTGATGGGGTGTCCTTCATTTCTGGGCGGATAACTTTCTCAGCATATACAAAGAACATCACTGTGCTCAGAGCCTGAAGTTACTCACCATGGTGATAGACATAGGGACGAGGGTCTATAACCAGTCTAATACCGTATCATAGATTTTCATGTTTGCTCTTCCCCAAAACCTTATTATCAATATCCTCATTTGACAGATGAGGTACCTGAGGCTCAAAGATTTTTAAATGATTTACTCTAGGTCACTTGGGTGAGGCTTAATCTATATATATAAAAACCTAATATGCAAATTGCCCCCCAGGAATTCAACCAGGATACCTATCACTCACTATGATGTGCATTGATCACCAGGGGGCAGCACAGAATGAAGGCAGGGCCTGGCCAGCAGCTGGAAGGCCCAGATCAACCCTGATCGCCAGCCAAGCCCACAGACCCTACCCGTGCATGAATTCATGCACTAGGCCTCTAGTTTTGTAATAAAGATGAAATACTGTAATTTGGTTAAGGGTGAAACTGTGAACACATCTAAGAGTGGTAGGCCTCTGCCCCTTGAATGCACTGGGAAAACTAGGCTGCGAAGCAGCTGTGAGCCCAGGAGCAAGTGTTAGCTGTGAAACTGCCCCCATGAGACTATCAATGCAGGGGGTGTGGACTGGGTAGGAAAGAAAGAACCAGGTGGGAGAGACCAGGAAGAGCTTGTGTCTCATCATAGAATTTAATCTGCGCAGCTGAAGCAAAAAAAGCGCTTGGCTTTCAGGCGTGATGGTGAGAAGACCACAGGCAGACGACACTTGCCTCATTCACTCTGAGTGGCTGGGTGCATTTTTGAAGTGGTTTTTCAAGTTTTCTCATTACACAACAATTTGGAAACTTTGAACAAAAGCCGCACACTCTTTAAGGCTGGAGAGATGGCCTTACTCTTGTCTGATCTGTAGTCTGACAGGCATTTTTCCCACTGGGGACAAGAGGGGCTTCTCTGGGCTGCACCTATTTAGTGACAAACAACAGCTGGGTAGTTTTGATCCAATTATAGCTACTAATTTGCAAGCGGCTCTAAGCAGACCTGAGATATCCTATGACTTTCTCTTAGCTGTGTGTCGTGATTTCAGAAAGGGAAACATGTTGTCCCTCTGGCCTCCCAGGCTAGTATGAGAGTCTCGGCTTAATGTGGAACTGATTTATTTCTTTGAGCAATAATAGCAAAGCAAGCACTTCAAAAAAACCAATCCATCTACTCTCCATAAAACTATAATACCCTTCAATGTAAGAAAAAAAAAAGAAGCTTTCACTCTTTGCATGGAAAATACCAACTGAAAAGAGAAAAGGGCCAAGAATATTTGAATATCCTCTTTTGCAATCTGTTCCTTATCCTTATCTGTTTATCCCATACTGCAGGAGTTAGAGAATGTATGTGCATCCTTTCTGTGGCTTGCCTGTAGGTTTGAGCTTTGCTGACATTGGCAAGGGGGGAAGAAGAGACAGAATTCTCTGTGGGGGCTCTTTCTCCTGGGTGTTTGCTCTGCAACTTCACATCTAAGCCAATTGTCCCCACTGGAATTCAGCCCAGCGATCTGGGAGAGGAGATGCTATTTTCAAGATGCACATGAGCATGAACTTCTAAAGAGCCTGCAGCACTGTCATCCTATCCTGCTCAATTCCCATTTGGGAGATCACACCATTGGGTTGTTGGTTTCTCTTTGCTCTCATCAACTTTTCACATCATTCAGAGTTGGTCTGATGAGGACAGGAGGCAGGAGATAAGTGGTAAATAGTTTCCTTAGTTTTATCACCCTTTTATTATATGTTCAGAATGAGGGATCAACTATTGGGTTGGAATACCAAGTAGGTGTTTTTCTACAACAGAAAAGGCATGAGAAATATTTAACACACCACATTGCATTGGGTATCACTTTCAGAGAGTTTGTCATCCCCTCAATGTTAGAGACTGGTGGTAGTTAAGAATCTGATCCTGGATCAAGGTTCCCTATTCAAATTCCAGTGTGCCCCAAACTAGCAACATTTTCTTAGTCAAGTTAAGTAACGTCTCTGGTTCTGCATTTCCCACCTGTAAAATGGGAATCTAGAATACCATCTGGTATGTAGTAAATACTTAGAATGTTTTAGATGCTATTTTTTTTTAAATCATAGCTGTTAGGAAACATAATTCAATTTTGTTTTGCGATTCCTTTTTTTGTCAACATTACATGGATATTTTATTCTTTTCAATTTGTGCTTTTTGTTGGAAGGAATTTTTCCTCATTAATAACTATAAAATAAACATAATTCCTGACACATTTCTGAGTTAAGTCTTATAGGGTATTACCATGGAAGAAATAATTTGCTAGTGTATTTCAATGGCTTAACAGACACAAATCACCTTTAGATTTAAAGCACATAATATGTCCTCTCTATTTAATAAGTCTATGTTTTGTGAAGGTTAGTTGATATAAAGCTTATGACTCTTTAAAATTTAATTGATTCTCAGGAGCTATGAGGTCTATGAAAAAAATGTGAGGAAGATTATGTTCTTGATTGATAATACAATAGTGTTATCAGGTTACATAAAATATCTTTATACTATTATTCTTTTCTATTACCAGGACTCTCAGAATAGTAACTAACAGATGCTGAGATGAGGTCTAGGAGAAATAAGTAGCAGGATTATAAGAAAATATAAAACTTAATTTTGCTTTGGGGCTTTGGTTTTATCTTCTTACTGTAAAGAATGTTCTGTTTCTCAGTCATGCAAAGGAAGAGAGTGAAATATATACATAGGTCTTGAAAGATCTGTGGAAAGTATATTGTACAGTCTCACAAAGGGTATTTAATGTATAACGTGCTTAGTCTGTAAATTCCTATGCAATAATTAATAAAATGGCTAAGAATTATTGAGTGCCTACTGTGGGCCAAGCCATTTATATATACACTTTCATTTAAAGCTCGCAACATGTTATATCATATATATATACCATTACTTGGAAAAACTGCAAAGACATTGCTTTCTCTTTTCATCTTCACATTTCAAATAACATTCCTATGAATGCCCTTTGTTCCAAGGATGAATAGTAAGAATGAGAATATTTCGTTGCTAGGGATCCATGTTCTCATCTCCTCCAAGAATGCTGCTAGGCTACATATTCTAATCTCTCTGCATATGGGTGAGGCCATATAATCAAATGCTGGTCAATAAAAAGTGGTGGACATGATACAGACTCCTTCTAAGCCTGGCCCTTAAATTTTCTGCAGTCTCCTGAGCTCTCTTTCTCTGCAAGCTCGATGGAGAGGGTCCAGTGATGAACTCCAAGGCTATAAAATGTGGAGAAGCTACTAGATAGGAGGATTCTGGGCTCCACACTGGTGAGCAGGACTACCTCTACACCTTGTTCTGTGACATTAATGAAAAACACTTCTTTTGTGCTGAGATCACCGAAATTTTGGAATTGTTTGTTAGACCAGCTAACATTGCTTAACCTGACTAAAACAGTTAGTATTAATGCTTATTTACTAATATAGAAATGACTCAAAATAACAAGAGTAGCTAATATTTATTGAATATTAATTAAATTCAAGGACTGGAGCTTAGAGAAGAGAAGCTGCTAGATCAAGGTTATAAATTAATGAGTGATGGCACCAGGATTAAAATCTGAGCAAAACGACCAGAAGTTCATGTACTTAACCATTTTGTTTGATTATTTGTCTATAAATTTATTATAATTAATTTTGCTTTATAGAAGTAAATTATGGGATAAAGTGAGTTTCAACTAAGTTTTTGCTCTAATAATTATTAAAAAAAACACATCTTGTGATAAGTAGCAGCAAATAACTATAATTTTCACAGTTGAAAATCTCAGTTGTTAGGTCACTGGGTACTTATTTTAGCCCTTATAACAATGTAAATAGATACGCATCATCTTTACAGTTTTCTTTCCCAGCTGGGTCAGGATACCTCAACTCAGACATAACACAAGTTCGCCCACTTCTTTCTGTTTTTCATTTGGCAGGATTACTTTTGATTCCTATTAGCTCTACATCTTCCACATTATTCCCTGTACTCCAGCTGTCAAGGGAGTATGGCCTTTGAATCCTAATGGCCAAACTCCTAGTTGTGTTGGTAAAGGTTCTGTGTTTGAGTGAGTGGGGGCTTGGAGAGAGGCCTGATAAGGGGAAGGATGGGTCTCTGTAGCCCTCTACATTTTTGTTCTGTGGGAACCCATTCTTCATTTTTCTTGTTTGTTAAACCTCCTGAAGATAATTATCTCTTAAGTAAAATGTACGCACTCAAACTGAACTGACCTTAAGGAATTTTAAGTATGACTGTATGTGGTACTGGTAGAAAAACCACCTTTAAAGTGTAAAACCAAAACTTTTTTTTTTAAAGCTAAATTAGAAACAAAAAGATCGGAAAACTCTGGAACCTATGCATATAGAAATCGTTTTTTGGGAGCCATATGTTCTTCTTTGTAATACAAATGTGTCGAAAGAGCAAATATCTGCAAAGATCAACTCTAAGGAATACCATGCAAGCTAATGCATATCAAGCCATTCAGTCAGGAAAAAAAAAATTTGGAGTAACCAGCAGTGTGGCTCATCTAGACTCACTCTCTGCCGTGGTGATAAAATCCCAGATGCTGTGTCAGCCGCATATGTGGAGGCCCCAGGTCGGAGGCACCCCTGGGATACGTGTGCATGGGGAGAGGGTGAGACCAGCTCAGCCTCACCATTTGAAAGCTTTGAACAGCCTGTTTGGAATGCTAATGGGTTATGCTTTCTGCTTGTAGAGAAGGGTGATTTTTCTGCAAAGCATTACATTCCCATTCTCCCTCCCCCCCTCCACCCCCCGCAGGTCTTTCCAGTAGTAGTTCTATCAAATTCTATCAGAAGACTCTTTTTGGACTGTATTTTATATTCAGATTTGGAGAGTATATGTCACAGTCCACAGGGACATAAGAAAGGCAGATTAGGGAAAGCAAGCCTAGTTAAAAAGGGGGGAAATAGGGAAGGCCAGGAAGGGTTACTGAAGAGGAAGGGAGAGAGAAGACAGGAGGGAGAGGGAAATGTGGAGTTGGTTAATGTGAATGTCATCTGAGTGAGGCTAACACACAGAGTTCCTGAGCGGGCAATGTCCCTATTCGATGTGTTTGTTACTCCAGTTTTAACATATTAATTTATCTATGGAACACATATTGCAAACTATGGAATCTTGAACTGGTTCTTCATCTGACAGACCGTCAAAGGGAATTGTGCTAACTGGCAATTTCACTCATCCTCGGCTGAATGAGAAATGGCGTTACATGATGCTGTACCTGAAGCAAAAGGAGAACCTCAATGTCCTGCCACTCCATTAACGGGAAAATAAGTGTCTCCCATTGAATGCCATAAGTGTAATATTTTGGGTGTGCACCTTTGAAAACTGATAATCCGTATGTAGCATATTTGAAAATTGGAATATTTTAAAAGCAGGATATTTCATTTTTAATAAAGCTGTGAATAGTTTATACTCAGTGAACTCAAAGTGTTTCTAACTCAAATTCCTTCCTGTCTTGAAGTGGAGCTTTTCAGGATCCTTCACTGTGGTCTCTGAAATTGATGTGGAAGCTCATCACTCTGGCTGAGGACCAGAGAGATCAAGTACCTCTCAGGGTTTCCCACTGGGCTTTCTTCTCCCCCTGAGTCCCAGGCAGGCCTTCCCTGAGGAAGCCTGTGATGACCAGGTTCAGTTGTGCATGCTCCCTCCCCTCAGACTTCTGTTCAGTCCTACAGAACTCTTCTTGAATTTGCCTCCTGCTCTGGTTTCTCCCAACCTTTCAATTTTTGTTTTCCCATCCCAGCTGTTGACATTTCTGTTGCCCTTGCAGTTTCATACATGGAACTGAATAGTGAAGAGCAGGCTTACCTCTTTGGAAACCATGTGAACTGACAGTGATGTGCTGTTTGAGAGCCATGTGAGGCCGTCCATGAAGAACACACCTGGAGTCACCTGGGGTTGCAACAATGACTATGAGAAATAGAAGGGCTTCACCCTGCCCACCCGGGGACTGCTTAAACTTCTCTGCCTTCCAACTAAAGCTAGATGAAAACTCTAGGATGCTCAAGTATCTGCCAGCTGTAGCATACTAAAAGTCTGGTACAGTACCAGCCCTGACTGGTATACAGAGCAATTCTCTGCCATATGCCCCTGGTTTGGGAAGTCTCTGAGTCCTGCAGTGTCTCTCAGACCTGGCACCAAGATGCTATCACACAACTGAAACATTTTATTTTTCATGACAATTGTATATCACTTCCAGACTTTAAAACGTTTTTTTCCATTTTATTGAAAAATTTTGGTTTACTTGTTGGCAGATCAAACGCTGTTCTTAAGTGCACATATTTTAAAATTAACTGTCCTTTAACTTCAGTCAACAAACCTGGTTAGAAAGCTTTTTACCTCAACACAAAGTCTTTTAATTTTCCATTAATTCTTATGAACTGAGGAAAAAATTTAATTCCCAGGATCTGTCGACTGAGTGTGTCTCTACATATGGTGTCCAGGATGTGCGCGTCTGACTGCTTTTGGAGACAATAATTTTTTGCCTTGTGTTGCTAGTGAATTTTATGTTTCCTGGCCTTTGTTAGTGTTGCTGATCTAGATTGCATTTTTAAGTTTGAATATATTTATTTTGTCTCATGAGGAAGGTGGGTGATATCTAGACTTTGATGAGTAGGCCCTCAGCCTCATGTGACTGTGCAGCCTTGTGCAGCATCCCTGACCTCTGCCCTGAGCAGTCACCCTTCTCCTGGGCAGTCACCTCTCTCCTGATAGTCACCTCTCTCCTGATAGTCACCTCTCTCCTGACAGTCACTACTCTCGTGATAGTCACCTCTCTCCTGACAGTCACCATTCTCGTGAAGAGTCACCTCTATCCTGAAGAGTCACCTCTCTCCTAGGCAGTGACCTCTCTCCTGAACAGTCACCTCTTACCTGGGCAGTCACCCTTCTGACAGTCACCTCTCTACTGATAGTCACCTCTCTCCCAGGCAGTGATCTCTCTCCTGACAGTGATCTCTCTATTGACAGTTACCTCTCTCTTGGACAGACTGACCACTTTGAGGGTTCCACTGTGACTCCTTTTGTTGAAAACCTGGATCTGCTATTTACTAGCTGTATGATGTTTGAAACTTTACTTAACTTTTCTAAGCCTCCATTTCATAGTTTATAAAGTGGGGATGAAACTAGTGCCTAATAGGAGGGTTGTCAAGATTACTAATTGAGTTTATGCACCTAAAAAAAAACTAGAACAGCGTCTCAGAAAATGTTAGCAACTATTAAGTGTGATCATATCTAAAATGTATTCTTAAAAGCATTTTCCTTATTTAAAGAAAGCTAAAGTGGTCAGATGAGAATGGAAAAGTCTCATTGAATCTCCTTCTCTTAAGTGAGATTATTTCTACAATCTGCTGCAATTTCACTCTGACTATTCATTTGCTCCCTGGGTTTCTCCATTGTTAGTGTTAGTAATGGCATTTAGCAGTGTTCCTTCACCTGTGGATCTGTAAAGCCTGTTGCTTTCTCTAGACAAAACAGCTAAACCACAGTCACAACACTGGAGATCTTGAGAGTTGCTTTAACTTCTGTGCTAACTATAGATTTTGGAGAACACCTCTCTGCTCCACAGATGGGCCCTCGGCAGTCATATTTGCATGCTGTTCCCTGTTTCTTCAGCCAAGACTGTCAGAGCCCCTGACCTAACATGGGTGAATCATATTCTTTTTCCTAATCATTTGGCTTTGGAATTGAGACCTCCAGTTACTGCATGTGATGATACTGTAACATGCAAACCCTAGGAGCCATGGGTCTGCTGTTTTGAGACATTGGTGCAGAGAAGTAGAAAAAAATTGTATGCAGAGAGAAAAGAGTGGAGGCATGAGAGAATCCAAGATGCATTGCAGAAAGATTTGAAGAGAACTGACCTACAGGATTCTTGATGGCTCAGCAGTTCCAGCTGCATTTTTGCCCTTCGGTTTCATGAAACTTTCTCTGTCTATATAATTAGCTCTGTTTTTAGTTAAGGTAGCTGAGTAGCAATCAATTCCTTAAACATTCTTGGTTCTGATCAGTGATGATTTCAAATCAACTTCACAAGTTCATTTCCATCCACCCTCAGCCCTCTACCATGACCTCTGTCATTCCATTGTTGTTTTTTGTGTGTGTGCAGTGGAATTTTATAGCTATGTGTTTTCCAAACAGTTAATTTTGTTTAACTCTCAGAACACAGAATGTTTGGTGTAGCTAATATAAGTTTGAGATAGTTTAATTTTACAATTGTGCTGAAAATTTAAGAAATGGTTAAATTCATTTATTTCTAATTCAGTTTTTGAAAGGCATCTCAATAACTGTAAAGAATATTTGTAATAATGAAATACCTGTTGTACATTTGCTAAAGGAAAGAACAATAAATCTGTATTAGATAAAGAAATCAAGCTTTTGTTTAGAAACTAAAAAAGGGCCTTAAGTAATAGACCATTAATATGATAATTTAATAAAATTGTAAGAGAATGTGATAAAGAACAGTTTACTGTAAGACTTTGTTGTTCTCATATCAGTAATGGAATTGACTCTGGCAGTATGAAAACAAGCTGGGCAAAGTTAAGATGCTTTAGATTACATGAGTATTCATACTTATAATGCATATAACATGCACATTTCATTTTAATTTATGGGCTTAAAGGAACAGTGATTAAGTAGGAGATAGAAGAGCTTTTTAAACACCTTCTGGGGAGTGATTTCTATTCTTTGCTGTCACATCTCCAATTATTCTTTCTCTTCAAATACTTATTCTCTTTCTTTGAGTTTTCTTGGTGCAGGTGGCTGCCATTTGTAGAGCTATCAATTTTGCTGCCCCCTTTTAAGGCAGCTATTATTTATGCCAGTTCCTGCTTAACTTTCTTTTGATTCGTTTAGACAAGAACAGCTACAAAACATTTTAAACAGCTCGAGAAAAAGTTATCATGCATAACCTCCAAATAAAATGCTTAATCTGCCCCAGCACAACTCTCGGGAACTGTGACTTTGACATGCTTTTAATTTGAGCCACTCTTTAACATGCCAGACATGTGAGGATCGACACCATCGAAGCTGTGTAAGGCCAGCAACGCGATTCGATGTAGTGTCTGAAAACATACACTCTGTCAGAGGAAAAGTTTTTTTCATCTTTGAAAGAAAGTGTGAAACTAGTGTCTTTCGGGGTAGCTGCTTTCCCTTTGTTAATTCCTGTTGCGTATTTTACTCCTCCAAATCATTTGGTTTAACGTTGGTGATGTTAGAATTAATGGCAGGTTTTGTAGTCTGTTAAACCATAAATTACCACTCCTTGTCGTGGTACTGAAGGAGATTACTTAGCCATTCACACAATTTCCATGGGATGGTCTCCAGATGTGTGCCATCTGAAGTCTCCTGATGCCTCTCTCCAGTGGACTAAGCTGGCTTCTTGTTGAGGAAACAAAGAACTAGAAAATATATACATCAATGTTAAAACATGCAGGTCCTCAGACAATGTTAAGATGCCTTCACACTTTTCACTGAGTCCATTTGCGTTTCTTAACAATGCCCCTACTGTGGTGAGCAAGTGCCACGGCTGTACTTACCATTCTTTATGTATAATTTTATGCTAATCCTCGAATTGTTCAAAGAGCCTTTAACAGGCAGCTGCCTTTCTCTGTCTTTTGAGGTATCAAATGATGTTACAACTTGGAAGTCCCATAGATGTGGGCAATTGTGTCTTCAAACAATTCTGGCCCATTTGGTTTTCTACCGTGTTATGTGTTAAGGATATGCTTCTCTCCAGTCCATCCTAAAATACTGCTGGGGATTCTCCATTTCAAAGTGATCCAAAAGAGATAGCCATTAAAACAACATTACCTCTAATCCAATTTCCCAGATTCTCAAACTCTATACAAAGGCAAATGTTGAACCTGTAGCTGAACCCAGTCTTTTAAATACCAAACCAGGACCCTTAATGTATTATCTTATCTATTTTGGGTAGAGGCTGGTTGTTTGCAAAATATCTTTGGGTTGCCATTAGTTGAGTTTTAATCCTTTAGAAATATTCGGCACTCAGGCCTATTCAAGCGCCTGAGTCTCAACTCCTCGCAACCCCTCCGATCGCCTGCGAGATTGCTTGTGTACTTAAGCTCCACTTATTTTGTTCAGGTTCACGATCAGGCGAGACAGTGCCGTCAATTCAAAAAGACATTCTTTTTTCAAACTATTGATCTCCATTTCTCTTGCAAATCCTTTAGTATTGGCTCTCAGGATTACTATAATGTTATAATCATTCTGTTAAGGATTCAGATTTGTGGTAGGCTAAAAGATGGGAACATCAAAAGGACTGAAATGCCCTTGAAGCAATCAATTCTTGTTCATCAAATACAAATGCTGAGAGGCTGCTCTCGGCTAATAATTTATAACTGAATTAATGACACATGGCTTCCTTCAGTCTTTATTCCTCGAATTGTTTCCCCCTTTCTCTTAAACAACTTGATTTTATATTCTGGAAAGTGCATTTGAATTGCATAGTGTTCTAAACAGGGGAAGAATGCTTTGGGAAGTGAAAAGCTTGTCTTACTTGCTTTCAAACTGTGAAGACAATAGAAATCTTTTCTCTTTCTTTGGGCTCTATAAGAAGGTAAATCCTAATACGGTATCTGCTCTACTTCCTCTAGTAACAAAAAATACATTTATAGTTTCTGTGTGGGTAACATCCTAGCAGAAGCACCTTCTGCTGCGCATGACTATGCTCTAACCAACTGAGCCACATAGCCAGGGCTAGAAATTTAGATTAGATAGAAACAGTTGAAAATTTTCTTTACTCAATTATGAGACAGTAAAAGTTAATAGGGTGTGAACAAAATGATGGAAGACTAGAGTGGTTGAGAAAAAAAATGTTTTTTTGTTTGTTTTTTTACTATTTTAGAATCATTTACATAAATATAAAATAGAGTTTCTAATTATGCACAATATCTATTTAGTTTTCCTGACAGTTAATTTTGTTAGCTCAGTCTGAGTTACTATCCTATTGGAAAATAAGAACTTTTTTCCCTAAGTATTTGCAATGAAAACTTTTACTAATTCACAATATCTCTTTACTCCCATTTCATTCCAATAATTGGTAACAAACACTTAATGAATGCCAGCTCTACCATCTTTGCGCTTCCAGTGCCCAACATCGAGCCTGACACATGGTAGGCGTGCAGAAAACACTGTTGAAAGAATGAAAGCCATGCTCTGTGTAGATTTTAGATGTAAATTCAAACATTGCAAGACTTTGAGTGGAATTCATATTTTAGAGTTCTTGGACATATAGAGTCAAAACAGAACCATTTCTAAATGTTCTGAAAATGTTGGTCTGTCTCAGTTTGTTAAAATGAGAGTAGATGAAATTCATAGACATACAGCCCTGTCATCTTTGTGTTTGGGTCAAAGGGAAAGTGAAAATAGAAACACCCTCTGGAATAGTGTGTGCAGGGGGGAACCGTTAAGTGATGCTTTTTGGATTTTATCAAAAATCATTTTGTATGTGGATAGTATTTTTAACTTTTCAAAGTTTAAGATCCTTTATTAATTTTATTCTCAGAGTAATACTGCGAGGGAGATGGAGCAGATATGACATGATTCTCTTTCTCTCTCTCTCTTTCTAACAGAGGAGAGTGTTTTGCCTCAGAGATGTCAAAAAACTTGCCTGTGGTTTTACAATCAAGTGAGGCAAAGCTGGAACTGGAGCCCAGAGGCCTTGACTCCCAACCTTGGATTTTTCTCTCTTAAGTTATGGTGCCACACTCTGATCACCTTAGAGCTCTGGCAAATGTAGTCTTCCTTTCCCCCTTTTTATTATGTATTCACACTCCATCAAACAGAATACATACTTTATAGCCACATAAATTGTCAATGTACATCCAGGAAGAATGGAAATTTTTGTGAAAAATGGGTTCCCATAGTTATACTTTGGTGATTATTTTGGGAATGCCAATATAAAAATATATTTGCTTAAACAATAGCTGTCAAGGTCTTCTGTGTTCACTGTCCCTCCACATTCCAATTGAAAGTTATCCTGAAGAAATAACAATATAATTTTCACCAAAGTATAACTAATGCTTTCCTCAGGAACACAGGCCTTTTGATAAGAGACAAACTATAAGCCAGAGAAATAAAGCTGTGATGAGGATTCTATGTCTAAGGGAGGCCCTTTTAGTCAGAAATGTCTCTGAAATCTTACCAGCCCCAAACCTGTTATGCCAGTTTCATATTCTTTTAAAGACTGGTCTCATTGAGTCAAAATCCAGAGATGTTTCATTACTGATAGCCATATTGGTATTTTCTATAAGTTATTTTTATAAAGTTTTTGACATTTGTAGTTGTTTTGTTTTGTTTTGTTTTAGTTTCCCACTGCTTTTCCCACTGTTGGGAGGAAGTCTCATCTTTAGGTTCTTCGCTTGCCGAAGGTTTTCAGTGTTGTCTGCCTTAATCTCCGCAAACTTAGATCTGTCGAAGGCCATAGCAGAATGTTTGTTATCCCTCAGGTCATGTGATATTTATCTAGCTGCAGTAGTAATACTGTTGGTATTTGGGAATAAATTCCAGACCACTTGTTTTAAACACCCCTAGCACTTCTATGCAGGTGGCGATGGTAACAGAGAGTTTCCTATCTTGTACTAACCTAGTTTATCATCTTTTAAACAGAGACTGTGTTTGCTACGTACAGCACTTAGTATCTCACTACACACAGGTGTGAGTGCGGGTGGGAGAGAGGGAGCAGGCCACAAAGTCAGACCTAATATTATGTGGCAACAACAGTTACACATTCATAACTTGTTGGAAAATTACACCAACAAGGAATGATGTTATTCTATCTTTAATGGAAGAAACATTGCTTCCTGATTCATTATGCACACACTCCAAATGTAGAGACAACTAGTTGGAACAGAAGAGAAACATGCACATGTGTCATACACTTTTTAGCCACAAGGATGAGTCTATTTCCAGTTTTAAAAATATTTAAATACATGAATATATATTTCCCATGAAACATGGGTTTCACAAAATCAGAGCTGATGTTTTCTTCCTAACACAGTTTCAGAGAGTGGGTCATGCTGGAAAAGAAAGACCCTGGGAGCCACTGGATATTAAGCCACATTTGCAGGGTCTACTTGAACCAAGTGTCTGGCTCCAATCCTTTCCTGTCAAGCACCTTGTAGACTCAGGACATTGGCATTATTTAGTATAATTATAAATCATAAATAAAATGTAATGGATTTTAAATAAAAATCTGAAGTGACTGTTAGTGGAAGCCATATTTTGATCACAAAGGAAAACCAATCTTAGATGGAAAGCTGTCAGTGTGGAAAGAAAAGCAGATGGATGAAAGAAGCTGAGTTCTTTTTTTTTAAAATTAATTTTTATACATATCTCCCCATTACCCCCCTCCCTCCCAGGCATACCCCAACCCCCCAGTGTTTGTGACCATTGGTTATGCTTATATGCATGCATACAAGTCCTTTGATTGATCACTTATCTACCTCACCTAACTTTAATCTTTCTGCTGTAATTTCACAGTCTGTTTGATGCTTTATGATTTTTGTCCTCCTGAGAATGATCAGTCTACTCCCTTTCTGTGCTCCTGATTCTACTATATTCACCAGTTTATTCTGTTGATCAAATTTTTAATTCACTTAATTTTTAGATTCACTTGTTGATAGATGTGTATTTGTTGTTCATAATTTTTTGTCTTTTACCTTTTTCTTCTTCCTCTTCTAAAAGAGTACCTTTCAGCATTTCATATAATACTGGTTTGGAGTTGATGAACTCCTTTAGCTTTTTCTTATCTGTGAAGCTCTTTATCTGCCCTTCAATTCTGAATGATAGCTTTGCTGGATAGATTATTTTTGGTTGTAGGTTCTTGCTGTTCATCACGTTGAATATTTCTTGCCACTCCCTTCTGGCCTGCATCATTTCTGTTGAGAAATCAGCTGACAGACGTATGGGTGCTCCCTTGTAGGTAATGAACTGTTTTTCTCTTGCTGCTTTTAATATTCTCTCTTTGTCTTTTGCTCTTGGTATTTTAATTATGATGTGTCTTGGTGTGGTCCTCTTTGGATTCCTTTTATTTGGGGTTCTGTGTGCTTCCTGGACTTGTAAGTCTATTTCTTTTACCAGATGTGGGAAGTTTTCAGTCATTATTTCCTTAAATAGGTTTTCAGTATCTTGCTCTCTCTCTTCTTCTGGCACATCCACAATTCTGATGTTGGTACCCTTGAAGCTGTCCCAGAGGCTCCTTACATTATCTTCACATTTTTGGATTCTTTTCTCTTCTTGCTTTTCCAGTTGAATGTTTTCTGCTTCTTTATATTTCAAATTTTTGACTTGATCCTTGCCTTTTTCTAGTCTGCTGTTAGGACTCTGTATAATAGTTTTTATTTCAGTCAGTGTATGTTTAATTTCTAGTTGGTCTTTTTTCATCTTTAGTTGGATCTTTTGCATCTCTAGTTGGTTCTTTTTCATCTCCTCTTGGGTCTCACTAAATTTATCCATCTTTTCTAGCATATTCTTGAAAAACCTTATAAGCGTGGTTTTGAACTCTATATCCAGTCGTTTTTTTCCCTCCATTTCTTTTGCTTGTAATCCCTTCCCTTGTCTCGGCATTTTCACTATGCCGGGGAAACTTCTGTGTGGATTCAGCCACAGAAGCCTCTGTTGAGTTTGGGATGGGTGGAGTCTCAGGGCTTAAGGGACCGCCTTACCTTCCAGTCGGCCCCGCCCTCCATGGCCTCTGAGTCTCACGTGACTGGGTAATGGCTGGAGCGGTCCTTGTGAGCGGCCCACAGTGCCTCTAACCGCTGCCTTTCCGGCTCCCCTGCGCACCAGGACCACAGGAGTCTAGGTCTCCAGGGTTTCGCCCGAAACAGGGGCTTAATGGACTCAGAAGTAGCACACTTGGGAGTGTCTGTCTCCCGCCCACTTGCGAAAGCCAGCGGCACAATCAGCAATCTGTCCTCCCCGTGGTGCCGTGCGCGACCAGACCTCCGATTCTTTGTGACTCCCCTAAATTTCCATGCACTTCTCCCTTTTCACAGTCCAAACTCCCCCCGTATGAGTTTCGGCTGGGTCTGGGGTTTAGTGTCGTAGGATAAGGGGTTCAATGCCTTTGAGAGTCTCCGTTTCCCTCCTGCCAGAGAAAGCCAGCCAGGTACTCTGGCACCCGCTCTCTCCTCGCGCACGTCTCCGTACCTCAGCTTTTTGCAGCTCCTCTGGGTTTCCGTGAGCCCCTCTCTTTCCCTCTAGTTGTAGAACTTCCACTCAGCCAGCTTTCCTGTGGTTCTGGATGCTGTCCGTTCTGTCTTTTAGTTGTAGTTTTGAAATTGTTGTGCGAGGCAGCAGTGTAGGTGTTTGCCTATGCCGCCATCTTGGATTTTCCATCTGCAGAAGCTGAGTTCTTGATAACACAACTGACATAATATAACTAATGTAACATACTGGACTTTATTTATTTATTTATTTATTGTCTAAAGTTTTACATATGTCTCCCTTTTCCCCAACTGACCCTCCCCCATTGTCCCTAGCCATTCTCATTCCAGGCAAGCCCACATAGCCCCAGTTGTCTGTGTCTATTGGTTATGTTAATATGCATGCATACAAGTCCTTTGGTTGTACTTTATGGACTTCTATGGGAGGTACTTTATTACTTAAAGGCAGGGCAGACTCTCACATCTTTCTGGGTAGACAGTAAATGTGGTTTTACTAGTAACTAGAAGGAACTAACTTATATTTGTAAATAACACTCTCCTCCTGAGTGAGAGATATGGTCATCTACATGACCTTGATTTTCCTGACTTAAAAAGAAAATTATAACGTCTACATTGCAGCATTATTTCAAGATTTAATGAGGCCACACTCATAAACTTATTTTGAAAATTCTGAAGTGGTAAAGAAGTAAAGGATAAGAAATAAATAATTTGTCTTCCAGTTGCTACTTTTGAAATCTGCTCTTAGTAGCTGAAAAAAAATATACCTCTTAGCAGTCATCTGCCCCCATCCTGCCTCCCTGTAACCACTGATCTGCTTTCAGTAAGTTAGTTTTATTAGAATTTCAGATAAATGGAGTCATGCAGTCTGTACTTTTTAAAAAAATATATTTTATTGATTTTTTACAGAGAGGAAGGGAGAGGGAGAGAGAGTTAGAAATATTGATGAGAGAGAAACATCAATCAGCTGCCTCCTGCATACCTTTTACTGGGGATGTGTCCACAACCAAGGTACATGCCCTTGACCAGAATCAAACCTGGACCCTTGAGTCCACAGGCCGACACTCTAGCCACTGAGTTAATCCAGATAGGGCCAGTCTGTTCTTTTTTGTGTCTCTGCCTTATTTTGTTCAGCATAATATTTTCGACATGTACCCATGTGGTTTGTGTGTATCAGCAGTTTAGTTATTTTTATTACTGAGTAGGATTTCATTGTATGGATATTCCACAATTTGCTTATTAATTCAATTGCCTGCTTTTGTCTAGTCTTGGAATGGTGTAATGAAGCTGATCTAAACATTTGCATACAGCATATGTTTTCACTTCTCTTGAGTAAATATCTAGATATAGGATTGTGGAGTCAAGTGAAAAGCATATATTAACTATTTCCAAAGTAGTTTTGCCAATTTATATTCCCACTAGCCAAGGATGGGAATTCCAATTGCTCCATATCTTTTTTCTTAAATATTTTATTGATTTTTTTATGGAGAGGAAAGGAGAGGGATAGAAAGTCAGAAACATCAATGAGAGAGAGATATCAATCAGCTGCCTCCTGCACGCCCCACAATGGAGGTGTGCCCACAACCAAGGTACATGCCGTTGACCGGAATTGAACTTGGGACCTTTCAGTCCGCAGGCCGACGCTCTATCCACTGAGCCAAACCGGTTTCGGCCAATTGCTCCATATCTTTGTCAAGACTTGGTATGGTCAGTCTTTTTCATTTTAACGATTCTAGTGGATGTGAATTGGTATCTCATTGTAGTTGGTCATTTAATTTCAATGTGTTTATTACACAGAGTTTTGGGGTAAAAAATCAGGTCATAAAATGTAATTTCTATTATTATATAAAATTAAGGTTAAATATAATAAATGAATAGTAGAAATTTGATTTCTATTATTGTAATGAAAATAAGATAAATTAAAGAAGCTGATAACAAACCTTTTGCAGAGGTTAAAAAAGATATAAAATAGACTTTATTAAATAGGATGATTTCACAAAGTATGGATGTTTTGATTTACTGAAAATAAACAGGTCCCCAAACATCATGAGATGGGGCCATGGAGGAAGCATCAGCATTGTGAGCTGCTTGAGGGCTTGAGAGAGGCAGAGTGCCTGCAGTTAGCCTGTGGAAGCAGGCAGGCCTTCCTGAGAAAGTGCTCTGAGGCAGAATGCTTGCTTTTCTCATTGTGCTGATAGAGGTTGCATTAATAAATGTAAAATGTGGCATCTCAGGTTGATTCATGCGTTCACCTCCTAAACCCAGGAACAAAGGAGATGGAATTGAATATTTGCCATTGTCAGACAATGATCTCCCTTTCAATTTCTACTCAGGCTTTGGTGTACTGGAATAACATTTGGATTAGGTCTGTGGAAGTAGAAAGAACAACTCCAGTCTATTGGCTAAAACCTGAGCCAGAATTAAGGGGGGAGAAGGGGAAAGATGACACTCCTGCGTCAGCAATAATCATGCCTGAAGGTCTCAGCCTCCAATGTGCTTCATAGATGGTTAGAGGCTTATTCCCCATAGAAATTAAATGTATTGCTTTTGTAAGACTTGGTAAAATGTGTAGAGACATGTGGTGGACATAATTTTAATCAGGTGATTCTTTTTATTGAATTTTTGGGGATGACATTGGTTCACAAAATCATACAAATTTCAAGTGTACATTCAACAAAACATTATCTGCATGCTGTATTGTGCACCCATCACCCATTTCCATTCCCCTTTCCCCACCTCGACCCTTCTTTCCCTCTGGCTATTACCACACTGTTGTTTGTGTGTATGGTTATACATTTGTTTTTTTGTTTAATCCCTTCACCTTCTTTCATCCTATACCTCCCCCCATCCCTTCCCCTGTTCCAGGTATCCAAGCCTCTGTTTCTATTTTGTTCATCAGCTTATTTTGTTCATTAGATTCCACATACAAGTGAGATCATATGGTATTTGTCTTTCTCTGACTGACTTATTTCACTTAGCCTTTTGACCCAGCGATTACACTCCTGTGAATATATCTGAAGAAACCCCAAACACTAATTTTAAAGAATACATGCATACCTATGTTCATTGCAGCATTACTTACAATAGCCAAGATCTAGAAACAGCCAAAGTGCCCATCAATAGATGCGTGGGTAAAAAAGCTGTGGTACATTTATACAATAGAATACCACTTGGCCATAAAAAAATAAGGAAATCTTACCTTTTGCAACCGCATGAATGGACCTGGACCTGGAGATCATGTAATCTTTTAAAGATAAACAAAATATGATAAAAATGACAACATTCATTTTATAAGTTCTCACAAAACAAAAAATGCACCTATTCTCTGAAATGTCATCAGTGTTAATGTGTGTACTGAGATTTTTGTTCTAATGTGATATCAGAAAGCCCACAACCTGAGAGAGATTCTCAAAGAATACTAATTTGAGCAACTTATCAACTCTGATGGGATAAAGATCAACCAGTAACTTCCAGTGTGGATGAAATTGCTGCTGGTAATTATTTAGAACCACATCATTATCAGTACACACTATTATATTTTTTTCATTGACATTTGTTTATACCTTTACTAAAAAGGAATCTGAAGGGACAACATGTCTTGGTCTATGTGATGGTTACAATCAAAGCATACAGATTTATCCTCTGTTCCTATTGAGACCACATTTTCAAACCTCAAATGAATAAAGTATTGTAATATTATTCTGTTTTTTGAGATATATCCTTTTCCAAGTCATCTAAATAAAGACTTACAAGATTACTTTATCTTTTTTGCCCACAGTATTATTTAAAAATTTTTAATGCTGGGCTAGTGATACTATAAACTAATTAATATTCTTTAAAATATGCAAAGTGTGAAGTAATTGTGAAGTTACTGTTTCCACCAAATATATAACTTGAAACTTATGCCTCCAAGCAATAAGTACTTCAGAGGACTCTAGAATTAGACCCAGAATTCTCTTATGGACTTTGATACATTTCAAACACTACATATGAAAAGGAATAGCATATTGAAAATGGAGATCATATGTATGGTGTGGCTTTTCTTCAGAAAAAAAAAAATTGGCAATAAAGTGGTATTCCTTCAAGCTGAGAAATGGCGCCATGATGCATCAAGAGGGACCTGGGTGAAATCCAAGATGGTCCATCCGTAGTAAAGGATACTATTCAGCTGTTGAAAAGAAAGAGGTAGATTTATACATATTGACTTGGCAAGACCTCCAAGATGTATTTTTAAGTGAAAAAATGCATGGAACAATAATATTGTGTAGTCCCATTCACACAAAGAAGACAAAGTATAATTGTGACACAAACACATGTATATGTAAATGCATGACATGCATACCAAACTATAGATAGAGGTTACTTCTGGGAGGGAAATAGGTGAGTATGTGGGGTTGTGCATGTATGTATGTATGTGTGTGTGTTTTTCAGGTGGCATGAGAGGCAGTGAACTAGAAATTAACGTGCTATGTTCTGCATGATACTTTTTGTTTAAATATTTTACAAAATTATATTTAGCTACATGACAACTACCCCCAAACAAGAAAAAAAAACCTTAATTAGATGTACCTTCAACCAACTCAATGTTATAATATGGTACTGGTATATAGCCAAGTCTGTGACATTTTTACTGAGAGCAAAATTGAAGACTGTTCTGGAATCAGATCTATAATGCCAAAACAATTAGTTGAAGAAGAAAATAAATACAGACACAGTCAAGTGATATGTGGTAAACTCTACAAGCCGTCTCATTCTCTATTTTTTATGCCTAGTGTAGGTCCCCACAGAAAGCAGGAGTTCCATAAATATTAGTTGAATGAGTGTTTTGGTTTGTTGGAAGCATTTGCTTTTTGTGACTTAAAATGGGACAAATGATACTAGTTAGCATATTAGAGACCGTCTGAATTTTACTACCTGGATTAATTCCGTTTCCTCAGCAAAGAGAATCATCTCAAGAGCACCAGCCTCCAGAGCTTTGTGAAACAGTGGACTGCTCCGTGCCAAATGGAAATTCTCTGGCACGAGGGCAGTGTCCACCCTCGCTAGATGCCATATTTGGCTTCCTGAGCCCTTCCCTCAGCATCATCCATCAGCTGTACTCAACATGAAATGCGAAGGATCTCCCACCACGTGCTCCTGGACCTCGGCCAGGCTGCCTCCCCTGTGTGAAATCAGGCTGTCTGCAACACAAGATCTTTGGGGAGGACCTGTGTGGAGAAAGGATGGCCATGCAGGTTGTGCACCGAGCTGAAAAGGATCACCATGAGCAGGGTGGGCAGAAGAAACGCTGCAATTTAATATCAAGTGATAAGCTGTGGAGATGGACTTCTGGGAAGTCAGATGCAATGGCAAAACTCCTTTCAGGCCCAGAGCCCTGCTTCTGGGAAGGGGAAGAGAATAATAAATAAAAACTTTTTTTTTTTTAAGTTTTAGCTTTCACAGAAGGAATATTAGTCAATGGATGGGGTATGAATTAGTCTGCCTACCAATGACTGTCTTTAGTCTGGTTATCACCAGCAGTATTATTAGTTTTAGACACAAAGTGATTTTGTACAGTTAATATAGAATATGTCTGCTAATGTTACCTTTATATGGAAAGAGTGTTTTTACACAGGGCACTTACCTAGGTTTGATATTTGCAACCATGTCACATTTGAAAACTTTGGAAGATGATTCTATATTCATAATTTCATAAAATGAAACCCAGACCGTCTGGAAATTATCAAAATGCTATGTAAAGGCAACGATGCCATTTACTGTATAGAATCAATGTAACACACCAATAAAACACACAAACACGGATAAACCTTGAAAAAGCAGGCGATTTTTTTTTCCCATGGAACTTTTCATTTAAATTCTGCTGCCATTTTTGTGCAGTAAATTTTATTGTCACACAGCTATGGCTAAAAGTGCTTTTTATTTGATGTAATCCTATGGCATCATTAAAATATCAGTATTTTTTATGTTTTGCAAATATTTGTGGACACCATTAAGCAACATGAAGCATAGTGCAGTAACAAATGTCTGTTTTATGGCCAATGTCAGACTATATATTGTATATGTCCCAATATTATCAGCAAGCGAGACCTAAATTATCACAAGCCTAAGTCCATGAAACACAAGACACATATATAACCTCCCTCAGTCCACGTATTGAAATGTTAGAACTAAAAGGTTGGGCTATCAATTCAGACAGAAAATGTCATTTTGCAGAGGAATTTTTCACTCAGGAGAAAAAAAGGAGAAAAGGCAAAGGAAAGAAGCTAAAGGCTGATTTTGGAGAAAAACTTTAAACCTGAGAGATTTTTATGTCCCAAAGAAGAAACAGAGGTGAGAGGGAAAGTAAATGTGAAAGCGGGAAAAAGTGTTCTTTTTCTTCACTGTGCTTTATCGTTGGAGTTTTTCGGTATCACATTGAAGCAATAATGAAACAAATGAATAATAAAGCAGGTTTCTATATTAAGTATAATAAATAAATAAGTACATTATTATTAAGTTTATTTCTGTTTCAATTAAAATACAGAAAATATTCAGTGGAAGAATTTCACACAATATAGCTAATGAGGGTATGATGAAATTGTAATGTGGATTTTAAGCCAGAAGTTTTGTTTTTATATTTATAGACATTATGCAGACTTCCAAGATTAAATATATATCTTACACTCAACTTTTTGTGTTTTCATAAAAAGCCATGTGGGAAATAATAAGCAGATCAAATTTAAGTTCAGGTTCATTTGGCTATGCGTTTTTGTTGAAAATTATATGAAGTCTTTCTGCTTCCTTCAGAACCATATGTCACTGTGTTCTTTATACATCTAATAGATATTATAACAGCTATTCAAAAATCTTATCTCCAAATGCAAAAAATGGTCATTTACCATTAAGAAGGCACTATATCACCAAGATATTTTTTACTATTATGCATTCATAATCCTAAATGAAGTTTAGTTCTTCAATTGCTGTGAATATAATACAATGATTAGTTTCTGAAAAAAATTTATTAGACACAGAAACACCAACACTAGTATTAAGTGCAGGGGTGGGGAGTATAAGTAAGGATTGAGAATGTTATTTTATTTGTAGATCATTTTAATCAAGCACTATGTGAATTAATTTTTAAAGTATAATAATGTTTTTTATTTCTACAAAACAGTCTAAATCTTGAAGCAGTATTTTTAGTGTTACCTCAATTTTAAATCAATAATGGGTTTATATATTTCAAGACTTTGATATTATACTATTGAGAAAGCAACTTACTGACTTAAATGTTTGAAAACATGATCTTCAAAAAATTACTTTCATATTTTTTAAGTATAACTTAGTATTTTTGAGAAATCAATAGCTTGCTTTGCATAATTATCAGGATAGTGATTCAGTACTTTTTATACAAATATTTTTCTAAGTTATATTTTAAAATAAAACATTGACTGTTTGGAGGTTTTCAGACAGTAATGCATCAACAAAATGACTTTTTCCCTTGCCTTATAGCCACAAATTTGTCATAAAAATTTTAGGAATATTTCCATTATGTAAATAGATATTTGTCTAAATTATTAATACTGCTACTACTATTATTATTATCAGTAGATAATATCAAACACTTAAAATTTTTACAGGCACTATGCTTAATGCATTGTCTGTATTATTCCATTTAACCCTTACAGCAACTATATGAGACAGTTACATATAATTTTTACAGATGAAGAAACGGCGATGCAGAGAAGCTAAGTAACTTGGCATTGTTTCATAATTAAGTTAATGATGGTGCTGCAATTTGAAACCCAGGCTGTCTGCACTAGAGCCCAGGCCTGAACTTCCATAGATATAGGATTCAAATCTGTTTGAGAGTTTGAGTTTCCATTTTAAAAAACTATATATTTTATTGATTTTTTACAGAGAGGAAGGGAGAAAGAGAGTTAGAAACATCGATTAGAGAGACATCAATCAGCCGCCTCTTCACGCCCCCTACTGGGGATGTGCCCACAACCAAGGTACATGCCCTTGACCGAATCGAACCTGGGGCCTTTCAGTCCGCAGGCCAACGCTCTATCCCCTGAGCCAAACCGGTTTTGGCTAGAGTTTCCATTTTATGTAGTAACATAATTTTATGAGCAAAATAATATATATCTAAAAATGATTTTAGTTAAGCATTTTTCTATCTATAGTTAAGCTTTAAATTTATAGAAAAATAAGTTGTGTGGTCACTTTATATTGAAAAAAAAAGTTGCAGGTAACTAAGTGGGCATAACTGAGCAAATGTTATTTTTTTGTTGTTTACTTATTGCTGGCTTTGTGTGACCTACTGATATCCAGAAGTAAAGACATACCTTCTGCTCTCAGTTTCTTACAGTTTGATTAGGGAATCCTTTGAGTAAGTAGATAATTAGATGCAGTATGAGAAGGATTAGATCAGAGGTAAATGTAGGTTCACAGAAAAGAATCACCTGCCTCCCATTGACTAAGGGAGAGTGGGAAGATTTTCTGGAGGGGGTGATCCTTGAGTTGCGCACATTGTGAAAGATGTGTACAAGTTTCCCAGGAGGAGAGGAGGTGGAGTGGAGGGCTTTGCAGGTAGGAGGAACACAGCATTGAGCATACAGAGATGAATAGCAGGGTGTGATTTGGAAACTTCATGGCTGAACCATAGGATAAAAAGTAAAGGAAATAGAAATGGAGAAATAGACAGAATATGTACAAGGCAAGAAGATAAACTGCCTTGTATATATTATTCCAGGGACCTAAAATTTTATATTGAAGGTCATCTATAATCATTTAAAGATTTTAAACAGAGGAGAAAACATAATTACATTTGTGTTTTAGAAAGATTGCTTCATTCACACAATGAAATTTTTAATGTAGTAAGGCAAGACTGGAGTTAGAAGGTAGTTACACAATTGTAATAATCCTGGTGAGATATAATTAGAACTTGAGTTATAGCAACCAAAATGGAAATGGAGAAGAGAGGATAGGTTTAAAAGCTACTTAGGAGATGATTAAATGATCAGTTATCTCCCAAAAGTAACAACTATTCTGATTTCTATTACTATAGGTTAGGTTTTATTGGTTTTGAATTTTATATAAAATCATATAACCATTTTTTCAATCTAGTATATTTTACTCAATATTCATATAATTACATATAGCAATAAGTTGTTCTTTATTCATTGCAATAATTGTATTTCCTTGTGTGAATATTTCACTATTTAGTCTTTAGGTTGCCTTTATTTTTGTGTTAATTTAATCAAGGGTGCATAAATATTTGTTTACTTTTTGGGGATATATATATACACCAATATATATAAATATATCTATTTCTATTAGAAATGTTAGCCCATGGGTTGTAAGCATGTGCAGCATTAGTAGATATATCAAATAGTTTCCAAAATGGTTGTATCAGTTTACAGTCCTATCAATACTGATCAATAGATCTGGATTCTCCATACTCGCACCAATAGCTGAAATTTTCAAATGTACATTTCTATGATACATAGAAATTTTAAATTGCATTGTTTGTCTATCATCCAAAGTTAAATTATCTTCTGTCACTATATACTGTATTTGACCTTTTAACTGAGTTATTTGATTTACATCTAATGTAATTGCTAAGCATATTTTGGTTTAAATCTCCTATTTTATTTTATTTTATTTTTTATATATCTTATTGATTTTTTACAGAAAGGAAGGGAGAGAGATAGAGAGCTAGAAACATCGATGAGAGAGAAACATCAATCAGCTGCCTCCTGCACACCCTGTACTGGGGATGTGCCCGCAACCAAGATACATGCCCTTAACTGGAATCGAACCTGGGACCTTTCAGTCCACAGGCTGATGCTCTATCCACTGAGCCAAATTGGTTTCGGCTAAATCTCCTATTTTATATACATTTTCCCTTTATCTCCTCTGTTCTTTTCTCTTTTTTCATTTATTTAGATTATTAATTAAGATTACCACTTCATTTTCTCTCTGTTTTAGTCTATTTGTAATACATTGCTTAGTAATTACTCTAGCCTATAACATGCATTTTTATCTTCTAAGAGCCTACTTTAAAATGAGTTCTAATTAGGCTCTCAATGTGAGGACTTTAGATACTTCCATTTTATTTGCTGCATTCATGTCCATTGTGATATTGTTGTCATATATTTTACCTCTATACATGTTATAAATCTCACAATACAGCAGTATTACTGCTTTAAACTATCAACATCAATTTAGAATTAGCCACATGTACACTGCTCTCAGAAGTGGCTCTCATCCCTTATTGCATTGCCATACTTCCACCTGATATCATTTTTATTCTTGAATAACTTACTCTGGTATTCCTTTTAGTTCAGAATTGCTGACTATGAATTATCTTGAGTTTTGTTTGTCTGAAAAAAAATATTTCCTTTGTCTTCCCTTTAGGAGCTTATTTCATCTGTCATAGAATTTTAGTTTGGCAGTCATTCTCCTTTCAGCATTGGCTTCCATTGATTCTGTGAAAAGCCCAGATTTGAGTCTGATTGGTGGTTTCTTGGAAAGCATGTCTTTTTTCTTTGGTGACTTTTAAGATTTTTCTCTTTGTCTCTGGTTGCCTAAATGTGGTTTTATTGGCATCTATGCTGCATGGGTTCATGGAGTTTTTTGAATCTGTGGGTAAATTCTTATTCAATTATTTCTACTAGTAGTACTTTTGCACTCTTCTGTGTCCCTTCTCATTTTAAGACTCCAATTACATATATGTTATTGGTGTCATATATATTTCTTTTTTTCTGTATTTTTATTCTTTTTTTTTCCTTTCTGAGTAGCAATCTTGATCTTGTATTACTTTTCTGTTTTGCTTGTACCTACTAGCTTAAAGAATCATCTACTGAATTCTTATATTTTTAAATGCTATTTTTCAGTTCTACAAGTTCCAGTTGATTCTTTTCATATATATTTCAGTACTCTGATGAAACAGTTCATCTCCTGATATTTTAAATAAATGCTAATCATAATAATTTTAATGTCTGTTTTATATAACTCCAATATTTTCAGTACTTCTCAAAGAATTTTTATTGCTTGCTTTTTTCTTGGTTTTCAATCATTGTGATCTGTTTTATTTCATACTTGGAAAGTTGTATTGAATAATGTGCATGGTATATGACAAACTGTAGAGGCTTTGAATGATGTTATCTTCCTTCATGGAAGATTTAGATTTCTTCTGGCAGTAAGAGAAGACCACTTTAATCTAGTTGAGGCTGAACTATTTCCAGTTTGCCTTTATTTCTGTGGTGTAGTCCTTTTGGAGATCTCAAAAAAGACCAGAACTCTTTTCTTTGCTGATCCCTGAACTCCAAATTTTGTCTTTCTAACATCAGAAGAACTCACCAATCTCTGTCACACTTTTAAGCCTCTTATTAAATGCGTTCTGCTTGGTTTCTCAGAGATTCACCTCTACATGCACATTCTAATTTTGTGCAGACCATTGGTGATGCTTCTCTGTACTTCACTCACTCTAAGATCTTGATGTCTCAAATTCTGGCTGTTTTTGTGATATTGAAGTCCCTGTAGACTGCTGTTTCTGCTTGGCTTTTTTATCTTTTCCTGAGATTTGAGGGAGGAAGCTGCTGTGAACATGGGGTTCTCCCCAATGTGCTTTCCAGCTCTTCAGGATCTTGTCACTTTAAATCCTGGCTGCCTTGTTTGCTTTTATATATTTTATAGCAACTATATTGGTTATAATTATTGGTTATAATTATTATCATTGGGAGAGTTAATGTCCTACCCTGGATATGTTAGTTTGAGGCATCTGACTAAGTGGAGATCTCCAGTAGGCAGTATGATGTATAAGGAAGTTATTCAGAACTGAAATTTATATTGGAGCCATACAGTAGGAGTTAACATAATATAGGGGTTCCTAGAGATTATGGAAGTGAATTAATGTCCCAAGGAAAATATGGAATATGCAACTAACCCACAAAACCCTCTAGAGGTAATCTTGCCAAATACCACATTTTGAGGGTGAGTAGGGCAAGAGGAATGGCCAATAGACATTGGAGGAAATACAATAAATTATAATGCACTGACAGTAAAGAAGAAGTTTCAAGAAAGTGTGAATTGTCAGCCATTCCAGAAAAGTCAAAATAAGAAATAAAAAATGTCCAATGGATTAAATAGGAAATCCATGTATTATTTTGGCAAGAGAGATTTTAGAAGCCAGAGCAAGTGAAAACATTGAATGCAGACATATTTTGAGAAGTTTGGTTATAAGGAAAAGGGAGAAAGAAACGGCAAGACTTGAGTATTTTTATAAGTTGGAAGGAATGTGCCATCAGAGAACAAGAAGTAGTGCTTATGCTCAGCTGCGTCCTCAGCACCTACAAGAGGGCTGGTACATACTCGGGGTTTATCTGTTGACTGAAGTACTTAAATGTAGCTGACAAGAATAAAGTTGAGAAAGGGAAAAAATGCAGAGAACTGAAGGAGGAGAGACCCTTCTACTGAGGCAGAAAAAATATGGGGTGAAGGTGCACATAGTTTGTAAGTACATGAATAAGGACAGAACACTGAGGGAATTATTATTTTATTTTCTTTGAAAAGAAGGAAATAAGACTGATAGATAATGTTAGAATTAGAAAGGGCTGACCCTGGCAATTAGGACCACCTGATAGCTTAAGAGATATTTAGAGTTGAAACCATGAATTCACTTAATTTTTAGTTTTAATCACGATATTTTGCAAATATATAAAAATATATAAATATATTACACACTTCTACAAGTCCAAATATGAACTATTCTATATAATAAAAAGATAATATGCTAATTAGAGCAGATGGCTGAATGACCTCCTGGGATGCGGGACTGCTGTGAGGTCCGAGCCCCTTGCACGAATTTCATGCATTGGGCCTCTAGTCTAGGTATAAGTTGTTAACATTTTCTTATATTTGTCTGAGATTTCTTTATCTAAGAGATAAAATTTTACTGAAATATTAACCATTGTCTGTTCCCACAATCCTCCTGTCCTTTCCTCTCCATTTTCCTAAAAATGTTGTACATCTTTGCCATATTAGATTTAAAACTTTATTATACTGTGTCTATTTTTAAACACTGTATACTGTTGTTATTGTGCTTAAATTTCTCCTAAATATTATAATTTATGTATCATGTCACAACTTTTAATCACAATATTTTATTTTTTAGATCTAACCTATCATGTTGATGCATCTATATTATTTATTTTAGCTGCTGTATATTATTACATTGTACATACCAGAGTATTGATCCATGCACCTGAATTATAATTAGTTGTTTTTACTTTTCTGCCATTACAAACAGGGCTCTACTGAATTCTATATGTCTCCTTGTCCACATGTTCAAGAGTTCTTCAAGGGTATTGGTAGGATTTTCAGGGTTTAAGGTGTGTGTAAAGTCAACATTACTTAATACTGCTAAAGTGCTTGCAAAGAAATTAAATTACGAATTTATAATAGAATCATTCTATATTTGTGTGTGCACGTTAGTGTGTGTGTGTGTGTGTGTGTGTGTGTGTGGTGTGATTTTTACTCATCAAAGCCAGAGTTTAGAAGGGGGAAAGTAGATGTTTTGAGTGATCCATGGCTAGAGTTTTATTGGTAGGGTGGCCAAAGGACAAGGGTAAACAAAGTTGAATATCAAAGGAAACAAAGCCTGGAATAGAAAGGTAGACTGAAATGAAACGGGGGCTCAAAGAACTGAAGATTTCAGTGTGATCTAAAGCAAGTATATGAGAAAAGAGGGAATTCTAAGGCTAAGATGCTGTGGTTAATAATAAGGAATAAGAAAAGTTTGTATAGGAGACATAAAGTGGAGTTGAAGGTGAATGGACCTGATCATTAACAGAACTGGAAAGACTGGAAGTTAAGCATATACCCATAATTGCATGAAATTTGTTCAGGGTAATAGTGGGCCTCCACCCCAGATGATGTCACACATTTTGAAGGTTTTTTTCCTGCCAGGTAGCAGATGGGATGCAGACCCTGAAAGCTCAGTACAGCAGCGTGTGATCTCTGCTGAGAGAAATCATGAGCAGTCTTTTATCCTTTTCTTTCTTTTCTTTTCTATTTTTTTGACATAGAGAAGGCTTTAGAATAAGGAGTGCTTGGAATTAAGAAGAAGGTGTTAAAGATGAGATGGTTATTGCATATGCTCCATCTGATAAGTGGTCAAGGCTGAGCTGAAGCAGATGGCAATGAGGAACGGACTGCAAATAAAAATTCATGTCACATTTTACTCTCTAATTTGATGTTTTGGGATCAGTTGGGATCAGTTGCTCAGTTGGGATCTCCATGACACATTTCTATGTTGTGAAAGCATCCCATCCAGAAGCAGCTGATGCTGCCAGTAGAGAGAGAAGCTTGACAAGATGAGATGTGAACAACTTTATGAACACAGGGCTTCCAGGTGTTCTCTGTTCCCATTTGGTAATCCACACATAAAGTGACTTCTGAACCTAGAGCAATGGTAAAGGCAGTGTACTGTACAGTGCCTCAGTATTTGACAATTGAACTTACCAGGAAGTTTGGCAAACTGAACAGTTCAACTGTGTCACTGAGATTATAAAGCAATACAGAATGATGGGGCCTGCGACCATGAAGAAGGTTGTTTATTCCCGGCAGATACCACGGGATAACTGTATCTCTCCTGCCAGTTTTATATTACCCTGAATCTGTCTTTTCTCAGTCCAGCCAATTGTGTTACAAGTGGAATCTCATGATCTCTACAGTGGCAATTGGCTTGATTTACAAACCAATTGATCTATGATTTCCTGTCTGAAAAATAAAACAAAATCAAAACAATTATATACCCCAATTGGACAATCTGAATGTGATCTAGTCATCCACTTTCCAAGTGAAGAGATCCATTTCTCATGTGGCTACTTGGCTAGAACTTAAACTCTGTGGTTTGGTGGAAAGCTATTTTACTTAAACTCTCAGAATTTATTTTTATCTCTTGGTACTTCTCAAGAAAATAAATCTGAACTTTAGCTATGAGGATAGACAAAGGATTGCTTATGTGTTTGTTCTCACTCTTCCTGATTACAGGTGTGATCGTTCCTTCTTGTGCTATCAGCACATCTTTGTCACACTTTTGGGGCACCCTTGTATAATGCATATGGATAAAATGTCCAAAATCCTGGTTAAAGTTCTTAACATATAAGGGACAAATTACTTAGGGACAACAAGCCAAAATCTTCTCTAAAAAGTTGTTTTTCTCCTCCCCTCACAGCTCTATTCACCTTCTGACTGTGGAAACCCCACCCACTTTCCTCACATAACTAGGCATTCATCTTCACAGATGGTTTTTAGCTTAGCACTACATTATTTTAGCCCTTACATTGTACTTAACATTTTAGTTATTATCCTTATAGATAGTATTTTGAGGTAAAATTATAATATATATGAATATATCTAATTTGACAAATAATCTTCTATAAACTTATAAACTTCACTTACAACAATCGGTATTCATGAAAACATTTTTATAGTAAATCTATCAGGGGCTTAGTCATTGGTTAAAGTGGTACAGCTAAATTAAATTATTAGGAAGCATATAGCAAGTTTGAATTTCTTCTCCCATTCTTCACTAAGTGTACTTCCTCTTTTGCTTATTTATTTTTTGGCATGTTTTTAACCACATTTTTAAAACTTGGAAATGCCATGGATCATTGGTACCACTCACTAATGACTAATTTTGTGAGGAGGGATTTGTGAATTGTTTTAAGTGACTAAGTCATGGGGCTTCAAATAAGATGTGTATAGAAAGGGTATCCAAATTTTCTCATCTTTTGAAGGAAGTCAAATGGAAGATAAAGTATTCTATGGTAAGAAGGACTTGTTCCCAGTCTAATCCCTCAACTCTGGGACCCATGCACTAGGCAGCAAAGGATGAGTTAAGGAAAGAAGGAAGTGATTAGTGAAAATTGAGTTCAAAAGTATCAGGAACCCGTTAGTGGTGCTCTTCTTCTACAAGACCCTTCGTAGAGGTGCCTTGCTGATTTCAGGCAGTGTTCCACTTTGTGGCCAAGGGCATGTATCACACGGCCTCCTTGAGCTCATCTCATTGTGATGGTCACCCCTCCTGGAGAACATGAGCGTTGAGTGTCCTTATAAAGCAAGGATTATTTGTTAATTGGCAGAGCCAAATATATTTTTATTATTCTGGGACTTAATGGAGATGAGAAAAGTTATACTGAATATAGACATCTTAGAACAAATAATACCAAACTAGGAAGAAAAAAGAACAGTGGTGGATAAACCAATGGTTCTTTTACCTGTGGAATCTTGTAACAGAGAATTAACTGCTTTCTTTGTATAGTTTCAATATAATAATTATTTTAGTTGTGAGTGATAATTCAAATTGACTTAAAGAAGAAAAATGCGAGGGTAAGAATAATTTATTGATTCACTTAACTAAAGTTTGGTGTATCTAGATTTAGTGGTTCAGATGACTTGGTCTCTCTCCATCCCTCTGTTTGTCTTTGAACGACTCTTTAAAAGACAGGCTCCGTTCAGAAGGTGAAAAGGTGGTTCCTAGAGCCTCTGGACTAATCCAACAAGAGAACTCAGCAACCCTGGCAATTTCTTGGGTGACTAGGATTCACCTGTTTTAGCCTATCTCTGAACACTTCCAGAGGGATGGAGCACTCTGATGGCCCAGATATGGACCCAGCGAAGGAGGCTATAGCACAGTTAGTCCATCCAAAATACATGGACTCAAGTAGGAGACATACTTGAAGGAAAAGTAGTTCCTGTTACCAAAAGATGATGCCGGGCAAAGCAAAAAATCAAAGATGTTCATAGCAATAGTACCTTTTCTTTTTGGAATGTTCCCCTATAGGGACAATTTATTGTGTGTGTGTTCTTAAAATAGTTTTAAAGACCCCTGAGGTCTTCTTGTAGCCTCTTCTCCCTGAATCTACAAGCTGGTTGATGTATATTTATCTCAATGACTTAAATGAGTGTCACTTGTTTAGGAAAGCCTTCTTTGACCTAACAAAGAGGTTAGTGTCTCTTTCATATGTAGCCCATAGTACTTTGTTTTCATGCAACAAGTCTTGTTAATTAATTTCCCATTAATATTTACTTACCTTTTGTCTCCCTGGCCAATTACAAGTTCCATGAGGATAGAATGAAACTATGCTACCCGTTGTTGATTTGCCTAGCACAGTGCAAGGCAAAAACTGGCACAAAAATGTTTGTTGAATGAATGAATAAACCAAATTAAGCCTTAAATACCTGAAGTCTCTGACTAAATCTAGAATAAAATTTGCTGAACTCTCTCTTTTAAACTTGTTTGTGAAAAGTCACCTCTAACAGCTGAGTGTACTGAAGTCTTAAAGATCTGTACTATTGAGAATTACAGTAGTTTTATTTTAAGAATAATATGATGCATCTTATAACTAATCGTGTCTGCCCTTTTTACTAGATTTTTATAAAGATGAAAAGTCAAATTTGCTGAATTGATTTGGTATTTTATCCTGTACTTTTGTATACTTATCTCAAATACTCTTCAAGCCTGAGTGGGGTATATAAGTAAACAAGCAATAAGTGATAGTTTCCACTATCTGAAATTAAAATTAAAATTAGAAAGGATACCATGTTTCCCACAGTTATCTTATTAAACCCATGGTAGATACATGAAAAAAATATGGTGTTAAAATGTTCCATAGGATATCTTTCTACATGGAACCTATTTTGACTTGAGAAATTATAAAGCTATATAGTACTAATTACCATGAGCAGAGCTGCATTCATTTATGGTAGATTATCCTCTATAGAGATTACCTCCCCTTTGCTTTCAGAATGTTGGCTTCTGGAAGACTTATCTTGCTGAAATTGGCACAGATCTATCCCATTCTGAAGTCTTGAATGAAGGTCAAACCTTCAGGAACCTAGGAAAAATGTTCTCCAAAAAAGTGTGGGTGACAACAGTAGCTGGCTTGCCATCTCCTCTCTCCCTTATGGTTCCTCCTGTCAGCCACATTTCCAGAGCACTCATTTAAAATGGACGAAAAGCTGTTTCTAAAGTATTAACTAAAATTTCTATTGGTAGTTCATCTCATGGTAAAATTGCTTAACATGCAATGAACATAAAGCAGGAGTGTCTCATGGACATACAGACCAAAGTTTCCCCTACTGTAGGGTGATCAAATACCAATGTGCTTCTTCAGGAGTGGAGGTCCCAAGCATGGATTATCAGAAACAAGCATGAGTCTGATAAATCACCAGATTTCTCTCAATATGCTTCAGTACTGTGAGGTAGAAGAGGAGTGAGAACAGGGAAAGCATGCTCTTTGAAGATTCTGGCTAAGTATGAACTTTCATGGAAACATCATATGAAACAATGTGCTTCTTGCTCTGGCTTTATAGAGAAGACATGCAAAAAGTATACCTATTTCTAACCTGTACTTTAAAAATTATCACATTGAATTAAATCAATCCATTTTATTGAAATACTTTTTGTTTTGATGATTATTCTGGCTGGCAAACCAATTTGTTTAATGTTATGAAGACTAAACCATTTTTGGTCAGACTAGATGGATAGCAGTGGTTAAGGAAGAAAAAGTTGTTTCCCACTTTAAAAAATATATATAATTGATTTCAAAAAGGAAGGGAGAGGGAGAAGGAGATAAAAACATCAATGATGAAAATCATCAATAGGTTGCCTCCTGCACACTCCCTACTGGGGATCAAGTTGGCAGTCTGGGCATGTACCCTATCTGGGAATCAAACTGTGACCTGGTTCATGGTTTGATGCTCAACTATTGAGCCACATTTGCCAGGTGCCACTTCTTTTTTTAATCCATGGCCTAAAAGGGGGGAACATATATAAAAGGACTCAAATAACACTTGACCTTAAACAATCTTTACAGTGCATTTAATAAGTGAATAGGAACATATGGAATTCATTTCCAAGAAAATAGATCTTGATTCTAAATTAAGAGAAGAGTATATGAAAACAATATTCTAGATTTCAACAAGTTTAAAATAGTTGGAAGTAAGTCCAAGATGTTGGATGAACTAGTCTTCTTTTCCTATTTTTTTTATTGTATCTGGTATGCCTTCTCTCACCCTCCCTGTCTAGTGCCCAAATTTCAAAGGGAAGAATGGACAACATAATGGGCAAGATTATGTCAAAATAATGTCTAAACAATAGGACATTTGTAAAAACTTTTTTTGGCATTAGAAAGGGAAAAAGTAAACTAAAGAAATTGGTGATAGTGGTCTAGGAATGGAATAGGATTTTTGACTGCTTGTTTCCTATATTCTGAGTCCAATGATTAATCTCTCCTTATTTCATGGAAGCAAAATAACATATTTTTAAAAATTTAGATAAATTCCATGGAAAGAGAAGATGACAATTGGCTTTTCCTGTTATTTGACTTCAGAGAAAATAGTTGTAGAAGAAGCTTTAGAGATAGGAATCATAACCCAAGAAATTTTAAAACAGAGGTTAGGAAAGATCTGAAAATTAAAAAGACACACACATTATTAATGGTAAATTACTCTAGACCATAGCAGGCTGTAATCCTTATTACCTTGTTAGAGACTGGCATTGAGTATCTCCATCTGCCATGATAGCTGCTCATAGTCAATTTATCAAATTGTCTTTATAATTTATCCCCTTTCCTAAATGTTTTCTTATTTCAGAAGATGTAAAGATATGCTACAATTAGCTGAAAATTCTGATAACAACTTGAGAATTTAAGGACTGGAATTTAAAGTCACTATAATGAGTAATCATCAATGGCCATAAGAACATTTCTTCATCAGAGGAGTTTGTATATTCAGCTTGGAAATTTGGGCCTCAGATGAAATGAGGTAGTTGTAGCAGACACTCTGTAAGGTGATCTCCAATGAGTGATGCTCTTATGTGATTCTCTCCCACTGAATGTGTAGGGAACTTTTTTTGTCTCTAACCAAATGGCAAAGAAGATGGGATGGTAATGCTGTAAATATGTTTAGCTGTGTAAGATGCTGACTCAGCAGACTGGAGTGAGAGAAATTCTCCTACTGACTTTAATTCTAGTGAAGTTGTAACATATTTATATTTTTAAATATACTTATTAGTCATTTATGTTTTCTTACCTGTGAAATGTCTGTTCATGACCTGTGGTTATTTTCTATTATGTTATCTATTTCTTACTAATTTGTATTGGTGTTTTTTTTAAACTTTGGGATATATATTACATGGGATATATATTTCTCTCTTCTGCTTGGTTGTATGTGTTGCAAAATCATCTTCCAGTTTGTTATGTTTTTTTTCCCCACTCTATTTTTGGCATCTTTTGATGCAAAGAAGTTGTTAATTTTTACTCAAACAAATCTATCAGTCTTCCTTTAGAATTTGCACATTTTGAGTCTTAAGAAATCCTTTATTTTGCTAGCTCACAAATGTATTCTCCTTTATTTTTTCCTAAAAGTTTGAAAAATTTGCCTTCCACATTTAACTTCTAATGATCCTAAGAGAATAAGTTTCATGCAGTTATCTTCATCCCACTGCATTGTTATGCTTATGTAGAAACAACGTCATAGGTTCCATTTCCCATCATGAAACTTAGAATACATTATAGGAGATCTGCCTGAATATGGCAACTGTACAAATCAGAACACTTTTTATTTGGAAATTGACTTGCAAACTCAGTACCAAAGTACAACTGTGTGACATCTTGCAAAGCACTGGCTCAGTATTTCAAGTATTTTTAAAGTTGCACGCTCATTTTGTATTTCAAACTACATTCTTCAAATTGTGAGTGTTTCCAGTCCCTAGGTAGCTAACTTGATCTATTTCTCTTAGCTAAAAGAGAATGCTTTGTAACAAAGTAGGGTAAAGGGACTGACTAGAGGCAACACCATGAGAAACATCCTTTGGAAATGTTAGACGTCAATAAAAGTTGCCAATGTTGCTGATGAGCAGCAGCCTCTGTTCCAACTGTTTAAAAGATTTTACTTTTAGGGTGGTATTAGAGACTTTAAATATTTCACAAATCCAATTTCAAGGGGTTTCATTTTATACATTAAAAATCTCTCCTTACATAAAGAAAAAATGTGCTCATAAAAATTATCTGGAATTTTATGTATCCTTCCTGAAATGCCTAGTTATTAAGAAATTCTCAACCCATTTCCCTAAGAGATACTAGGGCAACTTTTTTGAGATGTCTAGTCTCAATGAAAAACTGAAAAAAAAAATGACTTAAATTTTTCCCCATGTAATTTTTCAGTAATTGACAATAAATTACCTGGTATTTATTTCTATTGTTTGCTTACAGAATAAAAGAAAATTCAAGTCATATTGACCAATGAACACTGGTGTCACTTGGATTAAGTGGAAATTAAATTATTCTAATTATGTATTGGTGTTGGTCTTTCATTTCATATCTGTGTAAAATGAAGTAACATAATGGCGTCACATCTGAAATCCACTCCTAGGAAGATCTAGAAGAATCTCATATGGAATTAATGATTCAATTTCAGAAATGAATTTCAAGCAATTTGAGAGTGTCTTTGTTATTTTCTTGGGCATTTAGAAATATGGGTTGGAGATAGCAGTCTAGTCTGGTTGAATCAATACATGATAGTAAATATTTAAGTGTGTCGGAATAAAAAGAGGTGATGTAGTTAAGCTTAATCCTGGGTAATAACCATCCCAGCCACTGGCCTGCTTTTGAGCTAAGAACACACCTGCTTCCCTTTGCATCCTTTGCCAGAATGTGTGTAACACTTCGAGCTGGGATTTCAAGGACAGTCAATACAGATTACTGAAGAATCTCATTTACATGACACCCTGGGTGTTCTGAGAAGAACCTGGGAAACCTACACAGAAGTTTATAGACCAATAGGACTTCCATATTAGGTTTTGCTTGGCTCTGGGTACGATATGGGCCCCTATTGCATAATCCCTCTTGATGGAGAGGTACCTCTTGCAATGAAAGTCAAATGCATTATTTTGGCTACTTAGTCTTCCCAGCTGTCACATGTCTTATTTTATGTCTAGTAAGCAGCTGGTTACAGCTGCCTGGAGACAGTTTCATCCATTAGAGTCCTTTGGTTAAGGCTGATGCTTCTTGAAACGTAGATCTTGGGTGGTAGGTGTCTCCACAATAACACTGATGAGAGAGCCCAAGCAGCTTTGGGCTTTGAAAGGACCTCTTTGACCGCAAAGGCATTCTGAAGCTTCAGATTCCAATCCTGACCACAAGTACTGTGTTTTGTGGACTAATTATTCATCCTCTTCTGAACTTCATTTTTCCTTTAATTATCAATCGTGGTCATTCTGCCTCTACTACTCAATCCTCAAAAGTGAATATAAATGTCAATATAGGGAAAAGGTACCGGATGCTCTTTTAGGGGAATGTCTCTGCGGAATGTATAATGTTTTCACATTATTAAAAGATGTTTAACTCTATCTTCTTACAAGTTTTGTTCAAAGCTGTGCAGGAGTGCTAGTGACAATCTATGCTTGTGGATGTTGGAGTAACAGAAGACAAGGAGCAACCAAAGCAGCCCTAAGTGCTCACACTTGCACCGATATGTGAAACATTTCTATTTTGTTTAAGTTCGTGTGTGTGTGTGTGTGTGTGTGTGTGTGTTACAATTGTTAGGAATTCACATCAAACATTCAGGTTCATAGACTTTTGTACTTTCTTCCCCTTATGAGGAATGGTCTATATTGATTTTTAGAAGTTTTTTTTTTGTGTGTGTGTGGAATAGTTATGCAGAGATGTTGCTCGATCATAAAATTTTGGAGTAGAACACAGACCTGATCTACTAATTAGTGGAGAAATTTCTTGTATAATTATTAATGTAAGTGCCATCTTCTGCTGGAAAGACACTGACAGAGGGGGAAACACTGCATTCCAGAAGTGGACAACATCAGTTAAACATCCTACTCTTCAGTCACAATTTTACTTTCACATTTTATTGATTTCTTTCTTCTCTTGAATTTACTTATGTCTCTTTGTAACTCTCTTTATTAATTTTGTCCTTTTTAGCTATATAGTAAAATCTGTTACTTCTCCTTCCCACTCCCTTCTACCCTCTGCTTTCACAGAATATATGAAGAAAATGTTCTTCAAATAATAAGGAATATTGTCCAGCTGGTAGGCATGCCTTAGTGGTTGAGCTTCAACCTAAGAACCAAAGGTCACTGTTTGATTATCAGTCAGGGCACATGCCCGGGTTGGGGCTCAATCCCTAGTAGGGGGCATGCAGGAGGCAGTTGATCAAAAATTCTCATCATTGATGTTTCTCTTTCCCTCTCCTTTCCTCTCTGAAATCAATAAAGATGTATTTTTTAAAATATATATATTTTTTATTTTCTTACAGAGAGGAAGGGGAAGGGATAGAGAGTTAGAAACATCGATGAGAGAGAGACATCAATCAGCCACCTCCTGCACACCCCTATTGGGAATGTGCCCAGATACACGCCCTTGACCAGAATCGAACCTGGACCCTTCAGTCCACAGGCCAACGCTCTATCCACTGAGCCAAACCAATTTTGACAAGATGTATTTTTAAAAATAATAATAATAATAAGGGATCTTATATAATAAAAGCCTAATATGCTAAGTGTCTGGTGGGCCAGTCGGCAGTTCAACCAATCGAAAGGTAATATGCTAATGATATGCTAAGGCTGCTCAACTGTTTGCTATGATGTGCACTGACCAGCAGGGGCAGATGCTCTAACTGATAGGTTAGCTTGCTGCTGGGGTCCAGGGATTGAGTGAGAGAGGCTGGACATGCCCTGGAACCATCCCGTGGTAGCTGGCCAACTTCTTGCACCTCTTCCCAGCCCTGATTGTGCACCAATGGGGTCCCTTGGCCTGGCCTGCGTCCTCTCGCAATCTGCATAACTATTCCACACAAAGTATACTACATTTAAAACAAATTGTAGATATAATTCCCCTTAGGGAATGTTGAAGAACCCAATCCTGCAGGCCAGGCCAAGGGATCCCACTTGTACATGAATTCGTGTTCCAGGCCTCTAGTATTAAATAAAATCCAACCACATGGCAGATTCTATTTTTTGCTTGTACGAATAGCCACATCTAATCACTATGATCTTGTTAGATAATTCTATTAATTCATTAACTTAATCTTCAAATAATTAGGTAACTTGCCAGGGCCACATCTCAAGTAAGAGGATGGATTTGAACTCAGGCTATCAAAGCCCATGCTGTTAACCACTTCTCTTACCTTATCTCTTATTTTCTCCCATCACCACCCTTTGGATCTAAATATTCTCCTCTGTCAGTGATTAACATATAACAGGATCTTTGTCACTTTTTCCCAGCTCTTCTCCATCATCCATGGTCACTGTTACTTGTCTGGCTTGAAGTCCTCTTCCTGTAGGCTGGTCACATTGGTGACCACTCCGTCAGGTTGTGGATGAACAGTGTTGAGCAGGAGAGAGCCAAGAACTGGTCATTAGTCAGCTGCCCTTGAACCCTCCATTCTTTTTTATGTTTTCAATCTTTTAAATCCTCACTTGAGGAGTGAAGATATTTTTTCCATTGGTTTTTAGAGAGTGGAAGGGAGGGGGGAGAGAGGGAGAAAGATAGAGATAGAGGTAGAAATAGAGAGAGATAGAGATAGAGATAGAGATAGAGATAGAGAGAGAGAGAGAGAGAGAGAGAGAGAGAGAGAGACTGACATAGATTGATTGCCTGAAAGGGCAGGGATTGAACCTGCAACCAAGCTACTCGCCCTTAACCAGAATTGAACCCACGACCCTTCAATCTGTGGACTAATGTTGAGCCCTCCATTCTTTGTCTCCTTCACTGAATGAGTCTTTGTCAAATGCTTTGCTATTCAGAAAATAATTTTCTTTTTCCATTGTCATCAGGAGAAGTATATTACATTTAAAACAAGTTGTAGATATAATTTTCCCTAATCTATTACATATGGTATAGTATACCCACTTTAAGTGAGAGGAAGCCCTGGGGTCTATTCTGAGCTTTAAGAAGGGAAACATCTTAGGAATTGTGATGACAAGTTAAACTAAGAAAGAACAATAAACAGTGAATTCTAGAAAACTAATGATTATTCTAAGCAGCTTTAACGATTGGAATAATAACAGTACATTTGAATACTTTTGTGTATTTTTCTTTCATTCTGTTTACTGTAAATTCATAGGCAGTGTGCTATATCCACATATTATGAACATTTCATCTAAATTCGTTGAAGGTGGAACTAGGAAAAGCACATCTGACTTGACTCATGAGCTGACTATTCTCATATATGGATGATGCTGTTTCTTGGATTAAATCACTGCTTCTGCTTTGTATCATTGTAACTACATTTCAATTTCAGTTCAGAAAGAACAAAGAAGCATTAGGCAATCCTGGTAAAAATTCAAGTGTCATGTAGGCCAAATCAACTTGAAGTCAGTCAGTGAAACAAAAATATTTAATATTTGACTATGTTCTCATTGGGCTTTGCATCTTATAGGAACTCTGGAATTTATACACAAAATAATGATTTGGTTGCTAGCCTCATTGATTATATGTCAGGTATGCTCTAGTCAAGGAAATACATGCTGTGTATCACGGCATCTGTTGTATGCCCTTTTACATCATGTGACTTATAGACAGGAAGAAGAGCGAGAAAGAGGGGAGAAAGGAGGGCTGCTGGATGAGCCACTTAATTCTTCATCTTATATTGAGATCGCAATCATACTTAGAACAAATAAGACTTTAGAATCTGTAAGGAAAATAAATACCACCAAATAATAATGCAGGTACTCTCAGATTTTTTTTATGAGTACCTAATATTTGGACTATTCATAGCTTGGAAAAAAAATTTATTCATTGTAATTCTTTTTTAAAAAAATATTGATTGATTGAGAGAGGGAGACAGGGAGATAGAGTAAGAAACATTGATTTGTTGTTCCATTTATTTTTGTATTCATTGTATACATTGGTTGCTTCTTGTATGTGCCCTGACCAGGGATCAAATGTGCAACCTTAGTACAGCATGTGGACAGTCCAACCAACTGAGTCACCCAGGCATGGCTCTTCACTGTAATTTTATTTTATTTATTGACTAGAGGCCTAGTGAACAAATTTGTGCATGGTTGGGTCTGGCTGGCCCACCTGGATTGTGGCTGATCAGGGTCGGACCAGCCAGGGGAAGGGGAGGTTTTGGCCTTGGTCTCGATCGGGCGGGAGAGGGGAGGTTAGGGGGGAGAACAGGGCTGCAGTGTTCATCAAAGCATAACCAGCTTTCCAGTCGCTTGGCTTTTATATGCATATTTCTAATTTCTAGAGAGAGAAGAAGGGAGACACAGAAAGAGAGAGACAGGGAGAGAGAGAAAGAAACACTGATTTGCTGTTCTTTTTATTTATACATTCTTTGGTTGATTCTTCTATGTTTCCTGACTGGGATTAAAACTGAAAACCTTGGCACATGGGAATGACGTTCTAACTCACTGCACCACCTGGCCAGGGCTCTTCACTGTAATTCTGATAGACAGGCAACGTGTTCTAAGGAAGCTTTTTTCAAATGTCTCCAGGGCATTAGAGTTAAAAGATACCTTGTACAAAAACATTCAGAAGTTAGTCCTGGTTTAAACAGAAAAACAGTTTTCTTTGCTTCCAGATTTCTCAGACTCTTTCATATGCCAATGTGGGTTGAGAATGTGGAGAGAAGGGTAGAGAGGAGGTAGAGTACTCAGTGGTTCCCCAAACTTTTTTTGTCCAGAGAAACCTTTTATTTCCCCCACAGAATTCAGTTGGATATGAGTATTACACTGCATTCTTCTTCAATGCTCTTTTGAAGACTTGTGGGATAGTTGCAAGATTAAAATCAAATTATAGTGAAGTTAATTCAAATTAAGAGTTGAAAATAGGATTAGAAGCTATTCACATGAATAATGACATAAGCTATTAATCTTTGCTAAATATTTTTTAAGTAATGCTAGAAACTCTGTCAACCATAAGTTAGAGGAAGGCTCCCGGTGACTTATAATTTCACTCTGATAGCATCCACAAATGCCACTTTGAAAATCCTTTTGCTTTTGAGAAAAATCTAATTTTGGTTGACAGGCCATAAACCTGTTCTGCCTTTCTGGTTCTCCATATATTTCATGTCCTTTGAAAACCTTTTTAGTTTCTATTGAGTTTTTAAAAGTAATATGTCAGGTTCTAATTCTCCTGCTGGTTTAAGGAAAAATGCTCTCACTAATAAATTATAATGAATTGTCAGTCTCAACAGGCCTGTGACCTTCAGTCGGCAGGGGGTTTGGGGCCAAACTCCATTTCCCCCTCTTCTTGTTGGAGCCACTTTTCTTGTTCTAGCCTGTCCTCTTAATTTATGGGTGGGCTGCCCACAGGACAACTCACCTGCAAAAATAGTTCATGCTGTGGTGTTTATTATACTAAGTAAGTTTCATGCTGACTGAGAGTTTTTGCAAGGAGATGGAGTTGCTGTCAAGATCTTCCATCATCTGAGCAAAGCTGGCACTCAAATTCGCTTGTATTTCAGCATATTAAATCTAGCTGGTGGGGGGAAGGATGGGTGGGAGTGAGATGGAACAGAGTGGTGTCAGTCTGCTTAAATATCTTGTTCCAGAACCTCTGTGAAGCTGACTTTAGTAAAATGTATCAATGAGACAACAAAATAAAAAGCCAGGCATTAGAAATAGTAAAATTTCTAATGCTCTACCAGCACAAGGTAATGAAAAATGTAGTCTACCTGAAGGATTGCTAAGATTAGCTTTAAGCTGATTTCCCTTTCTTTCTTTTATCCTTCCTTCATTTCTTACTTTGCTGAATGAAATACACAATGGGTGCATAATTTGTTATTCTCTAGTTTTAAGCATTTCTGACTTATTAAAATAATAGATTCTCTTTTCACAGAAAATTTGAAAAGAATAAATTAGAATTTGAAAAAAATCCCACCATCCTGTATTAGGGGAAATTATTCTTTGTTAAAAAAATTTATTTTATTTATTTTATTATTTTTAATTAAATCTTTATTATTCAGATTATTACATTTGTTTCTCTTTTTCCCTCCATAGTTCCCCTCCAACAAACTCCCACCCTTCCCTCTGCCCTTACCTCCCTCCCATTGACCTCATCCATAGGTGTATAATTTTTGTCCAGTCTCTCCCTATACACCCCTCACCCCTTCCCCTGAGAATTATCAGTCCACTCCCTTTCTGTGCTCCTGATTCTATTATATTCACCAATTTATTCAGTTCATCAAATTTTTAATTCACTTAATTTTTAGATTCACTTGTTGATAGATATGTATTTGTTGTTCATAATTTATCTTTTACCTTTTTCTTCTTCCTCTTCTAAAAGAGTACCTTTCAGCATTTCATATAATACTGGTTTGGAGTTGATGAACTCCTTCAGCTTTTTCTTATCTGTGAAGCTCTTTATCTGCCCTTTAATTCTGAATGATAGCTTTGCTGGATAGATTATTCTTGGTTGTAGGTTCTTGCTATTCATCACGTTGAATATTTCTTGCCACTCCCGTCTGGCCTGCATCGTTTCTGTTGAGAAATCAGCTGACAGACGTATAGGTGCTCCCTTGTAGGTAATGAACTGTTTTTCTCTTGCTGCTTTTAATATTCTCTCTTTGTCTTTTGCTCTTGGTATTTTAATTATGATGTGTCTTGGTGTGGTCCTCTTTGGATTCCTTTTATATGGGGTTCTGTGTGCTTCCTGGACTTGTAAGTCTATTTCTTTTACTAGATGTGGGAAGTTTTCAGTCATTATTTCTTTAAATAGGTTTTCAGTATCTTGCTTTCTCTCTTCTTCTGGCACCCCCACAATTCTGATGTTGGTACGCTTGAAGCTGTCCCAAAGGCTCCTTACATTTTTGGATTCTTTTCTTGCTTTTCCAGTTGAGCGTTTTCTGATTCTTTATATTTCAAATTTTTGACTTGATTCTTGCCTTTCTCTAGTCTGCTGTTAGGACTCTGTATAATATATTTTATTTCAGTCAGTGTATGTTTAATTTCTAGTTGGTCCTTTTTCATCTCCTCTTGGGTCTTGCTAACTTTATCCAACTTCTCTAGGATATTCTTGAAAAACCTTATAAGCATGGTTTGAACTCTATATCCAGTCGTTTGTTTTTCTCCATTTCTTTTGTTTGTGATTCCCTTCCCTTGTCTCGGCATTTTCACTATGTCGGGGAAACTTCTGTGTTGAATTCAGCCTTATGATACCAGACTTGCAAAACTGCACAAGCCTCTCTGTTGAGCAGGGCTTAAGGGACCACCTTGCTTTCCAGTCGGTCCCACCCTCCACAGCCGCTGAGTCTCACCTGACTGGGTAATCGCTGGAGTAGTCTCTGTGCACGCCCGCAGTGCCTCTAGACTGCTGCCCCTTCGGCTCCCCTGCACTCCGGGACCACACGAGTCTGGGTCCCCAGGGTTTCACCCGAAACTGGGGCTTATTGGAGTCAGAGTGGCGCAGTTGGGAGGGTCTGTCTCCCGCCCACTCGCAAAAGCCAGCGGCACAATCAGCAGTCTGTCTTCTGTGCAGTGCTGTGTGCAACACCAGACCTCTGATCTTTTTCGACTCTCCTAAATTTCCGTGCACCTCTCCCTTTTCACAGTCCAAACTCCCCCGTATGAGTTTCAGCTGGATCTGGGGTTTAGTTTAGTAGGATAAGGGGTTCAATGCCTTTGAGAGTCTCCATTTCCCTCCTGCCAGAGAAAGCCAGCCAGGTTCTCCTGCACCTGCTCTCTCCATGCAGGCGTCTCCGTACCTCAGCTTTTTGCAGCTCCTCTGGGTCCTTCTAGTTGTAGAATCTCCACTCAGCCTGCTTTCCTATGGTTCTGGATGATCTCCGTTCTGTCTTTTAGTTGTAGTTTTGAAATTGTTGTGCGAGGCAGCAGTGTAGGTGTTTACCTATGCCGCCATCTTGGATTCTCCTTCAGGGGCAATTATTCTTAACACTGTTGTTTTCTTTCCAAGTGGGTCTTCTATCTATGCATTTCTCCCCATATTGTGACAATGTAATATATATGTTGTGCCTTTTTGGGGGACCTAACATTATTTCATAAGTATTTTTCTTATTACTAATCACCTTTTGCAAAAGTACATAATTTCCAGTGCTAAATAGTGTTTTACAGGATACATGTATTGATTAATCATTTTCCTATGTCCCAATAAGCTTAATACTATGCTCTGTCATGTGGGCTTTTATTTGTATCATTCCTCCCTCCCTCCCTTTCCTCCCTCCTTTTCACCCTCCCCCCCCCCTCTCTCTCTTTCTTTCTTTCCTTTATAGTTGTTGTTGCAAATACTCAAAAATTGAATTCCCTTGGAGCTCAGGGCATTTGCACTGTGGTCTCCTCAGCCTTCAGAACTCTTCCCCCAGCTCTGCAGAGGGGCTCTGGGGAATGACTGATGGAGTCATTCATTCATGGTTCGCCTGGCTCCTCCTGGAACATGGGAACCTTGCCTATCTTGTTGAACACTAAGTCTTCAGCCCCTTTAATGGGCCTGGAACATTGTTGGTGGTCAGTAAATATTTAATGAATAAATTAATAATGTCAAAACTTTAGGTTATTGCTTTTTGCCTATTTTGGGGAGGGGGAGGGCGAGGGTAGCTTTTACTCTTAATAGTATGATAAATCTTTTTGCTAAAATATTTATCTACATTTTTGGATTATCTCCTTGGAATAAATTATTAAAATGAAAATTCTTAGACAAAGGTCTTGAACATTTTTACATTCTTAACATCTGCCAATTGACTTTTCCGAAAGGTTGTACCAATTATATAATTTGTGAAGGATTATGTTTTCTAACCTTAACCTGAACTACAATTCTCACTTCAACCTGGGATAGCTCATTTTAAACTAAATCCAGCAAAAATTGGGATTGCGCAGTTCTAAGTTCATTACCTAGTTATTCTGCACAGCAAACCTTATATTTGGTGCAAAAACCCTGAAGGGTGCGAGCACTCTATTTGACTGTTCACAGTCCAGGGTGCCCCCCTCTCCTCTCTCTCTAGGATCTTCCTGCCTCTCCCCACCGGGCTCGGAAGCCTCAGCATTAAGTCCCAGCATGCAGCATCTCTGTTTGTAAACCAAGGTCCCCATCAGAGATTGCCTTCTGGGCATAGCCCTCTGGGCCCCTCCAGGAGGGGTTCTGAACCGTGGGAGGTAGCAGAGACGTTCCTGCCGCCCCTCGGTTCTCGGGCCTTTTGGCCTCCATTTTCTGGATTCCCTTCCAGGAAGGGGTTCCCGGACTCTGGGAAGTAGTGGAGATGTCCCTGCCACCCCTGGGTTCCCTCCATCAGTAGCCTTAGTTGGACAACTGGGATGTTGGTCCTTTAGCCACCGCTACTGACCTCAGGTATTAGACATAGGTAATAAAAAAATCTAAACTAGATCTTAGCACACTTCTAGGGTGTCTCCTACCAATCTGGATAAGCTAAGTCTGTCCCAGGATCTTCATTTACTTCTGTAACATGACATGGCATCTCCCTCTCTCTCTCTCTCCCAGATATCTATAGGTCTTTTCAACTATTTACTGATGAGAAACAGGGAATAGCTATGGGGGTCCTCACCCAGCCTCTAGGGCCAGCCTTCACCCCCATAGCCTACTTGTCCAGACAGCTTGCTCCCATGGTTAGGGAATGGCAGCCTTGCCTCCGGGCTCTGGCTGCAGCTGCCACTCTCACCAAGGAGGCCCAGACACCAGCCTCCAGCAACCCTGACACGTCTTCTCCACTCAAAGGCCACAGGATCTTCTGTCCCACCGATCCTTATCTCTCCTTGCCCCCTCTTGCATGCAGAAACTCCATCTCCTGTTCCTTGAGAATCCTGACATCTCCCTGACCCAGTCCCCAGCCCTGAACCAGCCACTCTCCTTCTCGCTGCCTCCACCCAACCTGCAGCAACGCACTCCTCCCCTGAGGTCTTCAAGGCCCTCACTCAACCTCAGGCGGGACTCTCAGATTTCCCTCTCTCTAATCCTGACTTAACTAAACTACACATACCCTACTGCACACAATCATTGGGTAAGATCGAGAGGATCAACGGCCTCCTTAAAGACCATCTAACTAAACTCTCTCTAGAAATTCGCAGCTCCTGGCTGTACCTTCTGCCCATGGCCCCGACTGGAATCTGGGCTACACCAAGGAGCCCCAACTTCTTAAGCCATTTTGAACTCCTATATAGGAGACCCTTCTTGCTCAACCATCGTCTCCCTACTGACCCTCCTCTCCTGGCTACTTATCTTCCATCCTGCCCTTACTCAGGCAACTGTTCTGGGAACACACTGATAGGTTTCTGCCCAGGCCAGAACCAGCCGACCAAGACTCCTGAGGACCAGCCCTCAGTCAGAGAACTCAGTCCTCCTCAAGAACCTTAACCCAGGTTGTATTTCAGCTCCAGGCCCAGAAAAACAGCAAAACCAGACAAATGACTCTGTGGCAGCCTCAGGACCAGCTTTTACCTCCCAAGTGACTCAACAGGATAGCTCTGAGACTTCACCAACCGGTCTCTTGGGGAAATCATGCTGCTGCACCCCTCGACCAGCATGGAAAACACGCCCTGTTTTTCGCTCACTTCCCCCATGGCTCCTTCCATCATAAGCCCACTGTTTCTTTCCTTTAATTTTTCTCTTTGGCCCCTGTCTCATGCGCTGTTTCACTAGTTTTTTGCAGTATAGAATGCAGGTGCTCACCAACCAGAAGGTGGGAGAGATCTGGCCTTGAATTCAGAACCTAGAGACACCTATATCACCAGAATCCTTGAGACCCTGGGTAGCGCCCCTCACGACGCCCCCTCTCAGCAGGAAGTAGCTACGGAAAACAGACCTTCACCCCCTGACCTTGCCCAGACTTTCAATTTTTTTAAATATCACCAAAAGCCTAGAATGATAGATCCTCCCTTCCGCCAACTGGTGGGTGGAGTATGAAGTAAACTGCATCTGCGTGGAGGACCTTCCGGAGACATTGAACCACCAATCAGCACGTGCCGAGTGCCCTGGGCTTCACCCCTTTCCGTTCCTCCCCTCAAAAGGCATGTTCACCTCGGCACATGTTGTTGTTCTCCCCTTTTAAGACAGCTTGGCTGGGTCCTCCTTCTCCTCTAATCCTGTTTTTTTTCTACCCTCTTTCGTAATGAATCTTGCTTGTTAGTGCAGAATAGACTTCCTCTTTTAACTTGTATAGGTCCCCGACTTTGTTTCTTATCAGTTTACATGGGTTTGTTTATAATCCAAGATGTTAGGTTTTAGCCTATTGTATTTATTTAAATTTTTAGTTTAACCTTTGAAGAGTATTCATAAAACGAATTTATCAGTCTTTTATTTTTTTGTAATTTATTCTATTACTTTTAATCCTAAAAAAATCTTACCCTATTCTATGATCAGATATTCATTTGTCTTGTAAGTTTTATGGTTTAGATATTTCGTTTAAACTTTTAATTTGTTAATTTGTTTGAATTTATGTTTGTATATGGTGTGAGGATTTAATTAGAATTTTTTCCAAATGAAATGTAACTGCCCGTTTTTCCAACTTATATGGTGTCTCTTTATCTTGAAATAATTTTGAGGTAACATATACATTTAACTGTTATTATTATTGAAATTAAAAAAATAAATGTATTTATAACTTTCAGAAAATATATGCTTTAGTTCTTTTAAAGCATGAGCAAATTTATGTTAGTATTTTATTGACTGCTGATTAACACACTGAAGGCATTTTTGGAATATTAGTGAAGTAATAAAATTGTTTTCTTAAACAAGTTTTAACATCAAAATTAAAAAACACTGGTGTAAGAAGTAAAGATGCCAAAATTAAAAACAGAACAAGTTAGAAAGAAAATATAGACATGAATAAAACAAAAGTTTAATATCCAGAATACATGAAGTATTTCTACACAAAAAGATAAATAACTAAGTAGGAAAATAGGCAAAAATTAGGAATAAGCAATTCATAGAAAAAAAAATGAAAACGACTAATGAATGAATAAAATATACTGAGTCATGGGTAACTAGGGAATTGCAATTTAAATAAAATATATTTCACCTTCATCAATTTGGCAAAATTTTAAAAGACATAATACTCAGTACTTTTCATAAGCTTTGTTGAATATGTAAACTGGGGTCAATTAATTTTGAAAAACATTTTTTATAATTTATGTGAATTAAAAATAAATATATATTTCAACCTAACAATATTATTTTATTTCCATATCTTTTAGATTGTAAAATTATTAAGACATGTATCCAAAGAGGTATTTTAAATATCTTTCAAAAGATCCTTAAAGGTTAATTGTGCATTACTCTTAACTATTTGGTCACAATCTAAATTTCCATTCATAGGAAGTAGCTGAACAAATATAGCATAACCATATTATGAATACTACTGAGCAGTTAAAATGGTATGCTCAAAACATATTGTTAAATAAAGATAGTTGTGCAATAATCTACACAATATGAACTCATTCACATTTATACAAAGCAATGCTCTATGGTTCTAGATTCTATCTATCCATCTATCTAGTAATCAATAAATCAATCAAAAGCATGTAAGCATTTAGGGGAAAAGGCTGGAATGACAGATATCATCTATACTAATAAAAAGGGTAATATGCTAATTAGACTGGATAGACCAGATGTCTTCTGGATGTCATTCCGGATGTCCTTCCTGACAAAGCTGGGCGTGTGGCTGGCCTGCAAACTGCTTGCTGCCCCTCACCCAGGCTGGCCCCAATCTCTAGCGGGGACCCCCCATCCCAATGGGGGCATGGCCAACCTGCAAACCATGAGAGGCCCCTCGCTCAGGCTGGCCACATCCCCATCAGGGACTCCCACCCTGATTGGGATCATGACCAGCCTGCAATCCACCTGTGGCCCCTCGCCCAGGCCAGCACCATCCCCCAGTGGGGTCCCCCTAACCTGATCTGGGATCCCCTTTAGGGAAGGCCAGCCCCCCTCCCACCCATGCACCAGGCCTCTATTCTATATAATAAAAGGGCAATATGCAAATTGATCCTAATGGCAGAGTGACCAGCACGCCCACTGGACCAGTCACTATGAGGCACACTGACCACCTCTTGGTCCCTTTCCCTGGCTGGCAGGCTCTGATTGCCTGATGGCCACCTACAGTGGGGGCAGGGATGGGGCTGGCATATGGGCAGGAACAGTAGACCTCTCAGTCCCTTTTCCTGGCTGTCAGGCACCCATCACTCAATGGCAAACAGGGAACCAGGGGTTGGTGGTGATGGGGGGCAGAGCTGGCTGCGGGCAGTTGGGGAAGATGGCCCTGGTCACAGGCCAGGCCTAGGGACTGTACCCATGCACAAATTTCATGCGCTGGTCCTCTAATAGTAATATAATAGTAGTTATCTGAAGAGAGGAGAATGCGGGTTGGATGAAGGCAAAGGCAAATTTCTGCTTTTATCTTTAGATTCTAAATGCAGATATTAGATAGGAATGACATTTATTTATTTTGGCAATATATGTATGGTTGATTTCCAATTTGGCTTTACAAACAAATGCTGCAATAAAAAGTGTTGAAATACATTGATTTGTTCAATCATTCATTTACAAATATATTTTTATTAAAAAGAATTAAAATTATATCCAAGTATTGGAGGAAAAAAACAATTGTGGATTTAAGTTGTGTCAAGAACATGTACTATAATATTTTCTATCTACACTGAATCCATAAAATGATAGTAAAGATAAAAGACATGAAATAGGATCTGAATGAATGTGTAATTGAATGAAAGAATATGCAGCAGCTTTAGAAAGCTAGAGGAGGAATGGTGTGTGATATTTTCTGACACAAAATGCACGCTGTTTTTCTCTGCAAACAACAACCAATTCTCTGACACTAACTGAGTGTCCAGCAATTCAATTCAATTCTAAAGTTATCCCAGACTCCAGGTCAAGGTCTCAGTCTATATGATTGTTCCTATAACATACAAATGGGGCTGCCCAAGTTACTCTTACTACTGCCCAGCTGACTACAAATGTAGGGGGTTTCCACAACCTCCTCTTTAGACAGTCCCCTAAAACACTCCCGGGACATAGAAAAAGACTTCACTGGTTTCTTATAAAGAATGCAACTCAGGGCTTTCCAATGGAAGAGACATATGCAATAAAATAAATGTGTGGACTTAGTTATTTGAAACTCAATTAAAAAGGTTAACCTCATTTCAGGTATCTTGAACCAGTTTACCCTACATTATTATTTTTTTTCTTTTTTCTTTTTTCTTAATTTTTTATACATATCTCCCCATTGCCCCCCCCTCCCAGGCATACCCCAACCCCTCAGTGTCTATGTTCATTGGTTATGCTTATATGCATGCATACAAGTCCTTTGATTGATCTCTTATCTACCTCACCTAACTTTAATCTTCCTGCTGTAATTTCACAGTCTGTTTGATGCTTTACTGCCTCTGTATCTATCCTTTTGTTCATCAGTTTATAATGTTGTTTATTATCCCCTGCATTATTTTTTACTATATATGTGTAGGTTGCCAAAAATTGCTTGTTTTGTTTTCATTCAGATTTAAAACAATACACTAAGTTGTCAGACATTCAAATTCTAATTGTAGAGGTTCTCAAAATGTAGAGTGCTAGGAAGAAATTTTTAAAATTTATTTAAAAGTATTAAAAAATATTTTTAAAAGACTCTCATGGAACCATGTTTCCACCATAGAAATAAGAAACCTGTTTTACCTGCTGTCATCATGTTAATATTTGTTTACTGTATTTTATTTTAACTGCTATGACAATATAACTAGTAAGAGAATATTCTATCTTAAGTTGGACATTGCACATTGGACACAGGCTGTTATCTATGAATCACACAGCTATTTGACCTTGACTAGATTAGATGCTATTGATGTGAAATAACCTACAAGTTAGATATTGGTAACTTTTCACAATGAAATGTTGTGGCTTTGAATCCACCCTCCCCCAATTTTAATATTTTATATTAATAAAAATTCACCAGAAACATACACTAGCTTTATATATATATCAACATAAGCAAAAGGACAAATGTGTATGACATCTACACATTTTGTATCTTATAATAGTCCAAATCTGATGCTGCACAGCAAATACTTACCCCTGAGAAGTTTTTTCCCACTAAATTAATTTATTCAAATTAAGGTAAACCTTTTTCCTATTTTTTCTTTGCTTGGGTTTATCTTGTATTTAGAAAGCTAGAGGAGGAATGGTGTGTGATATTTTGGGTTAATCTTGTATTTACAAACTAGATATCAGGGGCATTACCAGGGTCCCAATGTTTCAACTTTCCAAGTGGAAAATGTGTTTTCTTTCTACTGAGGACAAAAACCTCAGAATTCGGTGATTGGTTTAAATGAAACTTGTATTTCATTGAGATCTCATGACTAGTATTATTTTGATTACTAATATGATATTGCAGAGAATCTGTTCCACCAATTTTCCTGTTTATTTTTCTCAGGTTTAAGTATCTGAGTAGCAGAAAATCTATAGAGAAAGCAATTGGAGCAATAAGAATTTTGTTAACAACTCTAGAGTTTTATGTCTATTTAGATACACAACACCACTCCCTGGATGTCTACTAGGCATTGCAGACTTAACATGCTGAAAAGAAGCCTTCAATTCTCTATCCACCCAATGCCACAAGCAACAGACATTTTGACATTTGTTAAAAACTGAAAACTTATACACTCCCTATGCTTCCTCAGTTTAATAACTGACATCTTCAACCACTTAATACTCAATTCCAAATCCCAGTAAATAGCTCTGATTCCTCTCTTTCTCGCATCATTCATATACAATCCATTCACAATCCATTGACTCTTTTTTGCAGTTTCGTGACTCAGCTTTTGTCTGCTCCTCTGACTTTACATCCTATGACTCCTCCTTATTCTTTATTTGTTCCTTATCCCCCTGCCACACTCATCTTGGTTGTTCCTAAAATTTAATAAGTTCCTTCTTGCCTTTAAGACTTGTGCCCCTATTTCTTGCACCCCAAATGATGGTCATATCATCACTTAGTTGTTCCCTTTTGCCGTTTAGATCTTAGCTTAAATTTCTTCTCCTCAGAGACTTTCCTGATCACACAATCTAAAATGGCTTGTTCAGTCACTAAATATTTTATTTTGTTTTTATCTTGGCAGACTATCTAACAGATGTTACCTTGATTATTATCTGTAAGTTTAAAAAGAGAGATATTTAATTTTGCTCAATACAGTATAACCTATGCGGGGAAGAGGGCCTAGTACATGGTATGTATTCAGTGTCTGATGATTGAATGCTTGATGATAACATTCTGGAATCTTGGGCCTAGTGAACTGCAGCTTGTAATTTAAACTTCACAACCTACTGAGACCTTCTGCCTTCCCTCTCCCCTAGTGACTTTATTGCTTTGTGTCTATTTTTTTCCCTTTGTCTTTCTTACTCCATCTGCATTTCATATTTCTCTTTATGCAGCTTCTTTCACGTCTAGCCTTTTTCTTTATTATTATATCCCTCTTCACTCTTTGCCCCAAACTGGACATAAAATGAGCTTGGGAGATATTTTTTAAAATGTTTGTTTTACTTGTTGAATAAATCTTTAGTTTCCTTGCCCTTAATTTAAAAAGCAGAAAAGCTGAATATTTTATATATTTTTAAGAAAAAGATATATAAATTAATTTTTATAAATTATTTCTATATGTCAGTGACCCTAGAGAGGTGGGGGAAATCTTTCTCTGCTCCTGTTTTAGTGATTCAAATATTTTTGAAACCCTATAAATCTGGATCTTAACTGAAAGAATCATTCTCAGAGAATAGTGGAACTTGATGTGCATTGAAAGAAATCTAGAAATCAAGAAAAAGGACACTTGGGTCCTCTTCCTGGGGCTGGCTACTTGAAATTCAAGAAGGAGAAGCTGGAAAACACTCAGGGGACACCTCCGTGGAAGAGAACTGTGACTCCACTGACGTAAACCACACATTTCACACTCCAGTGATCAAATGCCAGAACCAATGAAAGTCCTTCGCTTTTACCACACTACAGTGTTGGTGATGCGTCATTCAGCGCTAGCTGAATCTTCTAGTTTGGAAAGTGTTGGTAAAGATCTCACCAGGAAAAGTATATGTGTGTGTTCGGTCTGGAGTTCAGAAGAAATAGTGGCTCTCCAGAGATGAGAAGCTACTTAATGAAAATAAGTTTTGAGGATTCAAGAGTTAGTTTAAGAGAGTAAAGAATTAAAATTAAAATAACAATAATTGTTATAGAGGTAGAATGGAGTGTATCTGATATGTGTGTGAGGAAGGAAGAGAGAGAGAGAAACTACCAAATAAAATTTAGTGTCGAAATATAACAACAATGGTATTAGAATATGATAAGAACACAAAACAATGTTTTCTTGTATTTATAAAGTAGATAAGAGGGCTTGAAAACTATTTAACATTCATTGTATTCTCAAATTCCTCCTTAAAATGTGAAATGTCTAGGAATATCAGGAGTGACTAAGCAGATTACAAAAGATAATATTAAGCCTTACATTGAAATTGTTAAGATAAATAGATGTTGTTTAATGAAGAAAATATTTCCATTAAAGGGCAGGCTTTATTATGAATCCTGATAGCTATTCACTTGGGATGCAGATGTAAAGTCTAGGATGTTTTGACAATTTTAAAAAAGGATGACACATAATACCTGAGAAAAGTTGTTTGTTTATCTGAGATGAGAGAAAGAAAATTCCTCAAGTGGTTTCCATTCTTTCATGCCAATCAAGATATTCACATGTGAACATCACAGGTTTGGGGAGAGGTGGGGAAAGAAAGAGAAAAAACAAGAAAAGAAAATATTTTAAAATTTGGGTGATGCACCAAGGGTAAGAACAAGAGAATATGTTTCCTTTCACCTAGACAGTCACAAGTCTGAAAAACAAGGTTGAGGCTCCATGAAGAAATTAGCCAAAAATGTAGTGTGTTTCTGCCTCTTGCAGTTAAAATGTAACTTACAGATTTTAACTGTACAGCTATGAAGACACCTGCCAGTGCCCTCCAACTCCTCCGACATCTGGCTCTTACATTATTCAAAGATCCAATCTTATTTCCATGAAGTTGTTTCTCCCTGTAGATTTAGAATATGGTAACAGCAAATGTATTATTTGAGTCCCCTTTATTTTAATGTTTTTTCTTCTGTTAGAGGAGTAAATTACGAAGCACTCATTCAGATATTTGAAACATGAAGCCACGTACAATCACTCCAGATAGTCTATTAATTCACCGGCCTCTTCATTTCTGGTTATTAGGTGACCAGAATACAATCTGTCTTTAAATTGAGAGGCTGTGTGGTGTATCCTTCACGAAGATGGCTTTCCTTCAGAGCAAGGAATTCACCCTGGACTTCCTGACTTTGCCATGGAGGGGGTCACAGTTGCTGGAAGTCCCCAGACATGACCCCAGGGAGCTGGCAGCTAACAAAAAGTGGGAGGAGCAAGTAAAACAATAGGGAGTGGTGCAGACTGTGGTAAGCTGGAGGGTATGTGCCAGTCTAGAAGGGAAAGCCAACACTCAGCACCATCTGATCTATTGCCAAGTTATAATGGCAGCTCATTGTAGACAGATCATCTCATTTTATCTGGAAAGCTTAAATTATAAATATACTTTAGTGTAAAATCTCTGAATTTTGAAATGATGGTAGCTAAATCAAATTTTTAAAAAACACCAGGCGTGAAAAAACCAACCACAACTAGAGTTTCTAGTCCATTGGGAAGCTTCCCATTTAGCTTTCTGACATTGATAAGAGATTTAAAGATCACATCTTTAGGCAGTTATATTTTGGAACCTGAGCTGGCTACTTTATTCTTTATGCACATAAAATATCACCTCTTTCCTGAGCATTATGCATGAATGTTTGCCACACTAGAGACCAAGTGCCTTTGAAGAAAAGAGTTGAGCTGTCTTCATCTCTGTATGCCTTGAGTATTTACCCCAAAGCTTTACATATGTGAGGCATATACACATGTTTATTTAATAAAAGGACAATAAATACTACAGGATTCATCCACTGGCCTTGCTTTAAGCATTTTGTGTTACAATATTATTGCAAAAATAAAGGAAATTGAGTGTAAATATCATACTCTGTGAGAATTATTCCATTAAGTTGGTGCCAACAGACTTCTCAATAAAATAGTACATTAGAATTGGTTTTCTATTACTGTTGCCTAAAGAAAAGTTATACTTTGGAAATGTAAATGGCTAAAGAATAGGGTTCAGCATGATGTGGGAACACTGTTTGACCATTTATAAATTCTTACTTACATTTTCTCATTTGCTTTAGGTACTATGTGATATGGAGCTAGTGGGATTATTTATTTACAACAATAAGCCTCATATGATAGCACAATTAATGAGATTATGTATTCAGATAAACTAGTAAAATTCTTAGCAAATACATTAAGATCAAAAGGTTAAAAAAATACGCTCTGACACTATTACCCCAAAAGTCAGAGTTGAATATTTAAAATTTTAGAGTAGGGAGGATCTTTCACAGCAAAAAAATAAGACCCAGAAATCATAAAAGGAAAGATTGACAGTTTTGATTACTTAAAAAATTAAAACTATCTATATGAGAAAGGCAACAATAAATATACCTGACAAGAGTAATCATGAAGAAATATTATATATCTCTCCATCTAGCTTTTTAAAAACTCTCTATTATCCATATATGTATCTATATATATTTATATCAATCTGTGCATCTTCCTCTATCTATCTATCTATCTATCTATCTATCTATCTATCTATCTCTGTCTGTTGGTCTGTCTGTCTATCTAATCTATATTTCAGAGTGTTAACAGAAATAAACTATTTGTTGCTAGCAATCACTAAGAAATAATTAAACCACTCAGATAATGGGAGAGACAATAAACTGGCAAATCACTGAGTAAAAATAAGCTACAAATAAATTGTAAAGATTTTTAGTCACCACAGTGATCATACAAATTAAAATAATAATGTAATTTTGTTTTAGTTGTCAAATTAATAAAAGCTTTAAAATTTGTGGTATTGAGTGTTGGCTAATATTTAGGCAAATAGGCAGTCATACATTGTTTCAAGGAATATACACTGGTACAAACTGTTTACATGGTAATTTGTGAGGACCTATAAAAATAAAAATATGCACATCCTGTGTTTTGCAATTGTAAATGTAGAAATTTGTCATAGCAAATGATATCTGCAAGTGTTTAGAGATGTCCATACATGAATGCAGTATTCTTTGTAACAGCAAAACATTAAAATAACTTGCATATCAGTCAGGGACAGATTGCTTAGCTACACGATGTTTCTGCTGCTGCACAATTGTAGATCTACCTACATGGACCAACACTAACAGATGTCTACAATATGGTGAGTGAAGACTGCAAGATGCAAAAGAAAAGTGTTTATTTTTATTTTTTTGTAAAATTACACAATATCTTTATATACATAGATATTTAAAAGCATAGTAAACATTCAAAAATGTAAATACCATGAACAGTGAAGAACTCTGGAAAATGAGATTGGGAAGGGGGGATATTTCATCTTATACTCTTCCATACTTTCTATATTTTATTTTATTTTTTAAATAAATCTTTATTGTTCAGTTTATTATAGATGTTTCTCGCGCCCCCCCCATAGCTCCTCTCCACCTGATTCCCAACCCCCACCCCATGCTCTTACCCCCCACCACTATCCTCATCCATAGGTGTAAGATTTTTGTCCAATCTCTTCCTGCACTCCTCACACTCCCTTCCCCCTGAGAATTGAAATAAATAGTTCCGCTTCTTTATCATAAGCTCCTAGTGAAAATGCTATTTACGAAACTGACCCTATGCATTATGACTTGCATGTCATAGACAAGCAGTATTGTTTTTTTAAATTAAGGGGTAAAAGATTTAAAAGTTCAATATGGGCATAATTTGTTCAATAGACAACTCATCTGAAATTATTTGCTTTAATGGAGTTGTTATCCTAGCTGATAAAAAGGGAATATGCTAATTAACCATCATGCCTTCACAAATATGGCAGAACCCACAGCCAATAAGGAGGGAATATGCTAATTGACTGCCATGTCCTCAAAGATAAGAGGTGCCCACAGCCACAAGATGGTGGCACCCAGTCCCCTCAGCCCTGCTGGGGAGGCAGGTGTGTGGCACAGGTTGGCCTGTTCCCAGGCAGGTCTGGCCACTCTGCATGCCAGCTTCTTGCGTCCCCCCAGTCCTCTCAGCCCCCGGCCATCCAGGGCTGGCCTGAGGCACAGGCAAGCCTAGGATGGCAGCTGCCCAGACACCCAGGGCTGGCCTGAGGCTAAAGTAACGGGGGTCGGCTGAGGCTTGTGCTGCTGGCAGTGGCAGCAACAGAGGTGTGATGGGGGCATTGCCTTTCCCTTATCGCCGGGTTGCCTCCTGCCCCTGAGGACTCCCAGACTGTGAGAGAGGACAGGCCGGGATGAGGGACCCCTCTCCCCAATTTTCATGCACCGGGCCTCTAGTCATACAATAAAATCTGAGTGCCAGCAGCATCCCCACCTGAGTTAGATAGTGGGCTCTGGCCCAAGATGTGGTCAAGGCCCTCTGTCTGAGATTTAAGAGCTAGTTTTATTATATAAGATACGGGTTAAGCATTACAAAATCTGGTTCTTTGTTGCATGAATTCATCTTTACTGAGGATTAAATTATTACTCTTTAAATCTTACTGTGTACAATCAAGGCCAGATGAGTTCTGAGTTATGAATATTAACCCTGAAATGTGTTGTGAAAGATACTAAACACTATTGTGTCAAGAGTTTCCTGATATCTCAACAAAACTTTGAGGGATTGGTATCATGTTTAGTCTATTTAAATGAGAAAATTGTATGCTACCTAAGGCTACAAAAGCAATAATCAATAGAGTCAGATTTTAAACCTAATATTTTAGAGAAGCAATGTGGTACCGGAGAAAGGGCCTAGCCTTCCAGGTAAAAAAAATAATGAAAAATCTGCTTCATGATAACACAATAAACTGTATAACCAAGGAAGTACTACTTTGGCTCCTGTGGATTAGGATATCAGGTAACAAAATGTTGCTATATTAGTACCTCTTCAATCTGGAAGTGTGAACTGTTCATGTAGTAAACACTGTGCTTTATGGACAAACTCAAGAATAACAAACTTAATGCAACAGTGGAGTTTATTGACTTTCATGTCACAGACATGCAGTTATTTTGTGCTCTACCACTAAGGCCATCCTAACCCAGGAACATATGCAGAGATGATAAATTTGGGAATGTGTCTGGTAGAAGAGCTGAAACAGATGTGCAGAGGGAGGGACATCAAAGTTAAAACAATTACCATCTCAACAAATGGATAGTTCTCCCAGATATAAGCTTAGTATTTGAAAAGACCTGGACATTTCTTATATCATATGGGCAGATCAGAGGATGTATATTCCGACACGAAGCGTATGTAAATCATTAAAACAAAACAAACACAAACAAGTGGCAGTTAGTTGCTTTGAAAGATACTGCCACTGAACAGCAAATTTCGTGGACTCATTCACGAATCAGCTAGGGGAAACAGCCTTTTTCTCTCCTACCCTCCACAGCCCATTCCCAGAGGCCTCTCTAATATAGATATACTAAAAGCCTGGTGCATGAAATTTGTGCATAGGGGTGGAGGGGGTCCCCTCAGCCCAGCCTGCACCCTCACCAATCTGGGACCATTGGCTCCTAACTGCTCACCTGCCTGCCTACCTGATCACTCCTAACTGCCCCTCTTGTTGGCCTGGTCACCCCCAACTGCCCCTCCCCACCAGCCTGGTTGCCCTACACAGCCTGCTGTTCAGTTGTTTGGTCATCCCTCACTAACCCCCTGCCAGCCTTGTAGCCCTACGCAGCCTGTGTTCAGTCGTCCATCCAGTTGTTTCAGTCGTGACGGCCCCTGGCTTTCTATATATAGGATTTGCCATTGTTGTTTTGGCAAAGTTGAGAGTTGGAGTCAGAAAGAAGATAAGACTGGCTATCTTCTAATGCAGGTAATGTTGACAATGGGGAAAAGAGTGAGCAAAGAGGTCTTTTCTGGTTGGTAGGACTGAAGTCATCATTGTGTGGCTGTTTCATTCAGATGTGGGGCATTGCAAATGGGTTAAAAAAACTGTTTGATGTGTTTATTTGCCTATGTCACATATAAAGGTATTTGAAAAAAATTCTCTTGTCATGATAATATTTATTCCATTTATCAAAAATAGGGAAGATCCAGATTTCATAAATTAATAAGCAAATAAAACTTGTTCTTTTTTACTTTATGTTTAGGTACTTTTATATTGAATAGAAATGAGCCAAAATGATTTTTAAAAACAAATTTCATTTTTACTACCATTAAGATGAGTAACTACCAGTAAAAAGACATGCACATGTGGATATTTCTAATGGTACTTTGCCTAGAAATGGTCTTGATTTGGTATTTTAGTAGTTTTTAGATTTCAGTGCTCCTGTTACATTAAGAAAATGTAAAACAACAGTCTGTATTTCTGACAAATCATAAAATTGCCTAGATAGAAAAAGAGCATTGCAATGAATTAATAGCTGGTAACTATTCAATATCAAATCTTATTGTATGTCCTTCGCAAAAATGCTGCTTTATGGAAATGGCACCTCAGCATGCAGACTCAAACTCCATTATGACTTTGATGTCACAATCACACAGTTTATTGGTTCAAAAAAAAGTGTTGCTATGTACTGTGCTACTGGAATTAAATAAAAATTTAACACAAGCTACCAAAGAAATAATAGTGCAGCTAGCTGGATATTTTTGTGGTTTTGTTGGTGAACCTGTGTGTTCTTTAGTGTTTAGTTGTAATTATAGGAATTCTCCAAAAGGGATGACTACAGTTTTGAGTTGTTGCCTCTAAGAATAGAGAAGATGCTGTGTTGCAATGGTAATAAATAACATTTGACTCTCATTTCTAAAAATAGATACAAATATAATTTATACTAAGAAATGGTTCCTTTAAATTCTAGGATTCTGGAGCATATAATAAAGCACTTTTGTTGGCCATATGGACTAAAACCACAGCAGCAGAGTTTCATTATCTAAGTAGGCATGTGCTGGATTGAAGTAATCCCTACTTTGCCAATTACACTTATCTTGCCAGTGCTTTCGTATTATGACAAATTCCAAGTGTGAATCATCCATGTGAGAATAGACCAGCATACTGTAGCTGTGTTCTCTAATTTCCTTTTTTATGTGTGTCTTACAATTAAGCCAAGATATTTAATACAAAAGCATGCAGAATTGTGTTGAGATCATGGACAAATAGGACAGTGAAGTTAGAATCTCTACCCCCACTCACCATTGTTCTGAATTTGAAAAATCTTGTCCAAAGCAGGCAGGATAGGGTCCTCAGGGACCAACCTAAGATACAAATTTAGCATGCACTTTAAACTTTGGTTGTTCTATCTTTCAAGCTGAATTTAAATCTCATTAATTTTTAGTGAAGGCACAATAGTTAAATATCTTGCAGATGTAGCTTGTGTATTTAAAATTCCTGAGAAGGTTTCCATTTAGGATTTTTACATTAGTTTGATCTACTGTGCATGACAACATGGCATGTGCATTTCTCTCAAGATGTGCAATTTGATTTCATACAGTGGAAAAACAGAGAGCGTAAAATATTGGCATGAACAGTGTCAAGTGTCAATGCTAATTCTTTTATTACTATGACATTATTTAAGGACAACAATTATTCAACTTTTTAATTAAATTTATTGGAGTGACATTGGTTAATAAAAAATAAAATTATACAGGTTTCAGGTATACAATTCTACAATACATCATCTGTATAGTGTATAAACTATTTTAAGTGAGATTAGAGATTGAAAAATACTCTGTGATCAGCTAAGAGATGTTTTGGAGAAGAGAAATTTCTAGAAAGATGACGGGTATACATTTAATCATAGATTTCTTCTGCTTGTGCAAGATTAGAGGATGTTGCTGTTGACATCAGGGAGTAAAATCAAAATGTAACTTTTAAAATTGTTGCATGTGTATTACAAAACAAATGTGCTTACTTTGGTGATCTGAGGCAAAAGGCATTTATTTCCAAAGAAGAATAGTTATCTTCGTGCCTTAGCTGAACCATATATTTTTGCACAAATAATGATGCCTTGCAAGATAACAACATAAAAATGCACAAACTGTTTTTCAATGTTAATTTTTTTCAAAATTCCTTAACTTTTTAAAAATAATTTTTAAATTGATTTTTAGAAAGAGAGGAAGGGAGAGGAAGAGAAACATCAATTGGCCCTCAGGAATCACACTGGTGTGAACTTTTAAGGAATGAGAGAGCTGAAGTTTTTGTTAAAATAAATATTATTTAAAAGAAAAATATTTTTTACACTGATTATTCTTAGAAGCTGTGTTAAATATAAATGTCATAGAGAAAATTTGGTTTAAATAGAAAAATATTCCACCACAACTGGTTCTCTTGAATTCAAATTTCTTATCCCTATATTAGGAATAGAACTGTTGGTGGGAAAATGGCACCAGGTGTTATTTCAGTGGAATCAGACCTGATCTTGGTTCAGCAATCTCTGTATTTGAATTCTGGCTAAGAAAACATTCAGAGACAAGACTCAAACTATAAGAGAAAGTAGAGAAGATATATTTAGAAAATCACAGAGGTAGAAGAAGTGAGCTGTAGAAGAAATGGTCTCAAGGAAACAAGTTATAGACGCAAAAGAAGGGACCCAGGAGCTTAGGAGAAAGAGAGAGGCAAGAAAAATGTGCCTGAGGAATCCTCCCTCCTAGAGGCTTTTAAAGATGGGGAGCCTAGGGAGGTCACAGGGGGAGAATATCAATAGAATATTCATCAGCTTTGCAGGTGTGTCCTTTCAGGTGCTCCTGATGTCAGTAGTCTAGTTTTGCTGCTTTTGGGGGGCCTGGATGTTATCTGTAGGCCTTAATGCCTATGGGAGTGGTCATGAAAGAGCTTGTACAATAGGTTCTATGAGGCTATTCTCCTGCCCCTTGTTCCTCCTCTAAGAAGGTCTAACACCACAGAATTAGTGATATGCCAGGGAAGGGAAGGTCAGGATGAAATCTGAATTGTAGAGCCAGCTAAAAGCTAGGTGAGGAAAGTTCACCCCAGGGGGGGGGGAAGTCCTTGTTTTCCAAATTTTGGCCATTGCTATGCAACCAGGGCTTTCTGCCCTAGTAACCTTCTATACCTGGCCCATTGTCTTTGCTCTGCTGATGTCTGTCTAACTGCTTATTATAGAACTACCAGTCTCTTCTCCAAGTACTTTTGTAAAAGCTATAATGTAGCCAATGGGGGGATGCAGTAGTAATATTTTACTTCATTATTATGCTTTCACAGTTGACAAAATACTGTCACCTATAGTATTTATCTTCCTAAGATACATGCAGGATGCATTTATCACAATTTAAAGTTCTACAAAGTTCTAATTCATTCATTTAGAAAATACTTTTGGAGTATAAAAATTAAAAGCAAATAAAGGTGTTAGATTAAGTGTTTGGAGAAAACACATGATGTTAGAGAGGTAAATTATGATAGGATATCATAACTCTACAGGGGGTTCATGTTCAGAAGGCAGCAGGAAAACTAACTTGCTTGGGAGATTGAGAAAGCTGGTCACGCAGGCAGCCTCCAGGGGTAGGCTAAGAGTGACCGAGACCTAAAGGACAAGGACGAATTTGTCAGTAGACTGGCGAGGGATGGAACTAGACAGGGATGCCAAAGGGCAGAACTGGGAAAGCTGGCATACTGAGGACTACACAAAGGTCACCAGAGCTGGGAGCACAGGGTTTGATGTGAGAGGAGACAGTGGTTGAAGCTGGAATAAAAAAAATGCCAAGTCATGTATATTTTACCAGGAGATTGGTTTAAATCCTGTAGGTAAAAAGAGAGCACTGGATTTTGAGCAGGGAAGAAACAGGCTCACATTTGAGTGTTTCATTCTGGCATATGTGTAGAGATGGATGGGAGGGAGACATCTTGAATAACTCTTGGGTTCTAGTTTGAGTTGATTCTGGTGCAATTCCCTGAGTTTGGGAGTTTAGGAGAGGAGCATTTTAAAATGATGGGGGATGGAAGTGTAACGGGCACAGTGAGGTCTATTTGTCCTGAGAATGGCTGGAGTAAGAGAACTCAGATTTCTAGTAGGAAATTAAATGTAGTCAGAATTCAGTATGGAGCTAGATGAAAATGCTAATGAATATAAGTGGGCTAGTCATGAAAATCACAGAATTGAAACCACTTTGAGCAGGGGATCCCAACCATGAGAAGAGACAGTCAACTGTGTGTGTTGAGACTGGAGCCAGATTGCCTGGGGTTAGATCCTGGCTCTCGGCCTTTCCTACTTAACAGCTCTATAACACTGGGCAGATTTGTTTCTGTGCCTCAGTTTCTTCATCTGTGAACTGTGAATTAGAATAGCACAAATGAGCCTCAACTAATGAACACACTTAACCTACTGAACATCCTAGCTTAGACTAGTCTACCTTAAACCAGCTCAGAACACTTACATTAACCTATCATTGGGCAAAATCAACTAACAATAAATGCACTGTGGAGTGTTTATCCTTGTGATTACATGACTGACAGGGAGCTGAGGCTTGCTGCCACTGCCTATCACAAGAGAGTATTATACTGCATATCATTAGCCGGGAAAAGATCAAAATTCAAAATTCAAAGAATAGTTTCTACTGAATGTGTATCACTTTTCCACAGTCAAAATATAATTCAAACCATCAGTCAAAATATCAAGTCAAACCATCATAAGGTTGGAACCATATGTATTGACCTCAAAGGGTTATTGTGAGGGTTAAATGAGTTTCCAAATTTTCATATTGTACTCATATGTTGAGTATGTGGAACATATAAGTGTTACTATTACTATTATTATTAATTATCTTTATTATTATTCTCCAAGCCCTCATACTGGAATAGCTCTGTGGTCTATTGGGTTGCAGTGTGGTGGTTCAATTTTGTTCTGGTTGGACCTAAGGGATCTGATTAAAAATGGTCAGCCATGGAAATGGAGGTCCCAGGAGAAAGTGGAATATTCTAGTCTTCAACTTGAAACTTTGTTTTTAAAAATATATTGATGAGAGAGAGAGAGAGAGAAACATCAACTGGCTGCCTCGTGCAAACCTTCCACTGGGGGGCAAGCCTGCAACCCAGGCATGTGCCCTGACCAAGAATTGAACCTGTGACCTTTTGGTGCATAGGACAATGCTCAACCAACTGAACCACACCAGTGGGGCAAATCTGTCATCTATGAGCCAGCAGACAGGTCAGCTTGAGGGAACCTTTTAGGTGGCTTTGGGAATGTTGAATCAGCTTGGTGGAACCCTTCTAATTGGAAGGACTAAAGATGCTCCACAGAATTGGCTAAAGAGAAAATGAGGAGAGGAAGGTGACAGAACCTTTGACTATTCTGATAGAACTATTGGCAGCTGAATGAATGGTAACAGAGCTGGTGCTTTGGACCCTTTAGAATTTTGTGGTGAGAAATGACCAGACCTTTGAGTGTCCAGAGTGTTTTCACCTTGATGATCCCATAAGCACACTATGTGGGAATCTGAATTAAGTCATGATTTAATATTTTCCCTATTCAAATTTCACCTATGCTTTAAGATTCCATTTAAACCTTGCTTTCTCTATAAATCCTTCCTTGGGCATTCCAAACTAAAATAATTTCTCCCTTCTGGCAAATATTGTCATTGTGAAAAATATTGTACAAATGAGTGGGACCCAAACTAACGTTTATTAAAAGCTTTTTATGTACCAGGCATAATTTTAAGCACTTTGTACATATGATTTAATTTAATTCAGACCGTAGTATAGTCTTAATACAATCAAGACTATACTATAGTATAGTCGCTGTTTGTGATTTTTTATTGCTCTCTTTAGTCATGTCTTTTACAGTTTAAATCTTATTTGTGTATTAAATATTGCAGTTTTATTTATATATTTTTGATGAGCTTATTTCTAGAATATTATGACTACAGGGAAGGGAGCTCATGTTATTATCTCCTTCAAAACTTAGTGGAGTGTGTTGCTTGTTGGTTTGATTTAGCAGGAATGGGGCTGCCATGTTGCACAACTCCAGGTAGTATTTGTTCAGCTGTTGGTCTATGTGGATGGCCCCCTGCAGTTGTGCAGTGCACAGATAAGGTGCCATACGCATTGTCCCTGGATAAGATGCAGTGGGATCTACTGTTGAACTGAAAAGCAACTTTACACAGGACTGGTGAGTTGTTTATCTATTGATCCATTTCCCTTTGGTAGACTGGCCTCTCTACTAGGTGATTCTGGTCCTGCCTTATCTTGTATAGCACTTAACACAACATGGCAGAAAGAAGATCCACAGAAGACATTTGTTTGAGAATAGGACAAAGGGGCACAGGCAAGTTGGTTTGACTGCCTTATCTGTACTCTTCCTTTCTTCTGCTCTTAAAAATAAATGGCCTTCTTACACTACAGTGTGAAAGAAATAACACCAAACTCATTTAAGCTAAGGTTGAAAGACAATGAACTTCAGGGATATTACAACTCGTTAGTTCCACACATATTACAGATAAGGCTAGGCAGGCCAGAGATGTTAAATGATTTGCCCAAGGTCACACAGCTTCTGGGCAGTGGTTCTTGCGTGGTTGGCTCACAGGTCTCTGACTCCCCAGTCTGGTGCTTTTCTCATTATACTTTTTAAAAAGAATGCTACGTAATGATTATTTTCTGAGGGAAAGGAAGTCCATATTGAAATTTACAGATTGTTTCCAAATAAAAAGTTTTTAGATTCCTGCAATTAACCTATTGTCTACTTAATTAAGACCCCCCCTAACTCCTACTATCCTCTAACATCTACTGAATTGTTTATCTCTATGTATCTACATATATGTATGTGTGTGTGTGTGTGTGTATATATATATATGTGTGTATATATATATATATATCTTTATATTTCTGATCAAAAGTTACCCTTACACATAATGCTAATTTAGAACATTTGCCTGTATTGTAACAAAAGCAATTCGTTTTATTCACATGATAGCATGTAAATGTACGGTGAGCCACGCTTACCCCGGCTGATGAATATTCAAGCAGTAGTGTGAGAAGGGCGCCCCTGGAATGATGATGAGGTCCCTTTCTGATTTAGCATCTGCACCCAAGAGTCAGGCAGGGGCAGCGCAACCTTCTCTTCCCAGTTCGATAGCCAGGCCCTGTGGCTCCGCCCACCCTGACGCAGAGGCCCGGCTGTCTGATTTGGGGGCTCTGGCAAAAAGCCTGAGCCCATTGATTACAGATCGCTGTTAATAAAGAGCATTTGTAATGCAGCAGCGGTGAGGCCGGCTCCGCAAGCTGGTTCATGATGGCCCTTCAGACTCCACAATTAAGTCGTCCAGCAGGCATGCCCCCTGTTGCAGCTGCTCTGTCAATCTCATTTTGAAGCACAAATGATCTTAGACCCAGTGTTTGACATGGGGTTTTAACACCAAAGAAGGCAATTCTGCAACTTCAAATGAGCCTAATTGGCTGAGCGCTCGGGCGTTCACTCAAGCTGCTTCAGTCCATCAGAGAGAGATTTCCCGCTAATTGAACTGCTCAGAAGGAAAAGGACCACGCGGAATCACAGGTGCCCGGCCATTGGAGAGGGGGGTGTATATATTTTTCATGATAGCAAACTTAAAGATACATTCCTCCTCCTTCATCAGCCACCTGTCAACACAGAAAAGGTAGTTATTGCAGCAGATGCGCACAGAATTATGATCTAAAATTGAGCTGTGGCTGGTAACGGAGTGTAAGGGTACATGTGTTGCTGATAAAAGACATTTCAAAACACTTGGTCTGTACAGCATCTTTTCTGCGTTATTCTAAAGTCTGCCCGAAATAAAACATGAAAATCTAGGCTGCGGAAGTTTACTGAGGAAACTAATTGGAGATGTCGCAATAGGAGGGTGTATGTGTCCGTCTCCTTCCTGTGCCAGGTTCTTCCTCTGTTAAATGGGGATCATATGAGAAAAGATGTGGTATTTATATGTATGACTGTATCCATACCCTTATAGATCTAGCGGATTACTCCATGCCCATTCCACTTTATATCCATAAATGTCTGACATTCTTTATGTGACCCAGAATAAATAATATGCTATGGATAATTATCTAACAATATTTAAAATCATTTCATGGTAAAGTTGATATAGTAATGTACCAGGCAGGATCTTGGAACTAAGGGAATCAATCAGATGTGTTTTTCCAAGCCAAGCAGTGCTTTAAAATTATTGCTTAATAACACTTTTTTTGGTGCAGAATTCTCCACACATATGCATCTAACTTACACAAATATGGCTTTGCATGACATGGTGGTTGAAAAATAATTAGGGGAAAAAACACAGAAGTGAGAAGAAGAGACATGAGGAAATTTAGGACTGGGTCAGTTTTATTTAGATACTAGAGGCCCAGTGTACAAAATTCATGCATGGGGGTGGGGGAGCAGTGTCCTTCAGCCCAGCCTGCTCCCTCTCCAATCTGAGACCCCTCAAGGGATGTCCAACTGCCAGTTAGGATTGGGCCTAAATAGGCAGTCGGACATCCCTCTCACAATCCAGGACTGCTGGCTCCCAACTGCTCACCTGCCTGCCTTCCTGATTGCCCCTAACCACTTCTGTCTGCCAGCCTGATCAACCACTAACCCTTCCCCTGACAGCCTGTTTGATGCCTACCTGTTTCCCTGCCAGCCTGTTTGCCACTAACTGCCCTACCCTGAGGGCCTGGTCACCCCTAACTGCCCTCCCCTGCGGGCTTGATCACCCCCAACTGCTTTCCCTTGCAGGCCTAATCCCTGCCAACTGCCCATCCCATTGGCCATCTTGTGGTGGCCATTTTGTGTCCACATATTGGCAGGATCTTTTGACCCCATGGGGGCAGTCATCTTGTGTGTTGGAGTGATGGTCAATCTACATATTACTCTTTTATTAGATAGGATAGAGGCCTGGTGCATGGGTGGGGCCAGCTGGTTTGCCCTGAAGGGTGTACTGGATCAGGGTGGGTGTTCACTTGGGGCATGGGGTGGCCTGGGGAAGGGGCCTGTGGTGGTTTTGAGGCTGGCCACGCCCGCTGGCAACCCAAGGGGAGGCCCTGGTATCTGGGATTTATTTATCTTCTACAGTTGCAACTTTATAGCCTGGAGCAGAGCCAAGTCTTTTGCTGGCCCAGCCATTGAAACTTGTTGCCTTAAGTGGAGGTTTAAGGTATGCAGAAAGCTTGGCTTCCTCCATTGCCAGGAGCAACCCAAACCGCCCTCCTGCTCTCTCTGTGGCCGGAGCTATCTTGGTTGGGTTAATTTGCATACACACTCTGATTGGCTGGTGGGTGTGGTTTGTGGGTGTAGTGGAGGTACAGTTGATTTGCATATTACTCTTTTATTAGATAGGATTTTATTTTCAATGTGGAGAGGATCTAGAAAATATTCCACTACATATTTTAGGAAGTACACACAGTAAAATAATGCTTGGCATCTGTGACTCTCAGCCTGAGAGCACATGGTGTACATTTTATGGTGGCCAAGCCTTGGGGCTGGGCGAGAGTAGTTTTCTCAGGTAGCAGTATTTTAAGTCTATAGAGATGTTCACCTGAGTCCTGCCTTTTTTATTTTTGTGACCTTGGATATTGCTTAGCTTTCCTGAGTCTCAGTTTTCTCATCTGAAAAGACAGCTGAGCTAAGAATGAGTCACCAGCAACATCATCCTAAGGATGCCCAATGAAAGGGACAAAACCACTTTGTACACCTTTAATTTATTTTTGGTAGTACCTGTGTGATTTTTCATCATGTAACATTTCTATTCAAAATCCCAGAGATCAGGTGCCTCCTCAATGCTCCACTCAAGGCAGATGTAACAAATATTCCTGGTTCAGAGTTGGCTCCCCTGGGATGAGTCAGCCTTGGAGTATGCACCAAGTCACCTGCTTACCAAGAGTCCTGGACCAACGTGGAACAATGATGCTGATGTCCTCCAGGTGAAGGTTCAAGTCAGGGGGACTCTTTATAGGCCGAGCTGGCAGGAAAAATGAACGTGTCTTACAATTAATATTCATTTTTATTAAAGGAAAAGTGCATGTAGCTAAAAGAACAGAAGATAGCACATAAAGCTTGTCTTGCTCTATTTTTTTTAAAGCTTGTATGATTAGTGAAGCTCCTAATACAATCCACCCTCCCCTCATTCCTGCTTTCTAACCACTGCTACTCTTAGAGCCTCTTTGGCATAGTTATCTCCAATTTTTAAGTAATATAATTGGTTCTGTAACATTTCTTGATTTGTCAGTTTTAGGCACAATCTATTAATTTCTTGTTATGGAAGATGAGAAACTCTCATATCTCCCCAAAGTTCCTCATCCCAACTCTCCATCTTACTAGTAGATTGATACTTTTGTTAAAAAAAATAAATGCAAGTTCATCCATATTGTGTGCTACAATTATTTCGCTCTCTTGAACACATTTTGTGTATTTTTTTACCTAGAGTCAAGATTTGTCTTATTTTCTCATTTCTTTACTTAATAGGTTTTGAGATAAAAACACAAAGTTCACGGAGTTAAAATGCACAATCTAATGATTTTTGGTATATTTATAGAGTTTTGTAATTGTCACCCTAATCTAATTTTAGGTCATTTCCATCACCCCAAAAAGAAACATAAACTCATTAATAGTCACTCTCCATTCTCCACTCCCACCTCCTCCAGCTCTAGGCAAACACTAATCTATGTTTTACCCATTGTGGTCATTTCAAGTAAGTGGAATCATATAATACGGGGTATGTGTGATCTGTCGCTTTCACTTAGCAAGATGTTTTCTAGTCCATCACTTTAGCCACTCAGTCATGACTGCAGCATGATGTTTTCCAGGTTCAATCAGGTTGTAGCTTGTATCAGCATTTCATTCCTTGTTTATTGCTGAATAATATTCCATCATGTGGATATACATATATTATTCATTCATCAACTAGATTTGAGTTGTTCCCTCTTTTTTTGCTATTATGAATAGTGCTGCTATGAACATTCTTGTATTATCCATTTATTTTCACTTGTATAGTTTCCTCTTAGTTTATCCTTTTCATTTTTTCTATATGTTCCTTTAGGTGTCATATATAACTATTAGTGGCTTTTTCCCCTCCACAATGTAATTATATCAGATAAAGTTTTTCCTCTTCTCTTCTGGAATCATTTCTTATGAGCTATCTTCTTTGCTCTACTTGGATGATTACCCTCAATGTACTGAATAGCAATCTTATTGGAACACTAGAAGCCTGGCGCATGAAAATTCATGCACTAGAGGGGGACGTCCCTCAGCCAGGCCTGCCCCCTCTCACAGTCTGGGAGCCCTCAGGGGCGGGAGGCAACCCAGTAATAAGGGAAAGGCACTGCCCCCATCACACTTCTGCTGCTAATACTGCCAGCCGTGCAAACCTTGGCCGGCCCTAGTTACCTGAGCCTTGGGTGGCCCTGTGTGGCTGGGCAACCACCATCTGAGGCTTGCCTGTGCCTCAGGCCAGTCCTGGGTGGCTGGGGGGCTGAGGGAACAGGGAGACTCTGGAGGCAGGCATGTGGAGCAGCCGGGCCCACCTGCTTCCCTGGCAGGGCTGAAAGGATTGGGCGCTGCCATGTTTGAGGGTGTGACAGCAATTAGCATATTACCTCTTTATTAGATAGGATTCTTTCAGTGTTTGTACTTCTGTGTCAAAGCCCCTATAACTTGGATCCCATGTCATCTTTCTCAGCTGATCCCCGTATGGCAGAAGCTGTGTGGGATCCAAATGCTCTGTGTATATGTATTTCAATTGCTATCTCTCATCCCACCTCCAATCTCTGAGTGCCTGGGGGTCCCTGGGTGAAGTGGCTCACTTCTCATTGGTACCCCCGCTGTTCTGCTTTTCATCTCTCAAATATGCATTGAAATCCTTTGTATACAGAAGACACTTCTTTAGTTCTCTTTGCCTTTTTAAAATTGGGTTGTTTATCTTTCTTTTAAGTTGTATGAGTTCCCTATAAATTTTGGAGGTTAAACCCTTATCAGTGATGATATTGACAAATATGTTCTCTCATGCACTGAGTCTTCTTGTTGTTTTGTTGATGGTTCTTTTGCTGTGCAGAAGCTTTTTATTTTGATGTAGTCCCATTTGTTTATTTTCTCCTTAGTTTCCATTGCCCTAGGAGCTGTATCAGTAAAGATATTGCTACGACATATGTCTAATATTTTGCTGCCTATGGATTATTCTAAGATTTTGATGAGTTCCCATCTTACGTTAAAGTCTTTTATCCATTTTGGGTTTATTTTTTTGTATGGTGTAAGTTGGTGTTCTGTTTTCATTTTTTGCATGTATCTGACCAATTTTTCCCAATACCAGTTATTGAAGGGACTATCTTGCTTCCTTTGTCAATTTTTAAAAAAATATATTTTATTGATTTTTTTTTACAGAGAGGAAGGGAGAGAGATAGAGAGCTAGAAACATTGATGAGAGAGAAACATCAATCAGTTGCCTTCTGCACACTCCCCATTGGGGATGTGCCCACAACCAAGGTACGTGCCCTCATCTGGAATTGAACCTGGGACTCTTCAGTCCACAGGCTGATGCTCTATTCACTGAGCCAAACCGGTTTCAGCTCCTTTGTCAAATATTAATTGAACATCATGCCTTGTGTCGATTTCTGGGTTCTCTGTTCTGTTCCATTGGTCTATATGTCTGTTCTTGTGCCAGATCAGACAGTTTTGAGAACAGTGGTTATGTAACATAGTTTGATGCCTAATATTTTGATCCCTCCAACTTTGTTCTTCTTTCTCAAGTTTGTTGTGGCTATTCGGGGTCTTTTTTTATTCCATATGAATTTTTGGAGAGTTTATTCTAGGTCTGTGAAATATGCCATTGATATTTTAATGGGGATTGCAATGAATCTATAGATTGCTTTGGGTAGTATAGACGTTTTAATGATGTTGATTCTACCAATTCATGAACACGGTGTATCCTTCCATTTGTTTATGTCTTCCTCTACCTCTTTTTTCAATGTCCTATAGTTTTCTTTTTACCTCCTTAGTTAAGTTTATTCATAGGTATCTTAATTTTTTGTTGCAATGGTAAATGGGATTTTTTTTTAAGTTTCTCTTTCTGTGAGTTCATTATTGGTGTATAAAAAAGCCATTGATTTCTGGGTGTTAATTTGGCAATGTATCCTGCTACATTGCCAAATTCATTTATTAAGTCTAGTAGTTTTTGATGGAGTCTTTAGGGCATCCAAATTTAAAAAGAAGTAAAATTGTCATCTGGGAATAATGACAATTTTACTTCTTCTTTTCAAATTTGGATGCCTTTTATTTCTTCTTCTTCTCTGATTGCTATGGCTAGTACTTCTAGTACTATGTTGAACAAAAGTGGTGAAAGTGGACATCCCTGTCTTTCCTGTTCTTAGGAGAAATGGTTTTAGTTTTGCCCATTGAGTATGATATTGGCTCTAGGTTTGTCAAATAAGGTTTTTATTATATTGATGTATGATCCCTCTATTCCCCCTTTGCTGAGAGTTTTTAACAAGAAATGGTGTTGGATGTTGTCAAATGTGTTTTCTGCATCAAATGATATCATTATGTGTTTTTTGTCTCTCAGTTTGTTCATGTGATGTATAACATTTATTGATTTGTGGAGGATGCTTTATTTTCATTTAAAATAAAATGGCACTTAGGCTGTTTCCAGATATTAGCTATGATAAATTGTGCTGCTATCAGCAGATGAGTGGATTAAAAAACTGTGGTACATCTACACAATGGAATACTATGCTGCAATAAAAAAAAGGTATTCTTATCATTTGTAACAGCATGAACAGAACTAGAGAGAATTATGCTAAATGAAATAAGTCAGGCAGAGAAAGATAAATATCACATGAACTCACTAATTTGTGGAATATAATAAACAATATAAACTGATGAACAAAAACAGATCCAGAGACAGAGAAGCATTGATCAGACTGTCAAACCTCAGAGGGAAGGTAGAGGTGAGTGGGGTAAGAGGGAGGGATCAAGCAAAGGACTTGTATGCATGCATATGAGTCTAATCAAGGGACACAGACACTAGGGGGTGAGGACATGAGTGAGAGGGTGGGGGGCAACTGGGGGATAAGAACACATATATAATACCTTAAACAATAAAGAAAAAAAAGACACCCCCCAAAAAAAAATAAAGCTGTCATTATGAAACACTACATTGATATAAAGCAAGTAGGTGATATATCTGGGGTTATTACTTGCTTACTATAGGATGGTTATGGAAGTATTTTAAATAAACTTTAACTTATAGACATTTTGTCAGTAAACTTTGAGGAAAGACCACTATAAGAATCTGGTTAGTGGATGTGAGAGATGAATTTCAATGAGGCTCTTGGGTGTGGTAAATTACATTGCACTGACTCATACCTGTTTTGCCACATTTATTATGATATTTCCCATCAGCATGAATTGCTATTTAACCATTTGCCTCTGCATGACATTTCATTCTTCCAAGAAAACTCCTGGTTAGAAAAGATATGCTCTAAGATTGTTATCTCTCCCTGCCCTCCTCCTCCTCCTCCTCCTCCTCCTCCTCCTCCTCCTCCTCCTCCTCCTCCTCCTCCTCCTCCTCTTTCTACTTCTTTTTTGTAGCTTGCTTGATTTTTTACAATTCCTTGTAGTTTTATCCCTTTTGTGGTGTATGATTAAGTAAATTATATGATACCAGTTTAGAGATTCATAAAATAAAAACCATGATAGACATCAATTAGCCTTTATTTTATAGATAAGGACTCTGAGGCCCAGGGAGGGAATGTAAATTGCCCCAAGTCCCACAGCTTATTATGGCATGGTGCTCCTAACCACCTATTGCTGTCCTATATTTATATTGGGAGGTGGGGGATTTAGATATTTAATGCAACTACTAATCTAATGTCACCAATAAAACCTAAGCAGTTATATTGCAACTGTGATATTGCTGTTTTATCTTAATTGTCTGCTACTGAGCTATGCTCCATTTGTTCCAAACTATTTTTCTTGCATATCCAGGACATTTAAAATTCTGTCTTTGAGATTCCTTTAGATTATTAATTAAGTGCTCAATTGTATTTTAAAATAAAAACATTTATTTAAAAGTACAGAATTTATTATAAATCTCCAAGTCATTTATTTATTTCCCAAAGCTTTTATTTTGAAAATTTTCAAAATTATAGAAAAGTTGAAAGAATAGTACTCTTTTCCTAGATCAATGAATTATTTTTGCCACTTTTGCTTATCCTATACAATAAAAGAGAAAGATACAAATTGACTGTACCTCTGCTACACCCACCAACCAATCAAAGCAAGTATGCAAATTAACCCAACAAATATGGCAGCAGCCACAGAACTGGAGTGAGCAGGAGGCTTGGGTTGCCCCTGGCGACTGAGGAAGCCAAGCTTCCCACCTGCCCTGGCTGGCCCTGGCCTCCACTCAAGGCTACAAAATTTCAATTATAGAAGATAAAAAAATCCAAATACTTGCTTCTAGCGGGCCCTGGCCTCTGCTCAAAGAGGTGCTGAAAAAAAAAAAAAGAGGAGGGGCTAGGAGCTTGGGTCACGGGGGAGGGGGGTCATGGCCAGCCTGCAAACAGCCCTCAGCCCCTCACCTAGGCTGGCTACGTCTCCTCCCAGTGGGGATCCTCATCCCATGGGGGAGTGGCTGGCCTACAAATCACCAAAGGCCCCTTGTCCAGGCTGCCCCACACCCATCCAGAGACATAGAGCATGAAGCAGACAGACTAATCTCAGAGGGAAGGCAGGAGAGGGTGGATAGTTGGGAAGAGATCAACTAAAGAACTTGTATGCATAATGCATAATTCATGGGCACAGATAATGAGTGGTGAAAGCTTGGGTTGGGGGGCAGGGATAGGCTAGAAGAGGTCAGTGGGGGGGGCAGGGAAAGGAGACATATGTAATACTTTCAACAATAAATATTTTTAAAATTAAATAAATGTATTAAAAGCTTTAGGTAACTTGATTACACAATTGTGTACAGTGTACTTTTACTTAAGGTCTTACAACAAACCCAACTGAAAATAAAAAATAAAAATATTAATTAAAATGGAAATTAAAATAAATTTTTTTTAATTAAAAAGAAAAATAATATAGATTGGTTGCACAGATTCTAATAGTCCATTTATCCTGGGAATAATGATATCATGTTATTGCTAATAATTAAATTGATTATTAGAGTATTCTAGATATTACTGTAGTTTTGATAGAGCTTTTCCATATTACTTCACTTATCTTTACATCAAGCCTATAGTATAGGCAGGATACTGTCCCATTATTACCAAGAAACTGAAATTTACAACTATTTAAGAAATCAAAAATTAGAGGCAAGAGTCAGGACTAGCATATTTTCCTGATTTTCTGTCTTGCTCTTTTTATTATAATACAACAAACAAATAAATGTACACACATACACACACACACACACACACACACACACACACGAGCTTCAACAAAAGTGAGTGAGACTTCAGAATATCAGAATTGTGCTTTTTAAAATTCTGTATTGCATATTAGAAAGCTGATAAGAGAGTAGATCTTAAAAGTTCTCATGTTGAGGAAAAAAATGTAACTTGTAAGGTGATGGTTAACTAGACTAATTGTGGTAATCATTTTGCTCTGTGTATATCAGTCAAATTATTATGTTGTATGCCTTAAACTAATACAATGTTTTATGTCTACCACACCTTAATAAGACTGGTAGGAAAATCTGACAGAAAGAGAAAGATTCTACAAACTTAACCAGAATAAACAATTGCTTTAGGAAGCCTAAATCTTTTTTGCTTAAGAACTAACATTCACAACCTGGTAATTGCTGAGGGAGTGGGTGCGTTGGTCTCTCTCTATTTAGTCCCTTCACCAGCAAGGGCCCTGGGTGGCAGTCCTCTTAAAAGCTCATTTAACTTCATTATATTGAAGTCACACGTGCTTGCATGCTAGGGTGACTGATAGACCCCTGAGGGGTGTTGTCCTTTTTCCTGTTCTGAGAAGACACTGCAGCTGGAGGCAGGCTATGTCTTTACAATGGGTCACATGTAAGATAGTTAAGAGCTTTATTGAGAATAGTCCAAGTTCTGAAACTTTAACCTCTCAGAGGACATTATTAAAATAGAATTAAATGCTCACAAAACTTGTCAGAAAACATAAAGGAATTTTTATAGGAAAATAAAGTTTGGAATTACATGAACCCTCCCAATACCACACTTTTGGAAAGGATGGGAAGAGTTAGTGGTGAATCATTGTTATAAGTGCTAAGTCAGAGATCAGGTGGAACATGTCTATTGTAATGCAGTCTAGGACTATAACATGTCCTTACAGAGTCCTTATTAGTGATCCCCATCTACTCCTCATCTTGCCTTTTTATCCTTCCCTCCCTATTCCGACAGATATGAGGAGCACTTTAACCATGGCCTTTGTTCTGTCTGGTTTTTCTACCTGTTATTGTCTTTCCCAGATAACCAGGAGTCTTTCCCTCAACTTCTGAAACCTTTGCTCAGATATCTCCTCCGTGAACCTACCTGACCACCTATTTAAAATTTTGGCTGCATCTACTAACCCACACCCACCATGTTCTGCATTCTGGATCTCCTTGTCTTGCTCTATGTTTTTATAGCACTTATTTCCTGCTTATGTATTTATAATTCACCTTTTTATTGTATTTTATTTTTGCTTTTGCCTTAGAATGTAAACTCCTTGAGGGCAGGGATTTGTGCCCATTTTGTACCTTGCTGCACTGCAAATGCTTCAGTGTAATGGTTGATTAAACCAATGGCTGTGAGAGTGCACTTTATGCCTGACTAAAGCAGTACCTTAACATTAAAAGCAGTTTGAAATCTTGATTGGCATTTCTTAAAAAAAAAAAAAATATATATATATATAGTTTAAAGTATTACAAATAGTAGTACATATCTCTCCTATTTTTATTTTTTCCCCTAGTGACCTCCTCCCAGCCTTCCCTACCTCCTAGTACATGCCCTCACCTGTCTCCCCCCCTCCCAATGCCCTGCATCCATTGGCTATGCTTATATACATGCATACAAGTCCTTCGATTGATCACTTACAATCCCCCTCCTGACCCAACCTCCCCTGCCTTCCCGCTATAGTATGACAGTCTATTCATTGCTTCTTTGCCTCTGTATCTGTTTTTTCCCCCCTGATTCTTTTCTTTAAAAGATCTTGCCTCTGCAGGCTAGAAATAAACCTATAAGAACAAAAAATGTTTGAGTCCCAATTTCAATGTCAAACAGTTCCTTATGTGTACACGTCAGCAATGGTATCTGGATGGTGGACAAATGGTGGCAATGCAGTTCCAACCCTCTCTGGTTTGGTCCTAGGCAACCTGTAGCGATGCACAGATCTGCTCCAACCATGAAGACAAGAGGAGAAACAGTCCAGAGATGGAAGATGCTGAAGATGCTTTGCCATGATTGGCATTTCTTATTGTGAAAGTAACATATACCTATGGTAGCAAAATCAAGTAAAACAGGAGTGTATAAAATAAGAAGAGAACATCTGCTTATCTCCCTGACTCAAATCCCTGGAGACAATCACTGGAAATAGTTTGATATGCCTGCTTCTCTGCAATTACTTAAATATTTGAAAATACGTGTGTGTACATAAATATTAGTAATAACTATATATAACCTATTAATTATTATATATATCACAATGTAGCTTACACCCTGGTTTTTCTTTGCAATAAATGCATATTTTATTGTATTCTATAGTTTATTGATGAGCATTTATGCTATTTCAATGTTTTTCTTACAAACAATGATGTAATATTTGTTTGTAGGAATGTGGGGCATTCCTGCTTGTATTTTCATAATATATTAGAATTTTTCAAAAATATATACATTTAAAATTTAAATATATTTTCTGAAGAAGTTGTTCCCTTTCCACTGCTTCTAACATTGTCTGAACTTGCCTATTTCTCCATAACTATGTGAGCAATAGATGTTTCACTCTGTCAATTTTATGAGGAAATTGTTTCCTCTTAACAATCCCTGGTTGTTAGTTAAATTGAGTGACTTTGTAATGATTAGTACTTATGTATATATATATTTTCTACAAATTGCTGATTTGAGGCACTTCCCATTTTTTTATGGCTTGTTTTTCTCTAGTCATTACATATTAAATAGTATCTCTTTGCTGGTTACAGGGGATGAAAAAACTTTTCAGTCTATCATTTGTATTTTAACTTGTTTATATACCTTTCAGCATACAGTGGCTTAAAATATTTATATTACTAAATACGTCAATCTTTTCCTTTACAACTTACAGGATTTAGGTCTTTCTTATCCCAAACAGTATAAATAAGTTCTTAAGTTTTATCTTTTAGGACATTCTTAAATATATTTTTGTTTGGCAATTTAACTGGAAATTTGTTTATTTTTTGAGTGGGTATCTAAATTTATCTGTTTATTCTGAGTAAAAAAACCCAAACCCATAATTTTAACCCTCATAATTAAATAAGTCAATATTATTCTCACATTTTAAAATGCCATATTCTCAATGCTGTTCCAATGATATATTTGTCTTTTCTGTGCTAGTATCACACTATTTGAACTACTGTATGTTTATAGTATATTTTGATATCAAGTCCAGAAGAAAAAAAATGAATATTTATATTTCTCTTTCTTTTTGTATTGCCCTTTTCCAACCCAATTGCAGTCTCTCTAGTTGGCTGTGGGCCACTGATCTCTGTTTATCTTGGCTGGTCAGGATTTCATGCTTTACATTCTTATGCACTATAGCCATTTCCCTCCTCCTTTGAGGCTAGACTCCGTTTGGTAAGAGCAGTATTGTTATCAAGATTCAGAAGAATTTAAAGAGCATTTTTACATGCCAAGTGTGGTTAACTTTTATTAATTAATTGACAAAAGACAAAGCTGGGTAATTTGATAATTTCCAATTCATTTGGCTGAAAGGTACAACTCCTAGGATGTCCTCTCATGTCATCCTCCCAAATTATCCATTTCTATTTACCCACAAAATTTTCAGTCTGTGCTGAAAAAGAAGAAAGAAAGAAAAACTATTAACTAAATGACAGCTTCTCCATTCATTTTAACTATTTAAATGAACTGCTTAGGATAGCTATACAACTGTTTGGCCAGGTGAGATTAGTGATACATTAATGGAGAATAAGAATTAAATTTATATTGTAACACTGTTTTCTTAACTAAAAAATCATAATGAAATATTATATTTATAATGCACTTTAAATTTTCTCAACTTCTTTCATATATAATATTATTCTAATTGACCCTTCAAAATAGGATTTATGTGATATTGGGTAGTGTGCATCTGTGAGTATCTTCCCTATATCTTAGGAAAAGTGAATTATAAATGTAATGATGAAACCTTTGAATGAAATAAGTTTTTATTTTATTTCCAAAGTAAAAGTAAAGTTTTGACTTTTGAATTTCACCGAAATAACATGATGGCTTTGGCTATAATTTTTCCTTTTTTTAATAAAATCCCATAGATACAGTGTGGAATGTCTCCTGTCCCGCAATCCTATATTGAGGAGTGATTGTTGACCGCTGGCTCCCTTAACAGTGGGGTTGGATGTGGATTCCAGGCTCCCCTGCTGTTGACCATAACAAACAAGCTGACCATGAGATTCCAGATGTTCCTATTTCTTTTTGTTTAAGACTATTGGACCTCCCAGGAGCAAATGTCCACATGGTTGATAGTAGATCCTGTCCCCCTTATGTTGGGAACAAAATCTTAACCTTATAGCATTGCCAAAAAAATGTAACCTTGGGTCCCTCAGAGCAGATCCAGAGCGTCAACTTGCACTGCCAGCAACACCAGCCAGAAATATAAGGACATTTAGGAAACATATCCTAAGTTGAAAGGCAGCTGTACTGATTTGATGCTGTAAATGGGCCACATGAATTTTTACACTGAGCTTTGACTGCTGAACACACAGGGAATAGTCTGGTTGTGATTTAAAAAATTGATTGGGTAGGAAAGGCGGTTATGGGAGATTGGAGTAGAAAATTGATGGCAGCTAATTGGGTTAAAGAGGACTCATAATAGAGACTCTGCTGGGAGAGAAAAGGGAACGCTGGTGGAGAGAGTCATCAGGTGTTTGGTTTGATGAAACTCATTGTTTCTCTCATTTACTCTGCTAGGCATCCCAAGTGTGCATTTGGAGCTCAGTCAGCAAGAGCTGGTTTAAAATGAGAAAGCCTACTTAAAAACCCATCGACAGAATCAGAACTTCTGAAAAACAGTCCTTTCACGGGCTCATCACATTTTAGTAGTATGTGGGCCTTGAGGTCAATGCCATGGAATAAATTAATCTCCTCAAGTACACACTGGCTTATATCTGAGCTTAATGTGGTTGTTTTAGACTGATGCTTTACAAATCCGTGGCTGTTTTGTAATTTTATTTTTTGGTCTTGAAACAAGCAATCCTTTCTAACAAGCTCTCTAAACCTTTACTTACTATTTCACTAAAACTGTGATATAGCAATTAGTGAGAGAAATTGCCAATTGTCCATGTTTCTCACAGTGGCAGTTTGGCATTTGGGCTTTTGAAGGAAATAGTGCTGCCTGGGTTATTTTTTGGTTGCAACTGGAAAGACATGCAGAATCATGAATGATGCTCATTTTAAAAGATGGTAAGTAAGATGAATTAAACTAAGCAGTAAAATAAAGCCTGAGAGTGCTTCCACAGAGGAACATACAGGAAACAATGGGAAAGGGCAAAAAAAGAAAGAAGCAAACTACTCCTTCATTTCAAGACTTCTTTTTAGGCCAAAGGTGAATTTTCCTAGTGTAAAACTGGTGCTTTTGATTTTCTGGACTGAAAAACTGATATCCTATGCCTCTACCCCTTCCCCCCTAGGTTGCCTGCTCACTATTAGAGTGGAGTTTTCACAGGGCTGAAAACTACTTGTATATTGGCCATTTGACTTGCCAGCATTCTGCTCTCCTGTGGAAAATGTGGATCTTCAGCTACATAATGTCTTTCCATTAGTGATGGCGGCGCTCCAAAGCAGGGCTGTGGTTTAAACACAAATGGACAGTGTGGGCCAAAATGAATGCAATTTTGAATCTACTATCTTTAAAAGGTGGATCTGGAGGCAATTTAGTGAGTGTAAATTACAATTGACTTTGGAAGAAATAACTCATACACTTGAACCTCCTCAGATGTTTAGCCAATAGGGGGTAGCCAGGCTAACATGATATTTTACACATCCATCAGCTAAAGAAGAGATCCAAATGTAAAAATCTAGCTATCGTATGAATTCGTAACACCCCCTGGAGGACTTGTGGCTCACAAATCAATGAATGGTTTATGCTGAGCCAAAAATGTACTTTCACAGTGCTTCTCATTTTCCTTAACGGTTTCAGAACACCACATGTGAGAGACACAGCAGCCTGGGAATTGCTCCTGCCCAAGGCACTCCTCAGCCGTGACAGGGGTACCCCGTCAGGCAGCCAGAGCGTGTCATTGGCCAGCTCTTAGCTCTGACAGTAAGCGGTTTTCATTTACCTTAAAATGTAAGCCAGGGAGACATATTTTCTGCCGTGCAGGTGCTTTAGTCTGTGGTACTCAAGAAGGTATCAGACTTGCCACTGACTACCAACTGATTCTTTTCACTGTTATGTTACTAATCAGTGGTGGATTAAAACAATCTGATTTTGGTTACTGTCTTGTTCTCTTCTGTGCATGGGAAAGACCTGTTCTTCGTCTTTACTTGATGTCAGCAGCCAGAAATACACATTCACAGCGTTTGTTCTCTCTCTGTGTGTTCTCTATTTAAGGTTGCTCAGTACTCATATATATTTAATGTTAGCTCTGCACATGGGTATCCCTGCTTATTCTTTTTAGTTAGACTTTAAAAGCACTAATTACATTACAAAGAGCAAGAACTGTTTATTAACAACTAAGTTAATAAAATGCAGGTCATTTTTTTGGATAATATGGGCTGTCTAAGGTGATATAAGTGATAAATACTTCTGCATTCTTTGAAAGAGAAGTCTGATGTTTATGTTTCTTGAGTAGTGACATTTTTCTGTTTAGCTAACTTGAATGACAATACCTTACTTTGATGCCTGCATTTTAGGTAGTCCATTAAAATGTTCAAAACAAAGGCTTATATGGATTCTATGTAGACTATTCTGAACAAGTAGGTGTGGGAGAAAATATTTTTCATTTATAATAATATGTGACTTGGAATTCTAAGTTTGATCTATATATATATATGATCTTTTTCGTTGTTGTTCGCTAGCATTTTAGCTAGGAATTGTATTCAGGTACTTGTAACAGGGATCTGAACAAAACAGTGACTTTAATGAAAGCAGGACTTTTTCTTTCTTTCTTTTTCTTTTCCGTCATGTGAAAGAATTACCGAGGTTTGAAGTTCAGAGATAGCATGGTGGCTTCACTGTGTCAGCAAAGATGCAGGATCCTTCCAGTTCTCTGCTCTACCACCCTTCCAGGAACGGGTGTAAAGCCTCTTACAGATGTTTAGGATGGCCGCCAGTGCTCCAGTCTCATAGTTTAATCTCAGGCAAGAATAAAGCAGAAGAGAGTTTTTCCAACGGAGTCATTCCTTTAAAGGGCCCTCCCAAAAGCTTCACCTAGGGACTTCCACTTAGATCTCACTGACAAGAACTTTGTCAGGTAACTTGCTGTGACGAAGGCTGGAAAAACAGATTTTTTCACCAAGCACATTGAAGCCCCAAATAATATCAGAGTTTTGTTAGTAAGCACCTCTGAAGAGGCAAGTAGCCACAGCTGTGGATTGCAAAGTATAAATGATAGGTTCAGTGCTAAGCCCACTGGGCATTGTATTATGCAATAGGTGAGGGGGTGTCTTTTAAGGTAATTTAAACTTCTATTCTCATTGGACACACTAAGAAATATAATGACTTCCCAATATACTCCTTCCAACAAACTTTTATCCTTTCTGTTCCCTTTGCCTGGAAAACACCTTCTCTAACGATCTGCAAGGCTTTATGCTTTATTCATGCTTCTGCTTAAATTTTGCCTCATCATTGATATCTTCCCTGATACATGTGAATGGATTAAGGTTTTTGCAGGGTCTGAAGCCTACACAGTTTGAGAGAGGCCCCTTTAAAAACAGAAAGAAAATTATAAATGTCAAATTGAATATTTACATATAAAATGAGTGTTGCATTAAATGAGAAACCAGAAGTTACACAGTTGAGAAGTTTATAACTACTACAAATATCATAAAACCCAGAAGAATAACATAATGACTAGACATACTTCTTTAATCCCTTTTTCCAACTTATTGACTACATATTCTTTGATTCTCCTCTACATGTGACAGCATCCCTGGGCCAGAGCATAGCAGTTCCCTATTCTATTTTTTATATTAAAAAAATAGAAAAATAGCCCAGTCTTTTCTATAGCATCGTTCATAAAAACTTTTTAAAAAACCTTGATATTTTAGAAGAGTTTAGCTTCTAAGCAACTTGTGATTGATAATGTCATGTAAATTATTAGGACTGCTGTCAAATTGGGAAGACATGTATCAATTTTTTTTAAAATATTTCTTGACCTTTAAAATTTTAGGAAATATCAACTTTACTTATGCATTGATTAATCTTCAATAGTCTTTGAGATACTTATTAACTTGTTTGTTGTTGATGTCCTTATTGTAGTAGCATATTATATACAGTTTTTATTATCTTTGTTGATATCAGTTTTTGTGTGTTGAATTATCAAGTAATCAATAATCACAAGATTATTAACATGCCTATGCATTTATTTGCATTTTCACCTTCATGAAACTTAAGGTTTGTGAGGAGACTGAGCAGCAAGCTTCCCTGTCCTTTCATAGGGGGTGTTATTTGGTGCCAATGGACCTAGTAGCATGACTTAAGATGACTTAAAGAAATTTTCCAGACAATTTTGATCTTTCTTCAAAACTTACGATTACAAAAGTTATATATGCTTTTGTAGAGAGTGATCTAATTGTCACAACTCAGATCAGCTCTTAGAATATTCCTTCTGAGCTGTGGATCCTGTTGTTCAGAGCTTTGGGAGGACGGGACTACATATATATCAAGAAACAAGAAAAGAGCTAATGTAAGGAAAGTTGCATTTCCTTAGAAACAGCCTTCAGCCTGTACTTGTGTATGTTTGTGTGTGTGTGTGTGTGTGTATGTGTGTGTGTGTGTGTGTGTGTATGGGGGGTTCATTAATTTTTCTCTTTTTTTAATGCTTGAAGTGTTCAGCATTTAAAAGACTAGATCTAAAACTCTGTTCTAAATAAACATCACCTTTCTCTGATGCTCAAAACAAATGCACTGTCAAACAAGCCAATTATTCATGAGCTTTCTTCACACTTTCTTTCCAGGCCTTTCATATCTTTTTTTCCCCCCATAGAATGGCCTCCACTGCAAAGAAAATAAAATAATTTTGGTAGAATAGACCCAAATTGGGCTGGCTAATCGGCTCGAAGAGATTCTGCATTGAGCTTACCCAGGTCCCAGTCCTTAAAAATTTACTCCTTCTTCCCTCTATTCCAATGTTTTTCTCTGGTATTCTTATTAAAACTCTAATTTGTCATGGGAGGATGTTCAGAATACAAGCCTGGCCAATGTAACACCTTACTTGCCTGCCAACTGGGATTAATTCATTTGCGCCAAAGTTCTTCCCTGAGATTTTTTTAAACCACAGTTGAGGGAAGAAAGCCTTTTTCTCTTTGCCTGTGGATCTTTGAGGATGTAAGCCTGGCAGCTGCCTACCATGTGGAGAAAGTGGCTGTGCAGAAGGAGACTGAAGCTGATGGATGAAGCTAAAGAAGAACTGTGAGGTGGAGATTTTGAGATCAATGTTACAACTTTTTGCTTTTTGCTTGTCAGCTGATTTCTTTTCTTCTCTCTTCCTTTTCTTGCTTTCTCTTTTTCTTCCTTGCCCTCTCCGCCATCTCCCCCGCGCCCCCCACCCCCCCCGTCCTCTTTTAAGCTAGGAATTATGGATTTCCAGCTCTGGCAACCAGAGTCCTAATGAATACAATAAATCATATATTTTCTTCCTACTTGGTAGTCTAAAACTCAACACAGATAGAACAAGATGTTTTTTGTTAACTCTAATATATTTTTTTCTGGACAGCAATTTTGCCACACAGAATTTTTGCTGCTGTTGTATATAAGAACATTTGAAAGAAAAAATACATTACTGTGTTTCCACAATTGGTCAAATTCTTTCTGAGTGGATGGACATTGTCAGGGGTCAAGAGGAGGAAGGCTGGAAATGACCCTTCTCCAACCTGCATGTCATGGTGTCCCCTTGTGTGCATGATGACAGCTTGAACATGATGTCCAGAGTGAACTTACAGGTAAAGGCTGGCTGTGGAGCTGGGCTCCAAAGTGTGGCCCATGAATGGTTTGTTACTCAGAGTAGGGAACTGCTATGCTCTGACCCAGGGATTTGACAACTGGCCTTTCTCAGTGTAAAGAGGCATTTCTCTCCTTTATCCTAGAATGGTGGTTACCCATGTGTTCAGAGACTCCCAGGGTTTTCTGCCTGCTTCTTCTCCAAACTTTCCCTCTCCCAGGCTGCGATCATAGGTGCCATGCTCTCCTTTATCACTCCTGACTTGAGAGAAGAGTTTCACTCCTTTTAAAACTATATGCTCTTTTAGTACCTTAAAAAATAGCTTTCAGGTGGGAATACAAAAAGATGCAGCCACCATGAAAAAATATGGAAAGTCTTCAAAAACTTAAAAACAGGACTACCATATAATCCACCAATCCCTCTTCTAATAGTTATCAAAAAATTTGACAATAAGATCTTTAAGAGACATCACACACTTGTTCACTGAAGTATTATTCAACAGTAGTTAAAAGCTGGAGTCAAGCCCAGTGTGTATAGATGGATGAAGAAGATATAGTACAAAGTACGCAATGAAATATTATTCAGCCTTATAAAAGAGGGAAATCCTTTCATATGCTGCAAGGTGGAACACTGAGAACATTCAAGAAGGAATTTTGAAGACATTATGCTAAGTGAAAAAAGCCAGATACAAAAAGACAAATACTGTATGATTTCATTTATATGAGTTATCTAAAGTAGTCAAATTCATAGAAACAAAAAGTGAAATAATGGTTGCCAGGGCTGTCAGAAGGAGAAAATGGGGAGTTGTTGTTTAATGGGTATAGAGTGTCAGTTCTGTAAAATAAAAATTCTAGAGATTTGTTGCACAACAATGTGTGTATAGTTAACACTACTATATTGTACACTTAAAATGGATAAGGTGGTAACTTTTGTCATGTGTTTTTAATCATAGTTTTAAAAATTAGACTTCAGGAATATAGTTCCATCTTTTAAGTAGGAATCAATGCATAAATTTGAGAGTCCAGGCCTTCCTTTCTTTTGCCCCATGCTTAGTCTCTTCTTATCTTTTACCCTTTACACTGTAGTCAGTCTCTGGATCTCGGGATTTTCTGTGAAGGATCAGAAAGAAGTGGGGAGGTAAGACAGCATTGGGCTTAGGGAATTAAAAATGAAATTGCTTCTCAAGGGTTTCTGAAAAGAGAAGAGAAAAGAGAGAAAAATTGATGTGGGAAGATCAGGTCTACAACTAGCCTATGCGAAACTTTTGTGTGGATTAGAAAAAGAGGCCTCTCTGGATGGATAAAGCCTACCTGCTCAGTAGCTGACATCTTTGAAGATATGGAGTACCTTCCTCCAACAAATAGAGTCCCACTAGAGCCATCTCTTGAGGTAAGAGTGCAGGCTAAATTATGTTCCAGGTCAGAGCATGTGCAGGAGACAGCTGATGGATGTTTCTCTCTTACATCTATGTTTCCCTTCCCTCTCCCTCTCCCTCTCCCACTCTCTCTCCCTCTCCCTCTCTTTCTCCCACTTCTTCTCCCTCTCCTCTCCTTTCTCTCCTCCTCTCCCTCTCCATCTCCCTCTTCTTTCCCTCCCCTTCTCTCTCTCTCTCTCTCTCTCTCTCTCTCTCTCTCTCTCTCTCTCCCCTCCCCCCCCACTCCTTTCCCTCTACCCCTTCCTTCTCCCCTAAAAAATAAAAATGACGTAAGAGTCTCTGGTAAGGGCAGTGTATGGGAGAAAAATGATATTAAAAATGTATAAGTAGAGTCAGAAATTATGTCTCCTTCATAAGTTTAAGTTTTTAAAAAGCATTTAAGATTTCAAATAAATTATGAAATAATGAAAAATATATAAATGTGTAAAAATAATAATATAGCAGACACCCATGCATAGAACCAAGGTTTAACATGGATCAATGTATTGTTGCCACATTTTCTTCAGACACAGCAATTATGGATATGTCCTTATTAATGCTATAGACAGATGAAATTCACTTTGGCCCTGTCTCATTCCTCTTCCTAAGTCTCCAGAAGTGAACCTCATTCTGAAGTTAATATTTATTTTCCTTGAATCTAAATCTTTTCAACATATGTTTGTATACATAAATAATACAGTGGTGCCAAAACCAGTTTGGCTCAGTGGATAGAGCGTCGGCCTGCGTACTGAGGGGTCCCAGGTTCGATTCCGGTCGAGGGCATGTATCCTGGTTGCGGGCACATCCCCAGTGGGGGGTGTGCAGGAGGCGGCTGGTTGATGTCTCTCTCTCATCGATGTTTCTAGCTCTCTGTCCCTCTCCCTTCCTCTCTGTAAAAAGTCAATAAAATATATTAAATAATACATATATAACATTTTAACATATTTGAATGGTTTTATATATATATATTATAATATCCTTTTGAAACATATTTTGTGCATTTAAGATTATTTTTGAGATGTTTTCATTTTATTATATGCAGAATTTTAATTCCTCTGTAGTGTTTCATTGAATGACTACCAAAATTTGCTCATCCATTTCCCTATTGAAGAAGAGTGTGTCCCTATTCTTATGAGCCTACATGATAAGAGCATGCCCACACTGTTACTTCCCTTGTGCAAGCAAAACTATTTATGGATTGCTCTGAAACCCCAACATTCTTGGGGTGAACATTTATATTAGCTCCCTGTAGTCAAAGTTGATGCACTCAGGAAAAAATCACACCCCAGTCTTAGAAGCTTTCTGCCCCGCTTCTGGTCTTACCTTACTGGCCCTCTTCCCCCGAAGCTCTTTCTCCATTATCAGGGTAATAAAAATGCTTTGGTTTTTCCGACCCACAGAAATGTTGTGCAGAGGAATTCATGTTCCTGAGTTTGAGTCTAGGCTGAAATCTAGCCCTAAAATCTTTGAAACTTTGATGACAAGGGTAGAACAAAAATATTATTTAAAAGCTTTGGTTTTCTCTCTTCCTAGAAATGGAATAGAGACTTGAATACAGGTTGGGGTAGACTGTCACTTTGTCTAAAACAAACTTTTGAATGAGATATTTAGTTTTGCAAACTCAAAGTAGTAACTGCAATCAAACAAGATGCTTGAGATCAATGGCTCTAAGCAACTTCTCATAAAAATACACCGTATTGTCTAAGTAGTAAGAACACTCACAACTCTGCAATACTTCTCCTTGGACTGATTTATTTTCTAAGCGGCATTGATACTATTTGAGTCTACATAATGCTGTTATTACTGTGGAAGTAGATGACTTACTTTTGTAAACAGTTATTGTAATTGGAGCTGAGACATGAAAGCTGAAGAAATTGTTTCCATGAAGTACTTTGTGCAACTCCGGTCACAAGCACGGCTACTCTGGGGCATGGTTGCCAAAAAATTATTTGTTGAATAAGTGACAGCAGGCTTGGAGTTGGGGTGCAGGCCATTCTTTCCACCTCCTCATGGACACTGGAGTCCTGTAAAGAGATCCAAGAACCGGAGCTACAGTAAGGAGTCATTGTGGCGTGTGGGCAGGAGAGCAAAGAATAAAAAAGAAAAGAAAAGAAAAGAAAAGAAAAGAAAAGAAAAAAGAAAAGAAAAAAAAAGGGAAGAAAAGGGCAGCAGGTTAGCTCATCTGATCACCTTTTGGGGACTTCCAGAAATAATTAGGAGACATTTTATGGGGGCTCAGAAATCAGTCAGATAATACTTTGGAATATGAACATTGAGCATTAATACAACCTTATTGATATTCACAGAATATTGAAGAACTTGTGCTGATAAAGAATGGAGACTGTATGCTGTTTTGCCTTCTGAGGAGTAGTATTGAAAATAAAGCTGTGTTTCTTCCTGTCGTAATGCACAGAAATCCTTTGGAAAGTGGTGAATTTTTCAGGGAGTGTTTTAGGCTTGAAAAGGAGGCAATTATAGAATAGAAATGGGAAGAGATTTTTAGCTGGCAAGCCCAGAGGGCATGATTTATAAACGTACTTCATATATATTTTGGATTTAATCCCTACTTTTTTGTCTAATCTAAATGTTAAGAGTTAGAAAGGTCAAATTCAAACGCCTTTCCACTATCCAAGATTGAGGTTGCACACTGATTTTTATAACATTGTAATCTAAGTAAGTACTTTAAAAATATCCTTGAGTGATTGTCTCCTTTAATACCAAATTATTAATTAGACCAAGATGACATATTTTACTTTGACTGTATTGGCTGGATTTCCAAATACACTTGGCATACATAGATAATGAATGGCAGTATATCCATCCTTGAGGGCTGGGAGACACCTCATTACTTCTCTGGATCACTGTGGGACTTGAAAGCCCTAATTTTTAAAGGTATTGGTTTACTGTTGCTTTTAATTTCATTTTGTATGATAAAGCTCTCTGAAACCTTGCTGAAGAGGGCTGTATGAATTTATTATATTGTTCTTATTACTGGTCATACATTATCCATGCAGTATTAATGGGAAAACCAGGAGAGATAAGATAAGATTTTAAAGTAAGAGACTCATTTATAAGAAGCGAAAACCTTATAGCCTTTTCCTCTTTCTTACTTTTTTTTTTTCAGGTTTATCATTTTTCTGCCTCTGCCTTGTTCTGTTAGCTTGTTAACAGTATAGTTTCTATAGCAACACCTATTGGTTGTTGTAATAATGAAAGCCACAGCAAGATCTCCTGCAGAGAAATCCTTGATGCTGACAAGATCAACTCATACTGTCTTTGTCTGACGTTTTCTGTTTCTTCTTGGAATAACCTTTTTAGCAGAATATAAAAATCTCTACTAATTACCTGTGAAATAAACAGCTGAAGTCAGGCAGCCTCAACAGCACTTTGGATGTTAGCTTTATTCCAACAATGGTGAGATGTACCAAAAGGAAGCCAATTTCTTTAGCTATAAATTTCACGACCAGTAATGTTAACTTGAGATAAAATGAAGGTCAGTCCATTTCTTCCAATTTGAGTTAAAAGGTTTTATCAGAGAAAATTTCCCAATGTAATCGGGTTTCAGCACTTCATCAAAATAGCAAAAGTAAATGTCTCATTTTAATGTATGATTTAGAATAACAGATCAAAAATAAAAGATTGAATGCTAATTCTGAGAAGATAAGTTTGGATAACCATTTTGACAACCACTTATACTAAATCTTATCTTTTACTTCTATTTTTTTTTTGGAGCTATTGAGGACAATTTTTTCTATCTAATGTTCCTTTCCTAAATTATTCAGATAACTGCATTGCTTATGCATTTTGCTTTATGTGATGCATTCATCCTTATTAAATGGGAGGAATTGATAAGTTATAAGTTTTCTTTGTTGCAAATTTATCCATTGTGCATCATTAACCAAGAATAAAGTATTACTGCTGAAAATATAGCTTAATGTCTATTTTCAGGTCCTTGATGAGTTGATCTCTGGCCTTATTTCCTACCTCTTCTGATTTCTTTTTGAGATCTTCCCAACTCCCTTATAAACTTATCTATTTTTTAAAATATATTTTATTGATTTTTTACAGAGAGGAAGGGAGAGAGATAGAAAGTCAGAAACATCGATGAGAGAGAGACATCGATCAGCCGCCTCCTGCACGCCCCACAGTGGAGATGTGCCCGCAAGCAAGGTATATGCCCCCAACTGGAATCGAACCTGGGACCTTTCAGTCCACAAGCCGACGCTCTATCCACTGAGCCAAACCGGTCTCGGCTAAACTTATCTATTTACTTTTGTTTTAATGATACCCTTCTTATTTTCTCATGAACAACAACAAAAATTTAGTTGGACTCTGAAAATCTACATTAATTCTTCCCAGTCACTAGCTATCTATTTCACAAATTTAAGTAGTTTTCTAAGGGTTTAAAATAGTTTACCCATCTTTAAATAGTTTAAACATTTAATATAATTTAAAGTCTTAATGGCTAGGAATCAAAGCAATGTTAAATGATAAAAAATGTTTCAATTTCAATTATAGACATTGAGTATGCAGACAAAGTATTTAATTAAATTAAAACCCAGAAATTGATAAGGACCAAAATTCTTATTTCCTTTTTCAATGTTTTTAATATCCTTGTATTTACAAAAGGTTAAAACGTCTACCAAGCAAACTGCTACAATTTTCCAAAACCTTCATCTCTTTAAAATACATATATACACACATATATAGAGAGCAGGGTTTCATTCATTTACTAAAGGCCTGAAATTCATGCAGGAGCAAGACTTCCTCCCTTTGGCTGCTGGCATTGGCTTCCTTCTGGTACCTGGGACCCAGGGTTCCCTTGCATTCCTGGCTTCATCTGGAAGGTCATCTTGTCTAATTATCATATTATGCTGATTGAAGAACTTTTAATATTATAGATAACTAGAGGCCTGGTGTATGAAATTCATACACGGTAGTAGGGGGCGGGGGGAGGGTGTCCTTCAGCCTAGCCTGCTCCCTTTCCAATCTGAGATCCCTTGAGGGATGTCTGACTGCCCATTTAGGCCCCTAACTACTTCGGCCTGCCATCCTGATCATCCCCTAATCACTCCCCTGATAGCCTGATTGATGCCTAACTGCTTCCCTGCCAGTCTGTTTGCCCCTAACCGTCCTACTGTGTGGGCCTGGTCACTCTAATTGCCCTTCCCTGCAGGCCCGTTCATCCCCAGCTTCCCTCCTCTGCCAGCCTGGTCACCCATAACTGTCCTCCTCTGTAGGCTTGATCACCCCAACTTTCCTCCCTTACAGGCCTGGTCCCTGCCAACTGCTCTCCCCTGCTGGCCATCTTGTAGTGGCCATCTTGTGTTCACATGGGGACAGGATCTTGTGACCACATGGGGGAAGTCATCTTGTATGTTGGAGTGATGGCCAATCTGCATATTTACTCTTTTATTAGATAGGATAGAGACCTGGTGCACAGGTGGGGGCCAGCTGGTTTGCCCTGAAGAGTGTCTTGAATCAGGGCGGGTGTTCCCTTGGGGCATGGGGTGGCTTGGGCGAGGGGCCTGTGGTGGTTTGCAGGCTGGCCATACCCCCCAGCAACCCAAAGGGAGTCCCTGGTATCTGGGATTTATTTATCTTCTACAATTGAAACTTTGAGGCCTGGAGTGGAGCCAAGCCTTCTGCTCACACAGCCATTGAAACATTGTTGCCTTAATCTCCCCCAGCCAGGCTTTGCAGAAAGCTTGGCTTCCTCCATTGTCAGGAGCAACCCACGCCTCTATCATGCTTTCTCTGTGGCCATAGCCATTTTGGTTGGGTTAATTGGCTGGTAATGTGGCTTGTGAGTGTAGTGGAGGTATGGTCAATTTGCATATTACTCTTTTATTAGATAGGATTAGAAAAAAGTAAGAAAACACTTGGTAATGTTAACTATGGTAAATACCTTCCTACTGGGTTTCATAAATTCTGGTCCTCCTTTGCTGTTATTTCATCCAGAAAATCTGTAAATCTCATCTCCAGCAGAAGTAATAGTGATGCTAGAGATAATAAGGAAAAAGCACCAAGGACTTTGACACCTGAATCTCAGTGACAACTATCTTGAGCCTTATATCGCCTTTATTTAATGTAGGAAGTTCCCAGATTCAGAATCCCTTACATAGTGTATCATGCATCTGAAAAGAACTTCACCACACCCTCTTTAGAAGAATGGTATCAGATGTAGCCTTAGGCTACGCCTGTTATTTTGCTTCATCGGGAAATCTCTAGAGCAATTGTTTCTTCACTTATCTAATCATAATCTTCAAATGCAGATGACACTTAGGCCTTGCAATTACATCTGGCCTGATCATCAGCTAATGTTGGCTCCAACTTCAAAATCTTGAATTTAGTACTTCTGAAACTGCAACCTTCATATTTCCAACTCCCATAGCTATTAAACCTTTCTCCATCTACAGGAAGCCTCCAGTTAGTTGATTCCTCAAACTTTACTCAGTCTGTCACCAGTGTCTGCCTTGGAGCCCACTTTATCTCCACAGTGACTTCAGTGCTTTGCTTCTTCCTCCCTTCACTTGCTCACACTGACCTGTTTGACGTGAATAGTGCTGAGTTATTCCTACTGTGCTTTCTGCATATCTCCTCCCCCTTTTTTCTAGTATGCACATGTCTTCATATATATATATATATATATATATATATATATATATATCCCAACAACAAAAGAACTTTCCTGTGGACTGTCATGCTTAACCACTATCCAATTTATTTATTTCTCTTTTTTGGTGTCAGACTCTCTAAAGAATAATCCATTTGATTCATTCCTTAATTCCATGTAGAAGCAAGTTTCTGCCTCCATTATTCGTTTAAAACTGGGGTCTCAAAACACACCAGCACACTCTTGATAACACCCATGAGCCAAGGACTCCATAACAGATTTCTACCTTAGGGTACTGTCTTTATTTAAGGTCCGTATTTCCTGTTGGATGCTGCAGGCACCTTAAATTCAACATATTTGAAACATAAGATGTACAGTGGTACCTCAAGATACGAGTTTAATTCGTTCCATAACCTTGCTCGTATATCAAGTTGCTCGTATCTCAAAGCAAATTTCCCCATTGAAATCAATTGAAATGCCGTTAATCCATTCCAGCCCCCAAAATGCCACCCCAGTTGTTCTTGTTACATGTTTTTGAATAAGAAAAATGTATTTATAAATGACAAATATTGTATAAAAACATAATAAAAGAGAATGTAAAGGAATAAAATGGTTTTATAAAGTGTATTGACTTACTTGTTACACTCTTAGTGCTACACTTTATCCCTAAACTGAATGTAACTTAACTAATCTTCACTGAACTTAATTGCTACTGGTCTTTGCATTTTTGGCCGATTTAAAAAAAAAAATGTGTCCAACAAGGTTTGCCTCTTCTTCCCATTCAGAATGTTTCTGAAATGGGTGAGGCAAGTTTCATTGAACAGCTCCGATGCACGACCAGTAGCAACTTTTTTGGGGTGTTTCTTTTCCACGAAGTGTGACACCCTCTCCCACATTCCTAAGATCTCCCCTATCTCACTTGTAGAGATCTCCTCCACCTCTGGCTCCTCCTCAAAACCAATTTCTTGGAAGAACCTCCACATGTTGCTGAGACTGCAACTCTTGTAACTCCTCCGTGGTGAGTTCCAGAGAGTGCTCCTCGATGAGTTCATTCATGTCTCTCTCATCCACCTCCAGGCCCATGGATTTTTCCCAGAGACACTATCTCCTCCTCCACTGGCACCTCGGGTTCGAATCCTTCGAAGGTCCTTTCGGCTACGGCCTCAGGCCACAGCTTCTTCCATGCAGAGGTCAAAGTCCTCGTTGTAACACCCAGCCAGGCCTGATCAATAATTCTGAGGCATATCACGATGTTAAAAGTGGTTCCTCCAGAACTCTCCAAGGGTGAGGTTTGTGTTCTCCCTCACCTCAAAGCAGCGCCAGAACAAGTGCTTGAAGCTTTTTAAAATTAGAAATCACCTCCTGATCCATGGGCTGCAGGATAGGAGTGGTGTTGGGAGGTAGGTAGACAACCTTTATAAACTTGAACTCTTGGAGGAGTTCATCTTCGAGGTTCAGTGGGTGAGCAGGAGCATTGTCGAGGACGAGGAGGGCTTGCATGGTTAGGTTGTTTTCCTGTAGATATTTCTTAGCGGAAGGGCTGAAAACCAGGTTTACCCACTCCACAAAGAACTGCCTGGTGACCCATGCCTTCGTGTTTGCCCTCCACATAACTTGCAGTTTATCTTTTAAAATCTTATGTGACTTAAAGACTCTGGGGTTTTCCGAATGGTATACGAGCAGAGGCTTGATCTTGCAGTCTCCACTCGCATTGGCTCACAGTGTGAGAGTTAGCCTATCCTTCATGGGTTTGTGGCCTGGCATTGCCTTCTCCTCTACCGTTATATAAGTCCTATTCGGCATCTTCTTCCAGAAAAGCCCTGTCTCATCACAGTTGAAGACTTGCTGGGGGATATATCCTTTGGCTTCTATCAGTTTGGAAAAAGTTTTGAGGTAATCCTCAGCTGCCTTTACATCCGAACTTGCTGCCTCACCATGCCGGACCTTTTCCTGAAGTTATCAAACCAGCCTCTACTGGCTTTAAATGAGTCTTTCGATGCTTCGTCCGTGGAAGTGCACAGGGTCTGCTCCAGCAAATCACCGTAAATCGCTCGCGCCTTCTGGCATATGATGCCCTGTGTTAATGTATCTCCTTTAAGCTGCTTCTCCGTCACCCACACCAAGAGTAGATTCTCCATCTTTTCATGGAGAGAGCTACGGAGCTTAGAAATTATTGTAACGCCCTTAGCTGGCGTTATACCCTTTATCAACTCCTTCTGTATCAGCACAGTGCATATCGTTGAAGTACTGCGCCCGTACTGCCTCGCCAAGTCAGCCACTCGCACACCTTGCTCATATTTTTCTATGATTTCACACTTTAATTCAATAGACATCATCCTCTTCTGAGCACTGACCTTTCCACTCGCTTTCTTCGGACCCATGGTTATAAAAATAAATGTGATAAAGTATGTAAATACACAAAAGATGCTTCCACAACGAGGTAAACAAGCACACTGACTGAGGCGTGGGAAACTATGAGACGCTCAAGTTGCGGTAAACTGGTGGGTCGTGTGCAGCCGGCCAATCTGCGCGATTACTCCTATCTCAAATGTTGCTCATATTTCAAAGCAAAAATTGCTTGCTCGACGGCTCGTATCTCAAAAATCTCATATGTTAGGACACTTGTATCTCGAGGTACCATTGTACTTCCCTCAAATCTGCTGCTCCTTTTGTGGTCTCACTTTGGTTAAGACACCAGAAATCTTGGAATCATTGAAAGGTTAAACCCAAAAATCTTCCTAGACTTTCCTCATCACCCTCCCACTTTCTACCTCCTAAATACCTCCCTAATCTATTTCCTTATTTTTATACCCATTCCCAGAATTTTAATTTGGGCCTTTCTAAAGAGTTATTAAGTTAAATTCCTAAAATTTGGCTCTTAGAATGTAAAATAGTCTGTCATAGTCTTAACACTTCTTTTCCTTCCCTGAAGTATCTCCAGCATCTCCTCAAATGTACTCTTCTCTTCAGTCCTGCTGGACTAGTTTGGATACCCACACCTACCTGTGCCCTCTCATTTATGCCTCTTCCCTACTCTTCTCTACATTCTCTCTTCCTTGCTAAGCTGTCTGTCTGTTCTCTCTTGGCTCCTTATAGATTTTACTTGGACTTCTTTGGTGACTCTTTCTTAGCCTTCTGTATTCTCTCTTCCTTCTCTAATTAACCCCTAAGTATGGGTGCACTTTAAAATTCAAACCCAGATTCTTCTCTCTTAAAATTCTCTCTTTTGAAGAACTCATCCAGTTCCATGCTGATGACACCTTCATCTGGTCTTCTTTGCAGATTCAACTTGGGTGTCTTAGTCTTCTTAAATTTAACAAGTTCAAAGTGGAATGTCTGAAATTCCTCACTTGTTCTCTCTCCTCCTCCTCCTCCTTTCTTTCCCATTTCAGTAACTGGCACCACTGGTTTTGAGGCAGAAATAAGCCAGGTTTTGAACCATCTTTGTACTTCTAATCCAGTGGTTCTCAACCTGTGGGTCGCGACCCCATTGGGGATCGAATGACCCTTTCACAGGGGTTGCCTAAGACTATTGGAAAACACCTATTTTCCATGGTCTTAGGAACCAACACACCCCTCCCCGGTGTAGCAAAATGTAGCAATATAGTTTACTGTTGTCATAGTAAGACTGTTATCCATGCTACACCACGATTCAAGACAAAATTTAATTTATTTATAATTAGAAATAAATATTTCACAATATATAATTACATATTGTTTTTTGTGATTAATCACTATGCTTTAATTATGTTCAATTTGTAACAATGAAAATACATCCTGCATATCAGATATTTACATTACAGTTCATAACAGTAGCAAAATTACAGTTATGAAGTAGCAACGAAAATAATTTTATAATTATAATTTTATAATTTCACCACCACATGAGGAGCTGTCTTAAAGGGTCGCGGCATTAGGAAGGTTGAGAACCACTATTCTAATCTATCAGTAGGTCCCAGTCCCAGCTATTTTATCTCAAAATATCTCTCAGTTCTCTAGTATCTACAGCTCACTGCTCTCATCGTAGTTTGACCTCATCATTTTTCATATGCTTTTTTGAAATAACCTCCTGTTCTGCTTCCATTTCTGCCTCTTTACAAGTCAGTCTCCAAAAAAAGCAGCCAAAGCAACATTTTAGAAAAGTAAATCGCATCAAATTATTTTCCTGTTTTATAACCCTAATGGCTTTATACTTTTAATAAAGTCTGAAATTCTTGCAATGATCTTCAGTGCCCCAAAGAACATGGCTCCTGCCTCCCTCCTGCAAACTTATCTCACACTCTTTCCTATTGTGCAATACACTTCATTCACATTGCCCTTCTTCCATTTCCTAAAACGGGCCGAGTTGTTTTCAGCTACCACTTCATTTGAATCACACCCTTTCTTATCCTTCATATCATAACTCAAATTTCATATTTTTAGAGAGGACTTTTTTAACCATATTTTTCAAGTAGCTCCACACCTTCCTAATATTATCTACCAGAACAGCTGATTTTCTTCTTGGTATTTATCACACAACCCATGTTTCATTTACTATCTCCCCTCCTAGCATATATCTCCAGGAAGACAGGAACAATGTGTCTTGTTCAGTGTTATGATTGCAGTGTGTACCACAGTGCTTACACTCAATACCTATTTGTGAAGCACATGATGAGCATGCCTTTTAGGTGTTATCTATTCTTGGAAACATTTTCTAGAAACTCCCACCTGATTTAAAGGTTCAGGTGAACCCTTCTGAATTAAGGATTCCTCCTGGAGCTCTTTCCTTTCATTCTCTATCAAAGCAATTATTTTTCTATAGTATGATTGATGGTTTTCATATCATATTTCCCCAGTAAATTGTGAGTCCTTGAGGTAGACTTTTCATCTCTGCATCTCTGATAGTCCCAGCACACTGTCTTGCCCATAGTCAATGCTCAACAGTCATTTATTAATGGATGCAGTAGCAAATCTAAACTCCCCAGGGACTCCACCATGTGTTTCTCAGTTGGGTGGTGGGAGCAGTTGGCATTTTGTATTAAACAGTTATTTGATGGGTAGAACTGTATATCTCTGGGTCCTGGGCTTAAATGCCAATAGCAGTTCCAACACCAGACATTGTGTCAAACAAAATTACTAAAAAAACTCTAAGGAGTTCAATCTTATGCTAGAGGGAATGACTGTGTCTTAAACTTCCCAATTTCCCATTAAACAGCATGTTCTTTTTGCAAAAATGCTTAGAAGTTGATAAACACCTATTGACCTTTAATACATATTGTTGGAATTCTACAAGGTCAAGATGAACCTTTTAGATAAGTTTAGACATATCACTTTTCTATAGTATATTTATTTTTAAATTATACTTTATTATTATTTCCTCAAAAAATGAAACAGTTATAAATGTATACTACAGAAAGCAAAGTATATAAACTTTTAAGAAAAACTAAAAGGAAAAAAAAGGACTTAGCTTGGTATAGTAGTTTCCAACTATAATATGATTATGATCAGTCACTTAAAGATATTGTAGTCCAATACAAACATAACTGGTAAATATTTTCAATGGTCCTTCCTTTTAAAAATAAAGAACATCAGATAAGGCTCAAACATTTAGTCAGTATCATATTGAAACCCCTCAGTGGCATACAATATCAGTACCTCCCTGTTCAGCGTGCACTCTTGTTTTATTCTTTCCTAAAGCACTTTACTATCTGTAATGCCCTTTGGTATTTGCTAGTTAGTTCCTAAGTGAAACCCATTGTTTTCCTTTATTTTTGGGTGGAAACTGTCTGAATTACATTTTAATTTGAAATGACATTATAAAAAATAAAAGCAAAAAGATTAGATTAACATTAGCTGCATTAATAAAAATTGACATTCACATCTAGATGTGGGATGTGTGAAATAATGTATCTTTTCTTTCATGAGTTTTTTTCTAATGACTGGTTTTGAACTGTAAGTTTATTATTTATGAAAATAAAATTGAATTCCTTTGCTGTTACTAGCTCCAAATTGAAACCCATAGCCTCTCTCCTACACACCCTCTCCACCCCCCAAAATATATCTTACATGATGTTTTAAAAATATTTAACAGCTCCTTTAGATCATTCCCACACCATGCTTTTCTAGGGCAGTTGAAGACTCTATAATTATTCAAACATAAACTTTTGATAAGGTTATCAGTACTTCTTTAATACTCATAGGAATTTAGTCAACTTTGCAACTGCTATAGATGAGGACAATTCAAACCTGTTCTCTGGCATCTAGTTCTCTCCCCAAGTGACCCCACTGCCCTCATTCTGTGTGACAAGGTGTGCTCTGCCTGCCCACACCTGCCTTCAGTAAACAGTCACTAGGGAGGACAGAGGAAAAAGCAATTTAAGGCTGAAATGAACTTTTAGATAATTTAAAGATCATGCAGCATTGTCACAAGCAGATGTTTGCAGTTTTAAATAAAACCTTTATAGTTTTTCTAAGAAAAAAAATTATTCTTACTGTTTTCTATTTCTAGGGAAAAAAGCAGTAACATGAAGAGAGTGACAGAATGGAGAATAAAAAGGAAAAAAAGATTTGAAACTTACCTAATTAATGAAATGTTTAATCTCAGTATTGAAATGATCTCATGCTGTGCATCCCACAAAATCCTGACTTGTGTGTTATTTGGGCTCTATTACATATTCAAATTCATTCAGATTTAACTGGGAAATCACTTACTGGTGCATGAAAATATGGACTACGCTTTTAAGATTTTCAAGTGAGGTTGTCAGCTCTGTTTTACCCTATGTGAAATGTATGAGCTCAAATGATTTGGATTGTAAATCATCTATATTCCTGTAATTGATTGGAGCCAAGTAAAATGGGACTGACTGTAAGCAGTCATCTGAGCTCAATAGAATTTGGTGACAGCTTTATGAAATGTTAAGATGGAGCTTTTAGCACAGATGTGAAGAAACAATAAACATAAAACAATAATTTTTCTTTAAAAGAATCAAAATTCATTTGAAGAAAATATTGGAGATATATTGTCACATCAAAACACACACACACACACACACACACACACACACATACACACTATGATGCTTAAGAAAACATTTCAAAAAGGGACCGTATTTGCTTAAAATATTCTTTGTAGTTTTATTTATAAGAATAACAAAATCTGGGACAAGTCTAACTGCCAAGATTGGAGGGGACTTGAGTAGTATATCTTGGTACATAAACTAGCAGAATGCTATTGAGCTGCCCAAACAATAATATTTAATAATTATTTAATATTTGGTCAAATGGGAAAGAACTAAATGCAAATTGAAGCTGTGCTCTGATTTCCATTGTGTTGAGTTATATGTGTTTGTAGTTATGAGTATTAAGATAATGGGAATATGGAATTTCCCACTTTTGTTTCCATTATTGCAGTAAAACATGATTTGAGCATTAAATAAAAATTAGGTGATAAAGATAACAGTGCCATTTCTAATGCAAAAAAAGTATACAACTGTTTTCTGGTTCTGCCTCTGTCGAACTTGATGCTTGTAAGAGACAGTGAGTTTGACTTCAGTGATTTTGCTGTTCACCAGATAGTCCCAGGATAACTGCATTTTACTGCTGAAACACCATCTGGACTTTGTTCAAAATCCTCCTCAGCATGAATTGTGGTTGGCTAATGTCTCTCCCTGTACAAACATCATAAATTATTACTCTCACTTGGGATCTTTATCACTTTATAATTTAGGTTATTTCAACCATTCAGGACACAGCCACAGGAACTTTTCAGTACCTCACACTATTTTCTTGGTGACAATTAGTATATTTTTAAAGATACTTTATACTTTGAGTTTTTGTGTGTGTATGTGTGTATATGTTAACATGCTCAGATTTGGGTATATATCCCAAGTTATCCCAATCATCAAAAGTTGGAAGTTAAAAAAAGGAAACAATCAAACAAAAATAAAATGTCAACAAGCTCTGTCATAGCAAGAGTGGCAAGGAACTATTTCAGCACTTTCTCCTTCTGTAACTGATAGAGCTGTGCAAGTGATTATAATTTTCTCTTCCACCGTGTCACATGCCTTCCCTGTGGTGGTCTTGCACCTTGTTATCCCTAGAGGTCCCTGCTCCTTCAGTAGCAGGCAGCTTTCTAGGTGATAAGAATGTGATAATAATTGCCTCGAGGTGATACTTTGTGTTTACTAAAGGCAAACACTCCAGCCCCAAGAGACGGGCAACGGAGATTGACCTCCTGGTCCCCAATTGGAGAAACTAGAAAGGAAGCTTCTCTTGGAATCTTCAGAAACACAAATGCTACCTCTATTTCTTTGGGACTGATAGGCCAGTCTTTGCCTTTCTCCAGCTATCACATTTTGGTCCCATAAACACAATAAATCATCTCACAGATGCCCAGTAAGTACCTTGTCCACTTAACCTTAGAAGAGCTTCAAACTCATCCCTTCTGCCCTGCTTTCTTTTAGTGCCAATGACCCCATAGCCCATTAGATTTGAGCATTTGCTTCACTTTGGTAGGAAAGCTGAGAGGCCAAAGTAGCAGATATGTTGCAGGCATCCAAACCTGAGCTAAAAATAGAGATGTGATATTTTATGAAGTGACTACTTATTTCTTAAATAATTATCCCAGAGTTAGAGCAAGTAACTGGTCTTTGCAGTTGCATCCCATGAGACCAGTCACTAACCCATGGGGTAACATAGTGGACAGAGAGCAGTGCATTGATGAAAGGGGTACAATGAAGCACTAAGCTGGCCATTGAAGTGACCCACCTAGCTCTGTTTTCTTCCAAATAGAGTGTTCCAGAATGAGTCCTTAAGGAAGGAACCTAATAATCCAATTGTTAAGATCAAGTAAAGGAAAGTGGGAGTAGGGACAAACAAATATTGAATACTTACTGTGTACTATGCACTGGGCTACGTGTTGTACATATGCTAATCCTCAGAGTAACCCTGCGAGTAACATATTATCATTGTTGCTTACTAGATGAGGAAACCACTGCTCATAATAGTAAGTTGTAGAGATAATATTTGAACTCTGTCTGTGTGCAAGGGTATCTTTCCACCACATGCTGTCACTCATAAACTGTCCAAGCATAAAATAAACTTTTTGAGCTTTGAGGGGTCCTCTATGGAGACTTTATTGTAAAGAGGCAGAATGGGAGGAGATCAGATGGCGTGGCAGTCAGAAGATTTCAGGTTGGCAATGGGAAGGAGTGAGGATTGTGCTGTTTTTAGGTACTGGATTTTTACTAAAGAAATGGTGATTGCTAACAGTGTGCCTTTATGTTTAAAACCTTTCAAAGAACTTTCCCCTCCATTTTATTTGCCAAACTTTACCATTTATAGTGAGGTCAGGATTGACCAGACTAGACATTTATTGAACTGTGAGGAATACTTGCATTTAGTAGGGATGAACTTGGAGTAGGGGATTTTACACCCAGGGTAGAATAAGACCCTGAGAGTAGGGAATACAAGTAAAATCAAACTCCATCAAAAGACAACAAAGATCACTATGTATGAACATCAAGTCCACAGTGCCAAAGATAAGGTTGAGGGCATGGTCAGAAGTCAAGAATTTGAGACCAGATGAGGATGAGTTTGCAGCAAAGGCAAGCCAGGTGCAAGAGGGTTAAAACAGAGAGCTGGAGGTCAGGCTTAGGACAGATTTTTAGAATTATAAGGGAAGTCTATACTTATCTTTCTGGATGTGGGTTTACAGTGAGTGGATAGGTAAGCCTGGCTTAAAGCTGAAAACAGTGTCAGCGTTGGCATTTGATTCTTAGGATGTTGTGGATATAATACTATTTACATTTTTCAATTAAGAAAAGTGAGACCAAGAGAGATTGACTCTAGATGTCAGTCACACCGCATGTCAGCGACAGCGATGGGTTGAATTTACAAGAAGGACCAAGAAAGAGATGAACACATCAGCATTATTCATGAGAATGAGATAGAAGTACATAGAACATCAACCCCAGGAACATCAACTCCAGTTATCCTGTTGACAAGTTATCAGGTTAACACAGATGTATAAAGAAAAATCTCATTTCATAATCTCAAATGTATGTGAAAGGTAACTTTATTATTTTTTTATAAATATTAGTTTTAAAATATTTATGATAATCCCTTGCCCCATGACAAAACATCTCAGTCAATTGGGGTAAATATCCCTTTCTCCTAAGTTGTTTTAAGTTCCAAGTAGTGTGATAGTACCTGGGTCAGGTTAAGGAGAAGGGTGGAAGTAGGAATCTGATGTAGCCAATTTTTTCACAATGTTATCTGCTGAGTTATCCTCGGCTCAGTCTTTCTTCAGAGTAGGTTCCTTGGTTTCTGCTGAACTGTCTTTTGTTCACAAGCACAAGTTTCCTACAGCTCCCACCAACACCCTCGGGGGACATGAGCTCATTTGCTGCCATTCTGGAGTAAGTTACAACCTGGCATTGGTGGGGATCTCTGTTTCAGTTGCAAAACAATTATTCTCTTGTTGGAAAACTCATCCCTCTTCCTTTCATTATTTCCATAGTCTTGGTCCCCACCTACCTCTCCTCTAATTGGATAATTGATACTTCCTCAATCTATTGTGTAATGTTGGCAAATGATAATGCAGTAGGTCAAGATCTCTCTTTCTCCTAATCTTCTCAACCCTCCATGGATATTCTGAAGCTTCTCTAGTTGGTTTCCTTGATAAGTCCAAAAAGACTCCATAGGCAAGATGCAGAATGTAGTGAATTTCTCTGAAGTATCCTGCCCAGTGTTCATCTAGCTGCTTTGATTTTCCTTATTGACTAACCAGGATCGCCAAGTATCTAAATGACTGGGTATGATTCTGGCTCCTTCATAAGAAATTACAGCTATGGCCAGGTCAGCTTGATATGAAGAGAAGTCAATTGCTGAAGGCTGACCTCATCTCTGGCTGATATTCTTTTGTATAATATGTATAAATTTACATGTTTTAGAAACATTTGATGAATGCTAATAGAACAGTCATCTATTAAAGATAGTTTTCTTTTTATTATAATACTTATGTGAATATTTTTACAAATGAATGATTAAGAATAATTTTTCTCTAATTTGCATTGCCTTTTGTTTATATCTTTATGTTGTATTACAATGTAGTGATGTGAGGGATGAATGTTATAAAATTTCTTATATAAGACTGTGAGTCATTTTAGCTAATTGTGTTGCTATAAAATTTAACTTATTCCAGACATAATTCTATCAAATAATAAGTGGAGCTTATATATCTTTTTCTTCATCCACAAATAGAGAGGCTCCAGGTACCATGAGATGGAATTGGATTAGACAGATTGTGTTCAAATCTGGCTCACTAGTAAGTGTCACCTAAAATAGTCAGTTCAATTCTCTGAGTTTTCACTTCTTCCTCTGTAAAATGAGTCAAAATGCTTTGTGAGGAATGTACCTTCCATGAACATCTGTTGCAGTGTACCCTATCACACACGCTACTGCTACTTAGCAGTGATTTTCAGATATGCTACGTTTACTAAAAACAGAGAAAACACTAATAAGGTCAAAGATTATTAAAGCAGAGGTACTCAAAGAGGTTATTTTTATTTCTTTAGCTGAGGCTAAGGTTGTCACAGGAAGATTGAAGGTGTGAAAAGATCTGGTCTCAAATCTTGTCTTTATTATGGATATTAGCTACTGGCAAATAATTTCTCTGAGCCTCAGTTATATAAAAAGGAGAAGAGTGGATTGTGCTAAGTGAGGGAAATTTTGAGACAGTTTGTTTTCGGTGCTATTCTACCCCTTTCTCTTTCAATCCCGTGTGTAGTTCTCTTTTTTTTAACCTCAGGTTTTAGGTTTCTTTTACCCTTTATCCAGATTTTAAACTATGCAGTGTTCACCAAACATTCCATTTTCTCCCTGAAGTTTCCCAGCCTTCCTCAGCATTCAGGGCCAGATAATTTGATTAGGACTGTCCAATGGGATATGAATGGAAGTGACACACATGACTCCCGGGCCAAGGCAGCTAAGAGCCAGTGTGCTTCCCTTAGGGCTTTCTTCCCTTGCTCCAGAGATTTGTGAAACCATGTGTTAAGATGGTAGCATCCAAAATGGAGAGAACCGGAATCTCTGAGTGGCAGGGTCAGTGAGAGCCCTTACCCCTGCATTAGACTTTGTGTGATGGAGAAATAAACTTATGCTAGTGCACTAAAATTTCAGGGATTATCATTTACGGCACCTATATTAATAACTCTAGCAGAGAACAAGACATCCACTTGCACTTTTATAATTATGTATTTTCCTTCTTTTTGCAATGTGTACCATAGTTTAGTTTTGTCTTTTCTAGAATTCATTATATATGGAACCATAGAGTACAAATCTCTTGTGTCTGGTTCCTTTGCTCAGTACAATGTTAATGAGATTCATTCAGGTTTTTGCATGTTTTTTTTTATTGCTATGTATTATCCCATTGTGTGGATATATCACAATTTATTTATCCCGTTTACCAATTATTGTACATTTGGGTTGTTTCAAGTTTGTTTGAAAAATTTATCCTGTGTATATAAAGATATTTTTGTATTTCTCTTGAGTAAATACCTAGAAGTGACATAGCTGGCTAGCAAGGTAAGTGTATGTTTTAGTTTATAAAAAAATACCAAATTATTTCCCAGAGTAACCATATTATTTACTATTCTCACCAGAATTGAGTTCCAATTGCTGTGTATCCTCATTAGACCTTGTGGTGTGTGTGTATATATATATATGTGTTTCAAGTTTTCTACTTATTTTTTAAATTTAGTTATTCTAATAGGTATTTAGTAATATCTTATTCTGGTTTAATTTGCATTTACCTGATGACTAATGATGTTGGGCATCTTTTTCCATGTGTATTTGCCATCTATATATCTTCTTTGGTGAAGTGTTTGTTCAAATAGTTAGCCCACTTAAAAAATATCACATTGTTTGCTTTTTTGTTGAGTTGAAAAATGTTTCTATATAATCTGAGTAGAAATTCTTTATGAAACATATGACTTGCAAATATTTTCTCCTGGTCTATGGCTTGTCTTTTTATTTTCTTAACAGTGCCTTTTTGAAGAGCAGAACCATTTAGTATTAATAACATTCAATTTATTACTTACTTTTTTTCTTGTTTTGATTCATATTTTTTTTTGTCCTAAGAACCATTTGCCTAATCCAAAGTCACAAAGATTTCATTTTGTATTTTCTTCTACAACTCTTATAGTTTTGCTGACATTTTTAAAGTAATTTTTATTTATGGTGTGAGGTATATTTATTTTTGCATGTAGATAGCCAATTGTTCCAGCACCAAGTTTTGAAAATTTAAACCCACTTATTGGTATGGATTTATTTTTGAATTTTCTAGCCCATTGATCTATATGTTTATATTTATGCTGGTGTCACATTAACTTGCTTACTGAAGTATTTCTTAAAATCAGATGATGGAAATTCTTCAACTTTGTCTTCCCACCCCATCCCAAAGTTACTTAAGTTAGTCTATGTCTTTTGGATTTCCACATAATTCATAGAATTAGATTGTCACTTTTTGCCGAAAAACCAATACGGATTTTGATTGGAAAGGCATTAAATGTGTACACCAATATGGAAAGAAATGACATCTTAACAATATTGAGCTTCCAACATATGAACACAGTATGCCTCCCAATTTATTTTGTTGTTATCTAAGGTCTTATAACAATATTTATAATTTTTCTGTATATAGGTCTTATATATATTTAAAAAATATTTCCTAAGCGATTCATGTTTTCTAACGTTATCATTAACAGTATGGTTACTTTGTTCCAATTTTTCTTTTATAATATTTAGAAATACAATTGATTTTTATATTAGCCCTTCATTATATGAACTTGCTAAATTTCCTTATTAGTTTTAGTAGATTTTTGGTAGATTTTTAAAGAATTTTTTACATAGTCAACCAAGTCATCTGCAAATACAGAAAAAAACAAGTTTAATGATGGAATTTCAGACACAAAAGGAGTCCCAGGAGAGACCTCGGGAAAGTGCCCTGTAGCCATGATTTGTGAAAGTAGATAATACATTATTCTGTGCATGAAGTTGACTTTGGACCTTGTGGGGAAAAAACCTCAAATACTCAAGTCATTTCCTTCCACAGATCTGTGTCCTAAAAATTAATTGTAGTGCTTCTCTGGACTTATGCTTAAGGCTAATTAGCATAATTGTGCTAAAGGTTAAATTAAATACAGCTGTTTAATGACTTCTCAAGGAGAATGAAAGAATTAGGATTTGAATTAAACTTTTAAGCAAAGTGGCTACAGTCATTTTTTGAAGAAATGTAAGAAACTCAGTGTTACATTCATTCTTCTAAGTCAATCAGAATAAGCCTAAATAATTCTGATTAACAAGGAGCAGATATACAAATATTTTTTATTAATCATATTTGCCTCTTTCAAGATTACAATAAAAATAAATTTATGGTTAAATATTTGTTGATAAAGGGTCACCATATTTTATTCATTTAATTTCTAATATCATCCAGCTCTCTCCCATTCTTGCCAACTCTGGCCATTTCATTGTGTCTGTGGTTAATTTATTTCTACTGAAGGAATATCTTCCAGAAGAATATGCTTGTCTGGTTAAGAGCTATAGCATATGAAAGGCCATAAGTCTTTCAAAATTTCAGAAGGCTTAGAACCAAGTTTTTAATCAAAGAATATACTCATAATGTTTTTATGAATAGTTCATTTTAAAATAATGCTCATCTTATATTGATGCTGGCTTCTCTGAAATGCATATAGAGCTTTAAAATGTGCATTACTTTTGAAAATGGTCAGTTTTATTCCCCCCAAATGTTGATTTACTCAAAATAGATTTTTTTCTCCCTCTGAGACTGCATTCCAGTCTATATGTAAATTGCAACACACTCAGATTAAATTAAAATAACCATGAATTATGGGGCAGTTCCCTCACATGAAGTCTTTTCTTAGTTAACCTTTCCACATGAAAGAGAGAATCTGTATTTGGTGTCTACTGAACCTGTTTGACATTCCAGAGATGTCAGAATTCTGAAGCATACATCTTAGCTGCTCTGGGTAATGCTTTTGTTGCATAAAAGAACTAAGCTGGAGAGGGATTTGTGATATTTCAATTCTAGAAATACTATGATGAAAAAAACTAATGATCCCACACAGACCAGTGTTTGTACAATGTTTATTCAGCCAAACAGAGAGCCGTTTCTCTCGGCTATTAATCCTCAGCTTTTCTTAGACTTTGGCATAAAGTATTGGTGGAAAGTAACGTTTAAAGTAGCATGTAACATTTCATGAAACAAATGTGGGCATATGAATGACTCACACAATGTATTTTGAAGTCAAGTACATTTCCTAAACTAAAGATTTCTGCTCTTTAATTCGTATTCATTTTCACATGATAGAAAATGATATTTTTCTCTCCTCTCCCTTTTATCTTGCAAAACAATCCTATATAATAAAGAGCTAATATGCTAAATAGACTGAACAGCAGAACAACTGTCCAGATGACCTTCCAGACGAAGCCAGGGCTGTGAGGGCCGACCGAGGCAGGCAGAGCTTCGGGCCTCTAGTAAGCAGTAACTTAATATAAAATCCCAAAATCGTTTCATAGGATTATTTTAATTATCTTAAAACAAAAAGTTTTGTGTTATTTTGTTTTGTTTTTGCAAATGGCACAGCACATATTAAGCATTACCTTAACTTGCTTAAATTTGTCTTAATGACTTTTTCCAAGTCATTAAGAACATATCTTATGAAAACATTTGGAAAGGCTTGATCCACTAAGAATTCAAATTCCATTGCATGCTTTCCTCAAATCTCTTCTCTATTAGTCTGTATTTTCCTGGAGAATAGGCCAGTTCTGATGGGATTGCCATTTTAGCTTCCAAGAACCACTTATGCAAACTTTTTTTAAGAATTTTGGAATCAGTGTTGTTAAATCCTAAACATGGTGGCACAGAGCTAGAATAGGTAAGAGAGAGAGGAAAGAGAGATGATGGGAGAGAGAGGAATTTTGGGGATATTAGAGTGGAGTTCTATCAAATTGCAAATAGTTTTTGTTTGTTGTTCTTTTTTTATCTTCACCCAAGGATATATTTTTTATTGATTTTTTTAGAGGGAGGGAAGGAGAGAGAGACATCTCAAAACCTGGGTATGTGCCCCAACCAGGAATCAGATCACCTTCTGGTGTACAGGACAATGCTCCAACCGACTGAGCCACCTGACTAGGGCCCAAACTGCAAATCTTATAAAAAACTGCAGCACAATATTTGGCATTTATTGAACACTTACTGCAGAAAGTGCCTTCCTTAATTTGTCTCACTTCGTTATTCCTTTTCTATGAGGTAAGCAGTCTCATTATGTCCCTTGTAAAGTGGGGAAATGAAGCAATACAGAAATTAAGTGGCTTCTCCAGATTATACAACTAAGAAATAGCAGAAATATGTCATGAACTCAGATTTGTCTGGCTCCACTGCATGCTGCAAATCCATCTTGCCAGTACTGCAACCAGCGCCATTAAAAGCATACATTTCTGAAATTACACTGAATAAGGCCAAATCTTATGTTTTTTGGTTTTATATTCCTCTGGCAACTTGTTGCCAAACCCTCATCCCCCCCCTAAAAGAAACTTTGAAATCTTATTCTGGGTCTTTTGTACAAGTCTTTTTGTAAATAAAAAATGCAATAGAAACAGAGAGGTATTAGCTTCAAGCCAGCATGAAATCTGCCCTATGTTAGTCAGCCAAACCATGCTGACAGCCCCAGAGGGGCTTGCTCGACCAGGGTAGCAGAGTGAGAAGGATTTCAGAACTGCACGGGGCTCTCCTGGCCAAACCCCACCTCATGCCTGCAAACACTCTGCTTTGACTGGCTGCATTTCATTAGTGAACAAGGATTAACTTTCCAACACTTTTTGTCTTTTACAGACTGGAATAGCTGTGGTTAAAGATGTAGAAATTTTATTTAAAATAATGAAAACCTATACTACTATGGTCTTATTCTTGTTTTCTCATTTCCCCCCTCTTATTCCCATCCTTTGATTTATAACCATCCTTGTTCTTTTGTCTCAGAAAGGACAAACTGTTTTGTGCCCTGATTTTAATGAACTGCATCTGATTTCATAAATAATGACTTCTATGGAACAGAAGATATGATAAGGTGCTGTCCCCGTGGTCCCCTTTTTCTGGAAGCTGATGTAGAACCAATGGCTCAATACAGTGCTGAAAGATGCCAGCAGTATTTTCTTCCACCTGTAGTCATCAGCACTTGTATTTACAAAGCATTCTGTCCCCTTTTATGCTGGGGAATGCTATGTGGTAGTTAAATTTTAGCTAAGGTAATTATACTTCATCTGTTGAAAATTTTCACTTACCACTTTTAACATATTCCTTCTCCCCTATTGTTCTATTGATGTCCTAAAAAACAAAATGTTTGAGGAAAGATTGAGGGAAAAGGACATGAGTAAACCAATATTCTGTTTAGAGTTAATGTGAAAGTCTTTTTGGTTAAGTCTTCGGACAGTCTTTTAAATAATGATTTGTAAACATAGCATATGGAATGTAACACAATTGTGAATGGTTAAGGTGCACTCAAGAGTCTGAATTCATTTTCTGAATACACTTCCTGGAGAGAACAGTGCAAATTGGCAGCCGGGGGACCTCCACTCATCCTCTCTAATTCCTTTATTACTTGGATTCAAATTCCAGCTTCTTTACGTACTCTTTCATCTTGGGAAAGTTCTTTCTTTTCTCTGAGCCTCAGTTTTATTATCTGTAAAAATAATAATAACTACCCCAAAGCAATGTTGTGAAGATGAAATAACTCATTCACTTTAATATCTAGCATAATGTCTGGCGGAGGACGAGTGCTGAGTAAGTCTGGGCTATCATTAATATGCCTTCTCTAACTTTCAGTGTTTGCTGACCTCAACACATACTTTGAAAATTGCTTTCTTTGGGGTAAATACCACATAAATCAAATTGTTTTCTTGCCATTTGCCTTCTACTTTGGAAAACAGAGTTTGGTTGTAGTGCAGGAAAAATGACTGTAGCCAGCTGGCTCTGGATTTGGGAGTACATAAAATGTTTTGTGTAATTTAACGGATGTAATGGTTATGGAAAGTAAAAATAACTTGGTTAGGTTTGATGAATACATGTATAAACACAAGAGAGACTCGGCTGACTCAAGAATGTGAATTTCAAATTTCTATTTTGGATTCACAAATATCCTTAATCTGCATTGTTACTTTAACAATGTTTCTACAGTGAAGTGGCTCACAACTGAAGTTTGGACCTAAGTCAACAATCTGCCAGTTTCTCCCTCTGTTCCTTCTTTCCTTTCTTTGCCGCCCTAGATGGGCATGACAAAGGGCAGTCGGAAAAGGCTTATTTGTTCACTCTCTGGTCCCTTTCTTTAGCCATCCTCTCCATGGTGGAAGGTCGATGTGCAAAGGTCACCTTCCAGGGCCCCCACCATAAACACTCTGACCTCACTGCCAAATCACTTTTCCAGAGAGGGCCACCAGATCATGTGTCACTTTTATGAACTTTTGTTCAGGCAAACCTGATGTTGTGTGTCACCTCCTTCTTCCTTAAAATGTGTGCTCTTTAAAAGCGTACACTGTAAATGGACAGAAAGTGTGTTTCCAGCCTGATTTCAAAAATCTTCCTTAAAAATTGAGTAGATATTTAAAGTACCACACCACAGCAGGATCCTGGAATGTACTGGTTAACTCCTTGTTAGCGCACTGTAGCATATGTTAGCTATTTTAAATAATGCACTAAAACAGGTTACAATTCATGAACCATTCACTGAATGAACTCATTTAGGAAGTCTATTTGAATTTCATTGAGTGGAATAAGTCTGCAATTTGATCAAGGAGTTGACTCCTTAAGTTTATGGTTTTGCTCACTTAAAAGCCAGTTTTTATTGCTTTAAATGTATTTGCTTTAATCTTATTAAATACAAAATGGTATGTTGCTTACAACTTTGGCTTTACTAAAATGAATAAATATGCTTTATATTTAACTTTTGAAGTATTTTAATGTTTATTCTTCACATTTTAATTAGTGATTTAAAATACTTTTATCCTTTAACCTCCAAAGCAATTTCAAAAATAAACCTTCTTCCCAAAATCAAACTAGATATTAAAGCATTTTTTAGTTTTTAACATATATGTAGATCACATCATTTACTTTTCATATACATTTATGAAGAAAGACATTCACACTCTTAATTTTTTTATGATTAAAGTTATTTGATAACTGGTGTTTATGTGCATTGTATACACTTTTCTAATCATGAGTTTGTTCAAAGCCATGATTATCCTTAAGTAAGCTAAATATACATGATTCACATCTGCAAATTATGTTATTATAAGAGAATACATGAAGTATGATAATTTTTGGCTTTGGGGTTACAAATACTTATCCATATTTTAAAAATGTATACTCTTCTCAAGTCTACTGATTTCTCAGTATATTTAAGTGACTGCTTGAATTTGTACCTAACAAAATTAATTCAAATTCTTTAGTAGTAAAATTCCCTCCAAAATTCTCGCTCTGATTTGGAAATGACAACTAAAACACTGTATATGTATTTTAAGTTCAATAAAAGAGTTGAAAATCCACAATATATTTATTTGACTTTACAAATCCGAGAAATAGATTTTCACATGCTACTAGCTCTGATAGATTCAGTAAATTTTACTGACATTTTATACATAACTGGCAGTTCTGATATTCTTGGAGCCTGTGGCCTATGGGAATATTGTGTACATGTGAAGGAAATAATATGTAATTTACCAAATATGTAATTTTAAGTGGTAAGCAGATAAACTTTTAAATAATCATTTTTAATTCGTTAAGATCTTATCTTCAAGGTGGAAAGTTGGTGAGATTGTCTAGATAATTCTTAAGGAAAGATTGACTATTTGTGTCCATATGCCCTGATAAATAAGAACAAGAATGCTTAGTCTGCCCTGCCATAGTGTGGGTTTCTTTGATTCATTGACTGATTGGTTGACTGCTTTTTGGCATTAAATCTATTTTTCTCCTAAATCCTCAGGAAAATTTGCTATGAGCATATAAGCCAACTGTGGTTTCTAAAAATTTGCTTTTCTTTTTAAATTGAAAGACATTTGGTGAGTTCTCTGTTCTAAAAATGGCAATTTAGGAAGGAACATTCTGGGATTGATTTTAGGAGCATGCTCCAGTTCTGAATTTCACTTTGCCAAGAGATATTGGTCACATTCCATCAGCTTGCGCTGTGCTTCGGAACTTGGAACTTCCCATCATTGAAAGTCATTACCATATATTGCTCTGGGAAATAACTGTGTAGCTGTCAGTAGTTTCCAGGAAAACCATTCCACTCACTTTCCTGTTCTGAATCAACAAACAGGACTGTTATTATTCAGGCCCCCGGATAAATGTCTCTATGATGAGGTACAGCCTGGGGAGTAGGAAGAGTGGGAATAAGATTGGATTCATGAGAGTGGATACTTCTTTAAAGTCATGTGACAAGCCTCAGCCAAATCATCCCAAATATTACTTTCAGAAGGGTCAGACTTTAAAGTTCAAGGTAGCATAAATTGTTTCAGAAAGGTCAGACTTTTTGATGCAAATGGAAAGTTGCTTTTTAGCCTAATATCCATTGGAGGGACTGGTCTTCTGGATGATGGCACATAGGCACATGACCAAATTAATAGTAGTAGGTGGATAACAGAAAGCCACAGTCAGTCCATTCAGATGAGTCAAGACCTAATCAAGTGCCATACCAGCAAGGTAAAGTTAAAGAGCATTTGGAAAGAACCACCAATGCCAAGGTTTCTTTGCATGAAATACAGCACAAGTTCAGGCTTCTAAACTCTATATACCCCTGACCTTTGGCTCTTTTATGTCTCTATTTTTCTAGACTGACAGACCACATGCCAATGTGCAACCCAGAATCCCTCACCCTTGTGATTTATGGCTTACAGCTGCTTCGGGGTCTCAGACATGGCAGCTGCTTTTCAGATGTCTTCAAACCGGAGGGAGAGTGTTAATGTGAACTTGAGTGGCTGCAGAAGAGAGAAAGAAAAGTTGATGAAAAAAATCATCTGAATGCAGCACCAAAGCTTTCCATTGATCTTTGCCTTCAGGGCCAAGCAAAATGTTTGGTTTATTTCCTAAGCTAATTAGGTGTGTGAAAGGCTACTTGGCATCTGCCATTGACTGAACCCAACAAAAGTGATCACCAGATTGGTTAATCTATAAGAGATCAATAGCAAGCATGTGATTGGATTAGCCATTTGATCAATGCTGTGTGCTAATATATTAACAAGCAAATTACTGAGTAGCCCTTAAGAGCAGAATGCTGACTCTGATTGCATTACAAACTCGTGCAATCTAATGACCCACCAAGAGCAAGGGGTTACTTATACAAATCAAGACCTGACAGTATTTTTTTCTTGAAGATTTCCTCTCTCCTAAAGAAAATGCTTTCTTAAGGGAGATTCAAATTAAATTACAATTAGCAAACAGATGCACTGGGACAGCTAATTTTCAAGCAGATATTATTCATAAGGAGGAGGAGGGCTTGGGAAGTCCAGATAAAATAACCTGAAGAACTTTTAATAAAACCCAGGTAAATATCAAAAAGGGCAAACACAAAGAATGCCAAAATAGTCATTAATATTTTTGCAATGTTTTGGTAAATGAAGTCCCAGTTTGGTTATACAGAGCTCTTTCATGATAGAATCTAACAGTACTTGATTTTTACCAAAATCATATATGTCTTCCCAGCTCCCGTTCTTGTTTTAAGGTAACCTTTTGCCTTACCTATTTCTCAAAATGGGTAAACAATGAGATATGTGTGTGTGTGTGTGTGTGTGTGTGTGTGTCTATGCACAGAGTGAAAGATTGTGTCTACCATGGAAAAGTGCATTTTCAAAAGAAAAAAAGAGAAACCTTTATGTCATAAGATGTGAAGGAGTAAAGAGAATGTTTTCATTTTTTGACTCCTTGGAACTTGTTCCTACTATATGTATGATTCTATAAATGACTTTACAAGAGTCAAAAGCTACAACAGAGTTTTTCTCTTGCCCTGCCTTCCCCACCATTAGGTGAACCACTTATTCAATTGACTGTGCTCCTTCTGATTCCCTCAGTGGAGACCAGGCAAGCCTTTGCTCATTTTCCCTCTTAATCCTTTTCCTTTTAAGAAACCTTTTCTTCCCTTTGCCTCTGGGAAAGTTGAATGGGTTAGTTTGAATTCTCCAGTGTTATTTGTAGATTGGAAAGGTCTCCCCAGGCCTGGGGGCAGAGTGGCAGCCTGAGCTGCAGAGAAGCAAGGCAGGGCGGGCTCCTGTGGTGTGAAGCCTCCAATCCTGACAGGCTGGCTGCCAGGCCTAGGCAGGGAGCAGCTGACAAAACAGCCAGCCAGGCCACTGAAGCTGGGGAGTAAGAGGGGAGAGGCTGTCAATCAGCATCACAGAAGTACAGTCAGGGAATATAATATCTGATGGAGCCCTGTCAGTTTCAAGACTTTAAGGTGAACCAAGGTTGGTTTCCTGAGGCTGAAATGCCTAGTACTTCAGGGGGTTATACTAGGGGCCACTTGACAGGCAAATTTGGTGGCTTTTAATTTTTCTACCTTCATACTGCAGAACCCAAGTAGCTAATTTAACTCGATCAAGAACCCTAATGATGTTCTTAATGAGAACTATTTTTTCTATTTGAATGGAACTGCTGATATGCAATAATCACAGTGATGGCAGACCTCTCAGACCATTCCTTCATGGTGTCGACTTGTGTGGAAAGCTCTGTTCTACGTTTTTAAATATTTGTTGTGCCTACCAAAACATAGGTACAGGGAGCTAGCCATACACAGTTAAAGAGATTAGCTTTCTTTAATTATGTCAGTGCATGGAAGTATGAAGTCATCACATTTATTGTTGATGGAATCCATCCCAATACTTGCCCAAAGCGAGATTTTGCAGATACATGACAAACCTTGGGATCTCACAAAGCCTCCATTACAGTGACATATGGTATAATGAGATAATAATCTATGCTACAAAATTAATTCTTTCAACCAATTATTACATTCATGGTAAGGAGCACATACTCTGAGCAAGCAATAAAAGTCCATCTAATTAAACTCTATGATCATCAAAAATATTTCAACAGAGCAGTTAAAGAATATACCACATCTTGTATATGCCAGACAGGTGACTATAATGCTATAAACCCCTTATTGAAGTATTGCTGGTTAATGACTCTGACATTATTCTACTCTTCTCCTTCTGTAGTGTTATTAATTTGAAGCTTTAAGTGCTAGCATCCTAAAAAAAAGAACCAGCTGCATGGCTCTTGGTTATAATGATTTTTATTATTATTATTTATGATAGAAAGCATTGGAGACAAGCTTCTTGCTCTTCTTTGTGTATGATTTTGTAATATACTGGTTTGCAGGGAGAATTGAGAAGAAGGTATGATAATCAGCAAAAAAGAAATTGTTAATGTTCAGTAATTCATTCAAGATTTGTGGCTATTTTACTTAAAAAAGGACAATAAAATCTTAAGTGACGTGATAAACATAATTAGACTCTTTTACACCCTGAATATCACCTAATTTTTATGCATCTTCTACTCAAAAGTTTCATTTTAAAAATATGTGTGGTTTCTAAACTGTCTCATTTTATGTGGGAAGCCATTCATTGTCAATACTGTCATGAGCGTGCATCAAGGAACTCAGAAGGCTGATGAACCTTGAGCTTTAGCAGGGCAAAAGCTATGCACGATTGTTCCATGTTGAGACAGCAATGGCTCAAAGCAATTTCCTGACCTGATAGTCTCAAAGTAAATCTTTACTGATCTTTACTGACCTTTGAGACAGTTTGTCTGCTACCTGTATGCTGTGTTTTACTCAGGGCAAGATGTGTATCTAAAATTGAATAAAAAGAGGACCAGCCAGAGTTTCGGTTTATGTTCTTCATGAAAGAGACATTCCTGGCCCCCAATGCCTTCTAAATTCACATTTCTTGTATAACAGTTTTATTTGTATGTTGGCCCCTTCTTCAGATCCTGAACCCTAGCCATAAAAGGTTGCAGCATTCTGGCACCTCACACAGGCATCTGGAGAATAAGATTTGCCTGAGCAAAAACCAAAGTGAAAAAGGAAAAGTCGAAATTCACTGGAAAAGTAGGGAAATTCACTGTGCACAAAGCCCAGGTCAGCTTTTGAGTTGTAACCATAACTGGGTGGGGACATTTTAATCATCCAGGTTGTAATGGTGAAGAATTTGAGTAAAAGGCAAAAACATCATTGTAAATTCTTAGCTTGCATGCTCAAAGATAAAGGAATTAAGGAGTCAAAAGATAATCTCTTAAATCAGACTCAAGGAAAACCAGTGCCTTTGTCATCTTTAACTATGTGGGCTCTTATTCAAACGTCATTATGCCCATTTCATATTGGGGATCAAAAGTATGTAAAACCTAAGTCCTGGGATCCTCCACTGCCTCTATTGTGGGAAGGCTCAACAGTTAGAGAAAATGGGCTAACACTCCTTTTACAAAAGGACTCTTTAATGCTTTGTCTGAAAATTATCATATTATGCCTTGGGATAGGCAGATTTTAACTAAAATGACTTTAGATGCCAGTTAGTGCTATGGAAAGCAGAATAGGATAAGACCTGTGAACAACAGGCTGAGATCGAGGCCATATTCTGGCTATAAGTCCCAGGAAATGTAAAACATCTGAAAGATCCATGAAAAGAACTTTGATTTATTAAGTCTTGTCTATGTGTTATGTGCCCTTGTTTGTTGATTGATGTTTTATCTGTTTTTTGTTTGGTTTATTTTGTTTATTGTTAGTCTATTAAGCATGCCTTTAATTTAGTTTAATAGAAAAGAAACAGTAGATAGCCAGGCCATTACTAAATTTCTCCAAAGCAAACAAAATGTGGGGGTGAGGAGAAAGAATATGAGTGGTACACATGGTTGATAACACAGATTCTAAGAAAATTCTCTAATCAAAGGGAGGTAACTAAAAAAGACCCAGCCCATTAATTATTAGGTCTCTTGGTGATTCTGTAAAAGGGATGCCCACTCCCAGGAGTGTTATTAAAAGTCTCATTTTTGTCATGTTTTTATTTCCTAGTCCGTCATTTGAAATTTGGATAGATGAGAATTTTTCTCACAATTTAGGAGTGTGTTTGGGATTTTATACCTGTGAAGAGAAAAAGGTTAGCTTTAGACAAGGTCCACCCTACCTGATTTTGGGTGGCCTCTGGCCTAAGCCCCATCTCTTCATGGATACTATAAAATAGGCCCTAGATTGTTCTTTCTTTAAAAGATGGCAAAAATGACATGAGGAAAATATATAGGCTGTGTTTGGGCAACAAGATTAGTGTTTCCATAATAATGGGTAGTTCTTGAATAATAATGGACCACATTCCAAGGTTGCTTCACAGATCCCAGGGGCACTCCTATTTTTATAAAGAAAAATAAAAAATAATAATACTGTAACATTAAAGACATTGAAAGTTATTAAGTTATCTTTTACAGAATTTGCCAAAGAAAATGCCTTAGATAATAATAATTGGCTTTAAAATTATTATTAAAGTTGTTAAAACATAAATAATAGATGTAACTAGAATGAAGGATCTGTAATAAAGCTTTTCAGTAATAAATTATAAATATTCACTCAAGAGGAGACTAACTGTACTCTCTGTTATAGGAAAGGGTGAGTTGTCCTTCTCCCTGTAAAGCTAGAGAAGCCACAGCAGTAATCTTAGATGCCATCCCTAAGGAAGAATGTGGCAGTTTTAAAATCCAAGTAGCTAGAGGCCTTCTCCCTCCTACTTCTGTCTTTTCTCCAGCCTCATATGCCTATACATAATTTTCCAAAGTCCTTGCTAACTTAAAGACTTTAGAACAATGCTGAATTAAATAATAAAAATTATTCAATATGCCGAAACCGGTTTGGCTCAGTGGATAGCGGGTCAGCCTGCAGACTGAAAGGTCCTAGGTTTGATTCCAGGTAAGGGCATATATCTTGGTTGCAGGCACATCCCCAGTAGGGGGCGTGCAGGAGGCGGCTGGTCGCTGTCTCTCTCTCATTGATGTTTCTGGCTCTCTATCCCTCTCCCTTCCTCTCTGTAAAAAAATCAATAAAATATATTTAAAAAATATATATATATTCAATATCTAGGTATTTTAAAATGACAAAATACTGAAATATTAATCTGGGTTTGCCTCATATGAAAAATCTAGAGGATAAATTTGAATCTATTAATTGAATGTCTTGTTTTTATTTAAAATATATCCTTAAAATATAAATATAGTAGAGGCTTAGTGCACGAAATTCATGTACCAGGGTGTATGTCCTTTAGCCTAGTCTGCACCCTCTCAAAATGGGACCCCTTGGGGGATTTCTGACTGCATGTTTAGGCCTGATCCCAGTAGGATGACCAGGCCTTCAGGGGAGGGCAGTTAGGGGCAAAAAGGCTGGCAGGAGAGCAGTTGGCTATCCCTTTCACAATCCAGGACTGCTGGCTCTCAACTGCTCACCTGCCTGCCTTTCAGATTGCACCTAACCACTTCTGCTTGCCAGCCTGATCACCCCCTAACCACTCCCCTGACAGCCTGATTGATACCTAACTGCTCCCCTGCCAGCCTGTATGCCCCTAACTGCCCTCCCCTGCAGGACTGGTCCCCCCCCCCAATTGCTCTTCCCTGCAGGCCTGGGTCCTCCCCAACTGCCCTTCCATATTGGCCTGGTCACCCCTAAATTTCCTCCTCTGCCAGCCAGGTCACCTCTAACTGCCTTTGCCTGCAGTCTTGATCACCCCCAACTGCCCTCTCTTGCAGGCCTGGTCCTTCCCAACTGCCCTCCCCTACTGGCCATATTGTGGTTGCCATCTTGTGTCCACATAGGGGCAGCTATCTTGTGCGTTGGAGTGATGGTCGATTTGCATATTACTCTTTTATTAGATAGGATTACTTATCTGAGAAATGCTAAGTATTTAATTTGCCACCTAAAATTTGAGGCTTTTAAGAGTTTAAAGTTCAAATTAAGTTGGGAGAAATTATATAGTTGTGATAACAAAATGCATGAAGTATAAAAATTCATTTTTGAGAAAAATAATATTTGTATTTTCTCTGGAGAAATTAGTAGTTCAAAATATATTGTAGTCCTTATGTGTACTACATGTGGTAAAATTTCAACCTAGAATATAATATTTTATTGGCCTGATTTTTTTTTAAAAAGAAGATTAATTCTATGGTCTGAACCAAATTTTTAATGTAAAAACCAGTTTAAATTTAATTTATGTCTTTTAGAATAATTATAAAAAGTGTTTTTATAAATGTCAACCTAAATATGTTTGCTATTTACTTTTAATTATTATTGGAAAATTAAGGTTTAAATATTGTATGGTTTTAATAATAGAAGACAGGATATACATTTTAAAAGAAAAAGAAGAAAAAGGTCTGTTAAACAAAGGCTAGATCATTACCCTTATCTCCCCTGCCAAAGACTGAGAAAATGGTTAATACAGAAAGGGAGGGAGGGACAAGATTGCTGAGTACTTCTTAAGCAGAACCAGAATATTCAGCAGTGGAATTTTAAGACAGGAGCATACAAAATGCTTCAGACAGCCTGCTCTTCAGATTAGCTGGGATTGGGGCAGCATCTAGATTATACATCTATTATGTACATTGTAGATCAAATGTATAGGTTTGCTTACTTTGCCTTTTCAATAAAGATACATATTTTAATTACTTACTAAGTTAGCTTTCTACAATATAATGAAGGTCTCATATGAACTCATTTATATGAGAAACCAATATTTTATGAGCAATTGGTTCTAGTAAACTCCAAGGTAAAATTTGAATACATATGTAAATAAGCACTAGCCAAAAGAATGCTGCTTAAAAGTAAAATTAAGCTTAATAAAAGGCGAAATTTTAAGATCTCTTCTGCTATTTTTACAAACTAAAGGTTATTATTCAAGCATTAAATCTCAGCATTAATGAGACACCATAACCAAAAAGAAAGTTACTTTTATCTGAAATATATATATTGTAGTTTGGCCAGGGTGTGTCTCTCCTACCTGTTTTGCTGAAAGGCAACCAAGTTGGTTGCTGTTTAAAAGAAAGTAAAAGTTTTTGTAAAGAAACTCCCTAAATGTGGCGTAGAGATTGATCTGGGAGGAAATACAGAAGAGAATGCCCTTCAAATATTTAAGAACCATAATTAAAAATCAATGTATTAGGCCTTAAAAAGTAGAACTATGAAAGGATTACCTTAAGACCTTAAATGACATTTAGAAATTATTAGGCGACATTAATTGGTTAAGACCTTATCTAAAAATCTCAATGGAAGAAATGACAAATTTACTCAATATACTTAGGGTTGACTCTAATCTTTCCTCGCCTTGAACATTAACAGACGAAGCTAGGAAGGAGTTACTAAGAATTGAGCAGGCAATCTCCTCAGCCCAAGTAGCATGGGTACAGCCTGAATAACCTTTATTAGGGTAAATTAATCCTATTGCAAATAGTCCTACTGGAGTCATCTTCCAAAATAAAAAGTGTCCTACTATTATTGAGTGGGTCCACCTAGGGCAGCTATCCTCTAAACTGTGGTTACATACATAGAACGCATGGTTCAGTTAAAATCTCAACTCAGAAAGTGCTACAGGCAACTTAGAGGAGAAAAACCCCAATGCATTTATCTTCCCCTCACTGGGAAGCAATTAGAAATATTATTTCAGGCTGATTTTAATTGGCAAATTGGACTAAGTGGATATTCAGGGGAACTTAAAACAAAGTACTACAATTTTTATATTACACCCCTATTATTTTACCAAAAAATACTAGGCAGAAACCTATTCCTGGAGCATTAACTGTTTTTACTGATGTTTCATCTAATGGTAAAGCTGCTTATCATGCATTGAATTCAGACCGGTCATCCAGACCACTCGTACTTCTGTGAAAGAATTGAATTAGAAACTATCAAGGCTGCACTGCAGGATTTCCAACCTTAAAATTACTTCTGATTCTGCCTCTGCTCTTGGCCTGGTAAAAAGAATTGAGACTGCTTGATTAAAATGGCTGTGACCAAAATCTATTTATACTATTTAAACAGCTACAGCAAAGACAATACACCTTTTATATTACTCATATCAGTGCTCATACCATCTTACTTGGTCCTTTCACAAAAGGAAATGTATATGCCAGTCAATTGGTTACTTTATTAAAACAGGCAACAGAATCTCATCAGCTTTTATATAAGCCTGCCAAAATGTTGTCTAAACAATTCTCAATCACTCAATAGCAGGCAAAACAGATTATCAAGGAATATCCCTCTTGCATGTTATATTTACCTCAAGGGCCCAATACAGGAATTAACCCTCGAGGATTGATAAGGGACCATATCTGGCAAATGGATGTTACACACTATACTCTTTTTGGATGCCTAGGGGGCATTGCATGTCTCTGTAGACACTTTTTCAAAGGTCTTATGGGCTACTGCATCTATAGGGGAAATGCAAAACAGGTCATTAATCATTGCCTAGCTGCTTTTGCCATCATGGGAATTCCAAAAATTATTAAAACTGATAATGGATCTGCATATATCAGCTGTCATTTCCAGCAATTTTGTAGAAAATTGTAGAAAAAGTAGAAAATTCAGCACATTACGGAAATACCATACAATTCCCAAGGTCAGGCAATTATAGAATGCCAACATCAGCGGCTAAAATCCCAACTTGAAAAACAAAAAAGGGGAATAGTGATGAAATCTCCTGTAAGCAGACTACACCAAGCCTTAATTACTTTAATTTTTTTTTTCACTTGTAATGCTGATGGCAAGACACCTATGAAATTATACTGGTGTCAGAATAAGCCAAAGGAAAATGGTCTGGTTAAATGGAAAGATCCCTAGTCTGGTTTATAGAAGGGCCCCGACCTATTGTTAACCTTTGGTTGAGGATATGCTTGTGTATTTCAAGAAAACTCTCCCAAGACAGTGTGGATTTCTGCAAGGAATATTAAACTTCAACATGGATCTGAGAGAGGAACTGACCAGACTAATGAGGACATTGCACCTGGAGCTTCATCCTGTACCTGCGCTGCAGACAATTGAATACTCCAACCATAGAGAGCAGTAGCCCCAAGCAACTCGCTGAAGATAAGGAGTAGGAGGAGAATGAGACAGAGGAGAAACAGTCCAGAATGACCTGGGGGTGGTGAAGAAGCCTTGCCATGCTAGCAGTCATCAGTCGGGCAATGGTGCAGGTTTCCCTGGACAAAGTCAGAGAAGGTCAAGACCTGCATTATCATTGCCCATTGTTTATCTACCATCCAGAACTCGAATATCCTTGTTGTCATGTCACAAAGGACAGTGATTGAGAAGGGAACGTGTAAAGAACTGATGGCCCAGAAAGGAGCATACTACAAACTGGTTCCTTGGATGCCTGGCAGCAATTTAAAAAGGACATAAAAGAACTCAATCCTTTTCATTGAATCTCCTTACATTTGCCTCTTAGCATAACCACTATTGTCTGTCTCATTCTTATATGTTTATTTCTAGTCTGCAGATGTGGAATGAAGACTCAAGCCCTAAAGATGGCATAGACTTTTTAAGATTTATTAAGAAAAGAAAAAGGGGGAGAGGTGGGAAGCCATCCATTATTGAGACTATCATGAGAGTGCATTAAGGAACTTGGAAGGCTGATGAACCTTGAGCTTTAGCAGGGCAAAAACTATGCACCGATTGTTTCATGTTGAGATAGTGATGGCTCAAAGCAATTTCCTGACATGATAGTCTCAAAGTAAATCTTTACTGATCTTTACTGACCTTTGAGACAGTCTGTCTGCTACCCGTTTGCCGTGCTTTACTGAGGGCAAGATGTGTATCTAAAATTGAATAAAAAGTGGTCCAGCCAGAGTTTTGGTGTGTGCTCTTCATGAAAGAGACATTCCTGGCTCCCAATTCCTTCTAAATTCATATTTATTGTATAACATTTTTATTTGTGCATCAGTCCCTTCTTCAGATCCTGAATCCTAGCTACAAAAGGTTGCAGCAACTTTACTTACTTCTGTGTTGACAGCTCCTATTAAAGTTTTAATGTGATGTTTTCCTTGAGAAGATTATGACTTGTTCCAGTAGGTAACTAATGTGTTATCCTCTGAAGAATTAATGATTAATCAAGATGAAAAGGTAGGAATGGGGGTTAACTGAAGCACACATGCATGATTGATGTGGCTTATAAGAAGAGGGATGGTTCTGGTAGGGAAATGTTACAAAATACTAGTTAATGATCTTCACACTCATTAGGATGACTAATTAGAGTGACTATTAAAAACATACCAGAAAATGGCAAGTGCTAATTAGCAAGGACTGGAGAAATTGGAGCCCATGTACAATATTGGTGGGAGGGTAAAAAACAAACAACAACACAAAACAGCCACTGTGAAAAACAGTATGATGGATCCACACAAAAAATTAAAATAGAATTGGCATACGATCCATCAATTCCACTTTTAGGTATATACCCAAAAGAATTGAAAGCAGGGACTCAGACATTTATACATCCATATTCATAGCAGCATTATTCACAATAGCCAAAAGGTTTAAGCAACCCAGGTGTCCATCAGTGGATGAATGGATAAATAAAATGTGACATATACATACAATAGAATATTATTCAGCCTTAAAAATTGAGGAATTCTGACACATGCTATAAGATGGATGAATATTGAGGACATTAAGCCAGTCACAAAAGGACAAATATTGTATAATTTTACTTATGAGATATTTAGAATAGTGAAATTCATAGACATGTCATTGACCAGTGAGTTTTAAGTTTTTTCATTTTTTTTTTGAAATCCATTTATATTTTTGCTTTGCATTGTAGGGGAACAAAAGTTGCATTCATTTATGAATATTATTAAATGATCATGATAAATACTCCTTCTTCAATGCACATAGCACCTGCAGTTTATGTAGCTGTTTTATCTACTATCTTAAACTGACCACCCTGTACTCTACCATTTTGATATTTGTTTTTCTTATTCATATATTTAATGAGAGAGACTTTGGGTTTAAGTTTTATACATTGAAGTTGATATTCACCCTTATTTTAAAAGTGTAAACTATTTTATACATTTGAAAGAATATATGTATGTGTTATGTATAAATTATGGAGCATAATAATGAAATGAATGTCTGTGACCTGACCATCCAAGTTAAGGCCCATGGGATAATACCAGTATTGTTTGAACAACCTTCTTACTTCTTCTGAATCCCATGTATCCACTCAGATAATAATACTAACCTTATTTTATTTTATTTTTTCACATTTTGTTTTATTTTTTCCATCATCATTTGGCCCCTCTATGCCCTCTCCTACCCACCCTATCACCACACTGTTCTCATGTCCATGAGTTCTCTCTTTTTTTCTTTTTTGCTCATTTCCTCCACCCCCCTCTATACTTACCATCACCATCACCACTGCCAGAGCTGTGGCCTACTCTCTATCTATGAATCTGTCTCTATTTTGCTTGGTAGTTCAGTTTGTTCATTAAATGCCACATATGAGTGAAATCATACAGCACTTATCTTTCTCTGACTTATTTCACTTAGCATAATGTTCTTCAGGTCCATCCATGCTATCACAAAGGGTAAAATTTTCTTCCTTTCTATGGCAGAGTAATGACCTAATTTTAAAAACAAAACTCTTCCTTTTCTCCTGCATATGTATATGTATATGTATATAAGCAATGCATTATTTTTCTTTTGATTTGAATATTTAAAATGTTACTGTGTTACATATATTGCTGAAACTTGCTTTTCTCATTCATTATGCTTCTGAAATTCATCCTAATTGACAATAGTAGCTATAGGATAGTTCCATTCATTTTACTAATGTGTGATATTCCATTGTATGAATATACCACAATAAGTTTACCCATTCTCCTTGGAAATTCAGGTAGTTTTCAGTATTTTTTTGTTTTGTTTTGTTACTTTGAACATTGATGTTGTGAACAGTCTGTGCTTGCTTTCTGCTGCACTGTGGAAAACTTCTAAGATGCAGGTGGGAGAAGAAATGATGGATTATAGGCTAAGTTAGTGTCAATTATCAATTTTTTTTTCATTTAAAGGTAAACCAAGTGGAAACTGACCTCTAATCCTGACCACACATGCAACATTTCTAATCTGTTTCCCTAGTTTTTTGTTAACAGTTTCTCTAATTTACCTTTTATAAACTATGGTGTCTCCTTTTACTCCAAAGAAATGCCTTTTCTATCCTAGTATTTGAATATTTTCCCCACAAATGAGCTCTTCTTCCCCATATTGTACATTTTCAGTTGATCTTCAAGCCCATCCTCTACTTCCAACTCCAACAATCCCAAAACTTTTCACCGGAATGTTTCTAGTTTATTTAGAAATTAATTCCATTCTTTAAGCACCACTTTAGTATTTATATTGAATAATTAATTCCTGTAAAAAGTAGCAATTAAGAAATATACTAACATCCTGCAAATACTCTAGCCATGAGTTTAAAGTATTAGTATTTCAATTAGGTTTTTCATTCATTTAATCAATTTGTATTTATTAAGTGCTCAATATGGAATGGACACTGCAGCAACTACTGGGGATAGAGCAATGAACAAAACAGGCATGATCTAGGTAATAACTAACTGTGATTAGCTTCATGAAAAAGAGAACAAGTATTATGTTATTTTAGACAGCGTGATGGGGGACCACCCAAATCTGTAGGTACAGGAAGTGGAGGCCAAGGAGGGCTTCCTGAGAGAAAAAGACACTCAGATGAGAAGAGAAGGATGCAGTCTGGGGATCCAGCTTAGAGAGACCCAAAGTGGAAGGAACATGGTCAGCTGAGGAAATGACCAAAGCTCTACAGAGCTGTGGGAATGAGGGGTGAGGGAATTTTGAGAAGGTAGCCTAAAAAGGTAGGCAGAAGTTAGACCAGGTAGAATTTCAAAAACAAACAAAATATTTTGGCTCCTCTTTCCCTACCAAGTTCAACAGAATGACTTGATCAAATGAATGCTTTAAATCCATTATCTGGTAGCTCTATGGAGACTACATTAAAGGGGTGCAATTGTTAGGAGTGGGGAGGCCTCTTAAGAGTTATATTATACTAAAAGAGGAAGATATTTGGCCTGGGGTGGTGAATGAGGGTAATGAAGAAAACCGGATAAATCTGAGAAAGTTATAGACGCTGAAATCAGCAGACATGGTGATTGATCATATGTGGGAAGAAGGTGAAGATGAGGAAAATGTTAAGGAGATGTTCTGGCTTCTGGCTTGAGTATTAATCTATTGCCCTGAAACCAAACACAAAGCAAAAGAGGCATTTTAGGTTCTACTCTGGTACTGGAAGAAGAGAAACAGAGCTGGTATAACCAGGAAAAAGGAAATCACCAAAATGTTTCACAATGGAGATAATACTAGAAGTCAATGTCTGTCTGTCTGTAAACAACTTGCTTCATCTTTTCCGCATATCCCTTTCCTGTTCGTGCTCCTCTCCACCCAGCACACAGTCCTCAGCTCTTTCATTCTGAACCCTTCCCTCCACCAGGACGTGCCTCTAACACCGTCTCCTCAGCAAAGTGGGTCCTGTTCTCTGCACAAACAAATCATTTCTCCTTCTCCTGAACGTCCCTGGCATATGCTGCCTGCTTCTGCTGACACAGCTCATCATACTAATCTGTTTCATTCACCCAACCTGATTGTAAGCCCTTTGAGGCAGGAACCATGTTTTACAAGCATTTTACAGTCATAATCTCTGCCTCCCTCCACCTCTCGCCACTCCGTAGCAGCACTGGAACACCCTGGCTCCATGGATGTGCTATCAACATTGGTGATTAATCCAGAGACCCAGGACTTATTATTTTGTAATCTACTTGGTCAACTCGACTGGAAAGTTGGCAATGTAATATCTCTCAGGAATATGTTCATGTTTATTGCTATTTGTAAAATAGAACAATCAAGTTTCACAGTATCTAGATGACCAAACACAAAGCAGGTAAAAAGCTTGGTGGTTTTTTTTTTGTTTTTTTTTTGTTTTTTTTTTGCTCAGAATCAAAAATATAGCAAATATTCATATATGTTGGATTCTGGGCAAAATTTTCTGGAGAAATTTAAACATGGTGTATTCTAAAATAGTGCCCACGAACCCCATAGATTCCTAAAAGCTATTTTGTAAATGTGATTTGTGTCTAAATGGAGAATTATATCTCAATAGCCTTGATTAATAGTTTTTCTTTAACTAAAATGAAATTATATACACATATATATTCACACATATATGAATACATACATATATATACATTTATGTTTTGTGCAAAGATAAAATATAAGAGCTAATTTGAAGTAGTGATGTATAATTTTAAAACTTAGGCCTATAATCTAAATTTTAAAGTTTAAATCTACTAATTTAAGTCCCTTTTCTTCCCTTATAGAAGAAACAGTATACTCACAAGTTTATAGTATATATTTGTATTAATGCTTAACATACACACAGTCTATATTTCATAATGTGAAGTAATAGATCACAATTCTTTTATTAGAAATTATTACAGCCTGACCAGTGTGGCTCATCAGTTGACTGTAAATTTATGACCCAAGAGGTCATAGTTTGATTCCTGGTCAGGGCACATGCCAGGATTTTGGGCTCGATCCCCAGTATGGGGCATGCAGGATACAGCCAATCAATGATTCTCTCTCATCATTGATGTTTCTCCCTTTCCCTTCATCTCTGAAATCAATAAAAATATATTTTCTTAAAAAAGAAAGTATTACAGATATCTCTTCCCCTTCCATTCATCCTCTCTCCTCCTCCTCAGGTCTTTACCACACTATTATTTGTGTCCATGGGTTATGCATATATATGCACCTAAGTTTTTTGGTTAATCTCTTTCTGCTTTCCCCTCCCATCTTCCCTGAGATTCCTCAGTCTGTTCCATGCTTCTGTGGATCTATTTTGTTCATCAGTTTATTTTGTTCCTTAGATTCCACATTTGAGTGAGATCATATGATATTTGTCTTTCTCTGACTGGCTTATTTTGCTTAGCGTAATACTCTCCAGGTCCCTCCATGCTGTCTCAAAGGGTAAGAGATCTTTCTCTTTCACAGCTGCATAGTATTCCATTGTGTAAATGTAACACTTCTTTTTTATCCACTCATCTACTAATGGCACTTGGGCTGTTTCCAGATCTTAGCTATTAGCGCTCTATAAAAATAGGGGTGTATACATTCTTTCTGATGTATTACACAGACTCTTGATTGGGAAATAGTCTAAGTTGTTTAAAGATACCAATGTTTTCATAATTATACAGTATTTTATTTAAATGTTGGCATAATGTTGTGAAGAAAGATTCTACTTTTATATAAGGGCAACCAAGATTCTGGAAATTTAATGTCTGTCCAAAGTTCCTAAATAAACGTGATTTTTTCCATTTCATGTCATTACTGTATCCCTAATGTATCTTAGCAACATCTCTGTGGAATGCGAAAGAACCTAGTGATGACTTACTGAACAATTTTTGTGTGTGTGTGGAAAGCATTCCAAATTTGGTCTAGTTCCAGATTTAATTGGCTAAAATAAATGTTGGACCCATTTGACTTGGTTTTTCAAAATGTAAAAAACCTTTAAGATATCACATTATCTTCTTTTGAAACACTAGCATGAAAACAAGTAGAATTTTATAGTTTGAAAACCAAGAAAGACTTCTAACTTAAAGAGAAATTATAAAACTATTTTCATTATCTAGAAAGTGAATATTAATTATTGTTTCACCTTTAAATAAATAATTTCTATTATTTATATTAATACATTATTGGTAATTACAGTTTCTTAGTACATACAAATTTTTATGAAATTTATTATATTTGAACTATAGAATAATAGTGCTTATAAACAAAGTTAAAAAACAAACAAACCACATACAAAACAACCCGAGTGATACCACAGGAAACAACATGTACTTGCATTTGGTTTTAATTAATTAGGGAGTAGGAAGGGCTATACATTTCTTTTTACCTTTCATGAATTATTGAGATTCTTTGATAATGTGCCAGGAAAATGCATATGTACTTCATATATAAAGTGTTATCTACCTATAAAATGTCATGTCATTCTAGCAGGAGTATGGAATGTTCTATTGGAAATGTTATTGTTACTGTTTAATATTTCCATGCATTAGGAGGAAGAAGTGATTTTTCACACATGCATGTATTTTGTGATGATAGTGCAAAAATGTGACCTTGGATGTTCTTTCAAACCACCTAAAAGCAGACTTTTCAGCAAAGTTAGGGGGTGCTTAGCATCTGCCTCTAACAGCAGTCTACATGCCATCATGCACTCTGGCCATGACATTCCAAACCAGCAGTTGCCAAAGGCAAACAAGATAAATGGGCCCAATGTGAATGGCAGAGATCCAAATGACATCTGAGTGGTGTTGTCCTCCCTGGCTGGATTCTGTTCTCACAACAAAATGGCTGTTAGTGAAATCTGGCCACCAGTGACTTTATCTAGGCATAAAAAAAATCTACTCATAAGAAAATTTTGTAAGCATTATACATATGTGTGTGTGTGTGTGTATGTATATATGTATATATATATATATTTACACACATATATATATATGAAAACAAAAGATCTAAATGAGAGGTAAGACTGATAGCCATTAACAGATAAACCTATTGATATTAGTAAATACATATTTTTACTCAAATGTATACACTTTTAGTAATTATGCCAATGTGATTTCAATAGCTCTGTTTAACATATACTCCAGTCAATATGAAAGATAAAGTGCTATAGCAACAACCTATCTTTTCTTTGATTTAGCTTTTATTTATCTTCCTTTTTAGTATATAAAATATATATACATTTTAACATTTATATATTGTCAGCTATAAAATATTATTTTTTTTCTTTACTCCTGGTTATGAATACTCCTTGACTTATTTAAGAATATGAATTATACAAGCCACAGATTCTTCTTTCCTTATTACACAGGATGCCGGCTTGCCTTTTTGTATTTGCAACCTGTATGCTGAATAAATTGGTGTGTTTCTTTCTCTTGAAGAGGCTACATATTTCATACATATGTGGCAGTTGTAGGTACATATGTCTGCTGTAGGTAGAACTCACATTCATCGCAAGTAATTACATAGGGTTATAGTGAGCAAAATGAGTTGATAAAAATGATAATGCAAGGCTCTATATGTATTCATTTGCAATGATTTCCACATCAACTTCACTCAGTTTATAAATCTAAACATTAGTTCTCTTGCTGTCAGCACTTCAAACTCCACCTGGGATCAGTCAGCCAAGCTGTGCTTTCTGCCTCCTAGAATCATCATGCAAAATAAAGATTCTGCATTTGGAATGTGGCTGACAGGTTGGTTGATGCTGCACCAGACAAAATGGAATGCATTTTTCCTTCTCAGCTGCGTAAGCTACTCTGTTTCACAGGCGTATTTCTTTTTAGTAAGAAAAGCAGATGTGACTTATAGAGCAGGGACCAGGAGGTGGGAGGGAAAGAGCTATTGTTTCATAAGCACATTTTTTTATTGCAACACATTCTTTTTCAGCTTGTCTCATGAAGTATTAAGATTTTCTCAGAAATCAATAGCTAACTAGGTCTGATATTTTATTCCTGAAAGGAAAAAAAAGGTGCTAGTTTTGCATTTTAAATGAAGGATGTGATAACAAATTTGCCAAATAATCAATTTTGTTTATTTTATAATTATTTTCCTTTGAAATCTTTCTTTCCTTTTCTTTCTTTCTTTCTTTCTTTCTTTCTTTCTTTCTTTCTTTCTTT